>OX411309.1:17127579-17727579 GCA_948150685.1 Rhaphigaster nebulosa
TACGCCGAGTATCGTTTTGGAGATACTGCAATCTTCGGAAACTTGTAACCAAATTCAGGATTACTTTTTGAGCCAGCGATTTATAGTTTAATAGGCGTACAAGGAAATCATGTGTTGTGCACATCAGATATTTTTGTATTTGTTTTACATATGCATTTTATGTCGTTTTTTTTCATGGATAGATTTTTATTGTGGATAACATTATATTGTATTTTGTTTTTATTCTTGTTCTTAAATTGAATAAAAGAATTATTTTATAACTTGGACCTTGGATCTTAATCGTCAATTGGCTTCATCTTGATATAAGAGCGTAAAAGGCACACCCAATTAACCGACGATTAATATTAGCCATCAGAGAGAAAAAAATGACAATACGCTAGACCAAATAAATCTAATCTTGACTTATGAACTTGTGCTATGAAGATAAACCTCAAGATTGTCAAAATTAATCCATTATACTTTGGCCAATTCCCTAGTTCCCTTATTATCTACCGGAACACTACATACTAGCCTACAAAACATCACTTGTACATAACATTATCAATCAGAAACACAAAACATTCTGTACCAGTACAAAATAGACAGGCTTTCATCACATCTACTATTTATCCGATCTGTCTCTCTTCTAGTGATTAATCTACTCCATGGAGATCTTAGAGTAGGCTAGGAATGCGTAAAAGATAGAGTAGTATGTCTTGTAGCAGTAATAAAACAAGCTGTTTACAAGATCCTTTGCTGGTACAAGCTGTTTAGTCTATCCTGTAGCAATCTGTGCTCTTCCTATACAATGCCAGGCCTCTGTCTTCCATGTCCAAGAAATGTATACCTTACTTCTCAAAGCCTTCATTCCAGTCACTTAACTATGGTACTAGGAAAGAACACTGTAAAGGTAAAAAAATCATGCGAAGAAGTGGAACTAGAGATATAAAAATGGGAAATGCACATTACGAAGTATGAATCAAAGAAGATAAGACATTAAATTTATCATCAGTTATTACCCAACTATGGCCAGAAGGAGGGTAATGTGGTTATCCTGGCCAGTTGGTTCAGCGAACGGCTCAACGGATTTTCAAGTTTAATAGCTCAAATCATTCGTTGTGATCCCGTGAATGTTCTGAATCATTTAGATCTCAAAATAAAGAAACTTGTATTGAATGTGTTTATTCTGTCGGTTTGGGGGATACATAACAATTTTTTGAGCGAACTGCTCGAGCGATTTTGAAATTTGATAATCAAATTACGCAGTCTATTCCTGTGAACCTTTGGAAACATTTTGAGCTAAAGATACTGAAAAAATATTTCATTATATTTTATTATATACCTTCATCATTAAATTTGACAAATCCCCCAAAAAATCCTATCCCTCACCTCCGTCTTAAAATCCATCCAATGCAGTAGAATAGTGCATAACCAACCCACTACCTTTATTCCCTGAATGTCAACTCAACATCCCACGAGGCATTGAAATAAAAAAAAATTATTATATTTTAAGTATTTTCGGCTTTTTGTTGATGCTTCTTATTATATCATTTGTAAGTTCATGATCATATAGTAATCAATTATAAATAGACAATACTTGAAAACCAAATAGCGTTAAAATAAAATTTAATTTAATAAAAAAATAAAAACTCCGACTATGGATATAACTTTTATATCTTACAGCCCTACCTGTCCTAAGGGACGGAATGTACTTGCATATTTACTTAAGCGCATTGATGAGTTTTTAGTGAAGTTGGTGCCCATGAATATTGAACCTTTGTGTATAGTCGGGTGCGTCAATATTCATGGGCGTGAACTGCGTTTAGTAGATATGCAAGTACTTTCAGTTCCTTGGGCCGAATTGGGTTGTAAGATATAAAAGTTTTAAATTATTAAATTTTTCAGCTTACTAATTATTTATTAATGTTTAATTCTATCATACCAAACTTCTATTAAATTGTATTAATGAATTGAAGACAAATAGGTTATAAAGCTAAATTCTAGCACAGAACCAAAATAAAAATATCTGATGTGGACAACACATGACTTCCTTGTACGCCTATTAAACTATAAATCGGTGGCTCAAAAAGTGATCCTCAATTTGGTACTAGTTTCTGAAGATTGCAGTATCTCAAAAACGACACTCAGCGTCGCGACATCCATCTATTGACACACACAAATGGGGAGGAAAACCAGTATTTTACCTATAAATTTTAACTCTTAAAACAAGTAATACAAATGTTTAATTGGATTGGAAACTGCAGAAATTGCGTTTTTAACCTTTATTATCGAAACAAATGATTTATGTATTTAATTTAAATATAATTTTTACCGTAAGCTTATTATGACCTTCAAGTAAAGTACCCCTTTCGGCTCACCAATTTTAATTAAAATATATTAAATACATTCATATCGATATAAAAGTCCTATTTACCAAATTTGAGATGTTTTACATTATATTTTAATATAATTTTTGATGAAAGTCTAATATGACCTTCAAGTAAAGTACCGCTTTAGGTTTTTCAATTTAGACCAAAATCTAGTATGTTATTTAGATCAATATATAAGTTAAAAATACCAAATTTGAGAAGTTTTTTTATAGTATTTTAATATAATTTTTGTTGAAAATCAATTATGATCTGCAAGTAAAGTACCACTTCCGGTGATCAAGCAGTGACCAAAAAAGGGAGGTTCATAACTCGATTTTACAACAGCCTTAAATACAAAATTTCAACTAGTCAAAATGGATTCAGGGATGGTAAAAATGGATATTTCCGTCGAAATCTGAAAACCGAAAATTTTCGCAACTACAATACTTCCTTTACTTCGTACAAGGAAGTAAAAATGTCATTATTAGTATTATAATTGATATCTGATTATAATTACAAGATGAACTTTTCCTTTTTAATTTTCTTATCCAATATTATCAGTATACAAGAGGGAAATGATAACAAGAGAAAATATTTTAAACTTTAATGTTTTGTTGCAAGATCTTTAGGCCTCGTACAAGACTTGCACGCGATACATACATTAAAAATGTCGCTAAGATTATGCAGGGCATTTTGTATGGAAATAGCCTAATGAAGGGGGTCTTATCTTCTATTTAATGACGGCTCAAGATAATATCAAAGGCCTTACTACGTGGTATATGGTTAGTTCTAGCAACAGGCTAAGGTATTTTACATAATTCAGAGTGTCTATTATAAATATGTATGTATATGGCTATATATGTTTGGTGGCTATATGTTTATATATATATATATATATATATATATATATATATATATATATATATATATATATATATATGGCTACATTTCATATGAAAACTGCTGAACTGACTTCACGAAACTTTTATCGTTGCTGGATAGAGCCGTAAGAATAATTTAAGCAATATGCCATATGCCACACAGTGGTCCCAAATTATTTTAAAAAACCAGGCCAAAATACTAAAAATTCAGATCCAGATATTGATTATAAATTAACACAGGTTTGTTTGGAGGCAATGGGCTTTAGCCTCAGGGCGCAAGCTATTTGAGGACGGCAATTTTTATCGGTTTTATATTTTTTTTTGTTATTATTACTTATTTAATTATTTTTATTCAAACATTTTTCATGACAAAAAAAATAACTAATAACTTGATTATGGGCGCATAATTTTTAGTAGTCCACTTTCACCGAATATCTTAGGATGGCCTCGGTGTGTTATTATGCACCTGAACAAACAGGATTCCAAAATTTTACGCCATGAAAACTTGTTTATTTGTTAGTTCAATGTTTAAAGCTGGATTGACAGTCTGTTTCGCTCACTCATTAACGACACTGTGGGGTGTCACACATCCAACGTACTAAATTTATGTTTAAAAAATAAATTATGCAATATACACATAAGCATATTAATATTTTCCATTTTTGAGTATGGCTCAATAAGATCAAAAGATTAGATTTTAAATAATATACTCTATTTAAAAGAAAACATAAATGTGAAAAAAAGTACAATAATTTGGAGAATTGAAAAACTGTGTTCATTTTAATGATACAAAATTAATAATATTAGTGGAAATTGTGTAATAAGCAATTTATTATGAAATACAATTTTATTACATGGGATGATGGCAACTTGAACAACTCATTTTCGATTTCTTATCATTTGTTCTGTCACTAAATGAACATCTAATTTCCTTGTCTGAATGTCTGTCAGGCTCTACAGAAGGTCCAGGTAAAAACATTCGCTTAAATTTTATTTTATTGTATTCTTAAGAGATTTGTTGATTACCTCCTTTGCTGAGTGCTCAAGTAAGGCACTCACTAAGGCAAACTCCAAGTCATATAATAAGTTTTTCTTAGAAGAGGTTTACCCTAATTGGTCATTCCGTTCAATACGCGTGTATTGGTTGACACCAGGCTAATCCAGGATCCAGCAGCGAAGAAGAAGCGTAAAGACCATATACTTGTTTTTTTCTGGTGCTTGATCTGTTTTAGTTCCTGCAAAAGATTCAAAATTTCCTCTGGATATCTATACTTTTTTTGAGAATCCATTAGTCTAAAAAAAAAAACTTAGCAATGGAGAACAGGGTAAGTAGAGGAACATTTATAACTTACACATTAAAATGAGTTACTCCTTAACTAAAGCGCCTAATAACATATTGAATTTGTATTTTGTCATATTCTATGTATAAAAAATAAATTACAACAATAAAGCTAACTTACCTTGATAAGGTTAATTCCAAATTTCAGAAATAAACTACACGTGTCTCACACCCCACGACCATTTTAGATGTTCACTGCAGAATTCTCGGAAAATAAATAACTATTCTATGCCTCTAATTAGACTAGTGAATCTCTCTCTCTGTGATTTACGTTTAGGTAAGGGCTTCTGTGAGCCACAGCGAGTTTCAGAATGGCCTTTAACTTCTTAGTGGGGTCTGTCACAACCCACAGTGTCAGTATAGGGTTAATACTGCCTTTTATCATTGTCTTTTTATTTTATTATCTCTTAAATCTTTTATTGAGAACTTAATGTTGCAATTTAGTACCGAAAAAAAGAGTTTTTTCAACATTAAACTGTCATCAGCAATCTTTAGAGGAAATAGCGGGCTTACTGAAAAAATGTATTTATTATATTTTTCAAATCAATCAGTGGTTGTTTAACAGTCTGCAACCAGTCCCGGATTAACAATATAGGCAATGTAGGCAAATGCCTATGTGCCCCGAGCCTCTTAAAGTCCCTTAGCCCATGCGAAAAATTACGTTCAAAGGACTACCAATTTCTATCTACTAACTTAACTTGATTTATTATCATACGACCGGTATTGAAGTTAACAGGATCAGGATGATAGACTCTATAACAAATTTATTTATAAAGCGAATTGAATTGGCTTGACCAAGGGACCAAGTGCTTAATCCGGCCCTGTTCGCAACCTCTTGACCCTGCGACTCCCGGTTACCGGATGAACTGGTACGTCAGGGAAACACGAAGGATTCGGAATGTTGAGTTGGATTCAGCATTTTATTGAAACTCAATTGAATAAGGATCATATTGCATTTAACTACCCCATGAAATTTACGATCCTACTACTTTCTGTTTGTCGGAAGAATGAACCAATGGACAGGAAGTGGAATCAGAAGTAGGGCAGCCTGATTCAGTGCTTGCTATATCTGTAGAGCGGATGTTGTCATTTAGCTCTGGTTCATCCTGTCTATTCTTGTTCGGTTCTCCGCCAACATCTGGGACGGTGCTCTTTGTTGGCTAGAGTTTATTAGCATGGTAGGAATGAAAATGGATAACAGCTGATTTTTTTATTCTCAACGAGAAATTGAAAAACAGATTCTGATAACTTTAATATACGATATCACCACTTTATTTAATATTACAGGGATGATAAATTGCCATTACAATTTCAAACATTATAAAGTTACAAAACGCGATTTTCATACTTTGCCTCATGAAACGCACTGAATGAGGTACGTATTGTGGCGAAGTTTATACATTCCTGTAGTAATTTCTAACAATCAAGGGACATAAGGAGCCAACTCTTGATTGTAAGAAATTTATGACTTTGCGTATCATATGTAATTTGACTTTTATATTATTTTTTATTGGAGAATTATAATATATTACTATAATTTTAGGTTACTGATGTGAAGTAATTTCTTCGTTTAACTTTAATATTTTATTAGAATTGTTTATTCATTATTACTGTCGACGTTTCAGAGTAAATTCCCCATCTTCAGGATAAATCTCTTGTATAATCAATGCCTTCTAGCGCTAATTTTAATGTCATTAGACACTCTTTATACCAGAACTAAATAACTATTATTTCATCATAATTTTAAATGTCATTCATTCTTACATTAAAACATTCCTATTTTATGTTAATTTCAATTTAGTTGGGAATCAGACATTGTATCAAAATTATAGAAATGAAAATCGTATTTTTTGCATACTTTGACATTGTAAACACGTTATATCAATAAGTGTGTGAGTCGAGTAATTAGAGACGTAATTAGAGCTTTAAATAAATAAAACTTCAATTTTATTGAATTTTAGCATTCTGGATAACTCTAACGATACAGTTCATGAATGAAAAAGTTTATTATAAGTTTTTTTTTCTTTCATTTTTTATTAAGAATACTTATTAATCGTATGTATAAGTTGAAAGATGCATTTTTAATATAGAGACTGGTCTACTGTGATACGGCATCAAACTTATGTTGATTATAATGAAATTATGATATGAAAAAAAAGAAGACTATATTTACATAGCAACATAAAAAAATAAGTACTTTTAATTTTTATATCGAACCATACTTCACAATAGATATTCCTTTTCACTTCACAGACAAGTAACTAACTAAGCTAAGATGTGACAAACTGAAAATATCAGGTACAACTATGAAACAGAAACAACATGTCCACTGTCACCACTAGCTGCTATCACACCCACCTATACTTTCTTATCACCATGATCGGGGTAAGAAAACGATACGAATTATGTATTTCTAACGAATTTACGATTTCCATTATTCTGACCCCTCTTTGAAGTCACTGTAATCAATCCTAACTAGTGTTCTTTATACGCAATTGATAGATCTTGAAGGAAGATGCAGAATAAAATTTGAACGGACGTAGTAGTTTAGCTAAATAAAAAGTTACACCACACAGAAATCATATAAATTGGTAAAACGAGATCAAAATACTTGCTCACTTCCGCACAGTGTGTCCATATCACGAAAAATTGAAAAAACCTCAAAAATAGGCACTTTTAAGATTCAAACCTCTAAATTTGTGTATATACATGTATCCTTAAAATTGGCAGAAAATTTGAATTATAGAACCATGTCAAGTGAACAGCTGAATATTAGAATTGTATCATCATAATTTATTCTGCAGTATAAATAAAAAATCAACAAGTTTTCATTTATTTACATTTATTTAGCAGTTAACCCACACATGACACATTGCCAGGTTTAGGGTTCACTGTTAAAATAAAGGTAAATAAATGAAAACTTGTTGATTTTTTATTTATACTGCAGAATAAACGAAAAATAAATTTATGTATTGAAAATTATTTGACAGCACATGAGTATGGCTTTATGTTGAAAATATCGATTTATTTTCCAAATTCTTAGATGAGCTTACAAACATCTTAATCGTTTAGGTAATGGATATGTTTCCTTTCATTGGAGGCTGTATGATAATATGATATATATTGCATGATAATATATATTTTGTAAGGAATTGGAAAAAAGCAAAATAAATCGATGTTTTAATGAAAAACATCGATGTTTTTGAAATATCTGTTTGATAATTTAGCTGATAATTTAATTTACTCTGTTCTTTGGAGATGAAAAATTATTTTTCTGTTAAAATATATTATTTGTAATTAATAAAATAGTTATAATTTTATATAGTGTTGTATTAGAGGAATAATTCCTTCCTTATATCTCTATATTCCTTTATTATATTATGCTACATTGTTTTACCAACCTATCGGGATACTACGCCACTTTCAATTTTTTTTTAATCTCTATACTCCTATCGTCTATATATATATATATATATATATATATATATATATATATATATATATATATATATATATATATATATATATATATATCACTATTGATTTCGTCTGTTAATAAATTAAATAAATTGACAATGATGAAAATAGATGTAGTACACACTCCTAGCAATATTTTCAAAGTGTATAAAACACATTTTTCTGATTTAATTGTATTTATTAACAGACTGTATCTATCACTATTATTAATAGTGATAGATCTAAACAATAGGAATATAGAAATTTAAAAAAAAACAAGAAAACACCTTGATAATGGTGCAGTACCCCGAAATTTTGGTGGAACGACGTAGCATAAAATAATAAAGGAATATAGAGATCTAAGGAAGAAATTATTCCATTAATACATCACTAGAATTCTCCTTCTTTCGATTATTAATATTAAATATATATAATTTATTGGGTTAACGAATACTTATTTTTAGCATTTGAATATTTTAATCGTTTCATCTGATTAGTTTTGGTTAAATTTTAGATTAAATGTATGATAAAAAGAATCTTTTAATTCGTCAGGAGCTATAATTTAAGAGATATGTCACCAGATGTTGTCGCATATAATATCTTTTAGAAGTTCTAATTCTGGCAAAGAACTTCACAAGAAAGGGATGTTGAAGAAAGAAATATTTGGACGGGACCCAATGGGTCAAAGTGACCAGAGGACAGGTAGATGCAAACACCTGTTACAGCATGTCCAGCTTTCCCTAAATAAGTCTGCACTTGCATAGAACCATGTAGTATTCCTGTTACGTTTAAATTGAGAAAATCACTCATAAGATATATCTACAATGTATCCTCAAAATAAGTTAATATGTGGTGAGTGCGGGCGAGATATTAATAAGCTGTCTAAGATTCACAGTTAATAATCTTCACTGACAGTCATGAAGATGGGATGTGAAACATAATTGAATAAATGTAATGTATAAAAAGAACTTTTATTTCAATATTCTAGACCCCAGTATCTCCGACCAACATAATAGTTCGGGTAAGTTTCCCCCACACGCACCTGTCCCACAACAGAGATCTGCACTTAATTTTAATATCACGTTTTGCGGATTAGTTGTTAAAAACTAGAAAACGTTTTGTAAGCTCCTGAAGTTTCCACTTACTTCAAAAATTAAAAAAAAAAAAAAAGGTCTGGTGTTGATTATACACCGACATAGCTGAACATCAAAAGTTGAAAGATCAGTAGGTTGGAACTATTTTACAGTACTCAGCATCTACCCAAGCGGGTAATTAGCGGCTTAAACGATAATCAAAACATGAATTAAATACAATGAAGAAAGAAATTAAAAGGAACCATGAAAAATGTATTAACCTTGAAAAGTGAATTATAAACTAAGAAGTATGAACAATGAACAATTAAATTAAATGCTCAATGCACAATGAATTATGAGCTAAAAACAATGATTTATGAACTATGAACAATAAATTGTGAACTACAATAACTAAATTAAATGAGAAATTTTAGTATCTTTTACAAATTTAATTATATTTTGAATTTATTCTTCGTTATCTGCTAATGCTTCGGTCATAGTGGAAAGTAGCGTATGGTGTCAGAATATAGTTTGCTTGTTGTGCTTTAGTATGAAAGATATGTTACATGTTTCACAAACTGGTGGTTCCAGACCTCTCCATTAGGTATCCATGTGTGAGGGTTGCAAGCCCGATTCTCAGTCTGGTCAGGATTATTTCTTCAGATCTGGGATTTCTGTAAGGGTAGAGGTTTTCCATGTAAGGATATCTTGCTTGATTTCCTGAAGCTTTGTGGATGTTCGTTTCCAGAGACTTTGTCACTATTCATGTAAGGCTCTTTTGCTTCGACATCTCCAATCAGCAGTGGTGGGTAGATAATTATAAAATTATGGTCCCGTTCACTCTCCTTCTGGCGAGGTTTTCTAACTTGTCTCCTGCTACATCTCCAGGGATACCACAATGAGAGGTTTTTTTACCCAGCGACACCTGCATCTCTCAGAGACAATTTTCAATTTTCCTGGCAATACCATTGTCAGAGATCTTATCGTAATTAAGAAAGAACTGATAGCTTACCAACTCATTATACTTCTCCTTAGCGAACTCTCGTGGTTGATTTGTGAAACATCGGTGATTATAATTCATGATTCATAAATGGCAGGTCTAACCAATCGAGGTTTTGGATTTAACGAGAGGATTACACACTTATCCCACATTACATTACTAAAATGATAAATTAATAGAAAAATATATTAAGATGGAAGTCGATACAGAAATGGAAATAATAAAATCAAACAAAACAGAAATAATCTAGGATCCGAAGAAACAGGCATCTATTATAATCGATAAACATGTTTTATCAAAGAAGATATTGGAAAAAGACAAAATGGCCGAACGAAAGAATCTATGCTGATACTAATAAAACTATAATAAAAGAAAATGGATTGTAATGACTATTGGAAATCTCACCCATTCCAAGGCGTTACAAAGTATTTATTTTATTTTTTTTTTATTTTTATTTTTCCATCGCTCTACAGCCCTTGTAGGGCCCTGGCCTCCGCAACAACGCCTCTCCAGTCTTCCCTGTCAGCAGCTCGACCTCTCCATTGTCCGATTCCCACCCTCTGCAGATCGTTCTCCACATCACCCAGCCATCGCAGCCTGGGCCTTCCTTCTCCTTTTTGTTTTAGAAATTAAGATTGTTTTATAAATCAATAATTTTGCTTTACGTGACAAGTTCCGAAATCTTAATGCTTTTCGCAATGCAAAGAGACATCTGTTGCCTGCTGAAATTCTTGCTTTAATTTCTGCAGGGATGTCATTCTTTCGTGTCACTAAAGCTCCCAGATACTTGAAGCTGTCCACTTTCTTAAATTTGTGGTGGAGCAGTTGCACATGACTCTGCTCTTCCTGCCCATCATTTTTTGTGGAAATCATGTATTGGGTTTTTTCCTTATTTATCACCAGACCCAATTTTTTCCCAGCTTCTTCAAATTCCTGCAAAGCTCCTGAAAGCGCCGCCTTTGACCTTGCTGATATCACTACGTCATCAGCATACGCTAGGTGTTGGGCCATCCTGTTATCGTTCCTCCTGGGTTGGTCCTGATAGATCTCGCAGCTTGTTCCAGTGCTATGTTGAATAATACAGGTGAGAGGGAATCTCCTTGGCGCAGACCATTCTCCACCTCAAACTATTCTGATAGCATATTTTGGATTTTTACCCTACATCTGGTGTTCTCCAAGGTCATCGCACTTAATCCGACTAGCTTTTCTGGGACCCCTAGAGTTTTCATTACTTTGAGCAGTTCTATTCTGTCGAGACTATCGTAGGCCTGGCAGAAATCTATGAAGAGGTGGTGGAGGTCAATATTGTATTCATATGCTTTCTCTAGCATCTGCCGTATGGAGAAGATATGATCAGATGTGCTTCTAGTTGGCCGGAAGCCACTTTGGTATTCGCCTATATTTCTTTCAGCCCATGTCATAATTCTCCTATTTATTGCGACTGAAAGTACCTTGTAGACAGTGGGCAATAGAGCGATACCTTTATAGTTTTGGCAGTTTAAACTGTCTCCCTTCTTATGTATTGGGCATAACACTGCCGTATTCCAGTTCTGTGGCATCCTCATCTCCATCCATACATCAAATACGAGGTTATATATTTCCTCCAACACTGCCTTACCCCCATATTTCAGGACCTCATTCGGGATACCGTCTATTCCAGGTGCTCTGTTGTTATGGAGTGCTCCAATTATTTCCACTATTTCTTCCCTATCTGGTGGTATTTCTTCTTCATCCACGTTCGACGAGTCTCTTCCATTTTCCAATAATGCTTTTTTATTATAAGTTGGTCCTTCTTTATTCGGATTTAATAATTCTATGAAGAACTGCTTCCATCTTTCCAGGACAGATCTTCTATCTCCAATCAGGTTCCCCTCTCTATCTTTAATGAATTCCAGCCTTGGTATATATCCATTTCGGAATTCTCTGGTGCTTTTATAGAACTTCCTGGTCTGTTTGGCTGCAGAGTCTTCTTGAAGCTTATCTAGCTTCTTTGTTTCCTGCTGCCTTTTCTTTTGTTTGCATATTGCTTTTGCTTCCCTTCTTTTGGTTCTATAATGTTCCACCGTAGTTCGGGTCCTTCGTTGGATCATTTTGTGCCTGGCACTGTTTCTTTCCTCTATGGCTTTTATGCAGTCCTCATCAAACCAGTCATTGCTTTGTCTTTTCGGTGCTGCGCCAAGAATGTCCCCTGCTACACCTTTGAGAGCATCTTTAAGGCGTGCCCATCTTTCTTCTATATTCCTGCCAATAGATGAGTTGTTGTTTAATCTATTTGCGATCCTATCTCTGAATTGCTAGGCTACAGCATCCTCCTTTAGCTTTTCTACATTATAGATGGTGGCATTTCTTGCATTTCCTTTTCCTTGTATAGCCAGCTTCTGTTTATATAAAATCTTGACCAGATAATGGTCTGAGTCACAGTTAGCTCCCCTGTAACTGCGAACAACAAATTATTTATACAAAGTATTTATGGTAGGTTTAATTAGCCGCGTCACAAATATATGATAAATATGTTTATTTACAACATATTCTAATATTTTCTTTATTATAATTGATCACATTGTATGAACAGCGTTCCTATCGAATGTAAATACTGTTTCATCAACTTATATCCTTTTTCTCAAATGCAAAGTTTATTAGATAGAAAAAAATATTACTTAAACCCATCGCAACTCAAAATTGACTTGTACCCATTTACCCATACACCACGGCATTATATGATACAAAACAATAAGTTTATATAAAAATAAAGTTTAACAGGTAATAGACAAATAAAACATAAAGGAAATAGTTACAAAAAGGAATATAAAAACAGAAACATTAAAAATTAAATATGAACTGGTTATGAAATAGTTAAATATATTTAAATTAAAACTAATTAAACACAAACAATATATACCAATACAAACTGACGAAAACCTAACATACCATTTATATAATCAAGCAAGAACAGGACTTAACCAATGTAAACCAAATAAAAAAACCCAAACT
Organism: Rhaphigaster nebulosa; assembly: GCA_948150685.1. Lineage (NCBI taxonomy): Eukaryota > Metazoa > Arthropoda > Insecta > Hemiptera > Pentatomidae > Rhaphigaster > Rhaphigaster nebulosa. The sequence continues at coordinate 17,140,668 of OX411309.1, forward strand.
ACCTTATTACAAAAATTATATGTAAGTAAAAGTAAATTAGGGATAACTACCTAGTAGTCTTAGGATAATTAAATTCCGAACTCAAAAATTGTCAACGAATGTTTAATGTACATATAAAGCTTATGTAACTCTGGGGCCATTTAAAAAGTTTATTGTCTCTTACTTTGGGTGGCTAAAAGGTTATAGTCAAAAAAGGGACAGACAAGTTACCGGGAGATCAAAGAGGTATGTAATGCCCCCCCCAAGAAAGGAGGGTCCCAAACATTTTGAGAGTTTTAAGGAAACAAAAACCTGTTATAGATCAGCTTCATAAAGCATAAAATTTATGTGATTTTAAAATAATTTTATCAAAAAAGAAAAGCAGCTGAAAAAAAAACAAAAAAAAAAGTTCAGCTGATTATAAGTTATTCTATTTACGGTAAAAAAAAAAAATTATAATTTTGGCTTTATTTAAATAATTCACAACTGTAATCAAAAATGTGTTACAACCAGCGAATGAGATGTACAAAGAAAATAAAAGACATGAAGGTGAAGGACATTTAGCAGTACATTTCCATAAAAATTACAAATAGAAAATTAGTCTATGAAAATTATCCTTGTTCCAGTTCCTTCGTAAACATCGTGTCGGGTTTAATAGGTGATTGTACGTATGGTTTATTTAAGTCTTTATTATGATAAAATTAACTTTAATAAATTTATACAGTTTTTAAAATTTTATTTGTAATAAGAATTAAAATTTAAAACGTTGAGGGGTTTATTTATTGACAGAAAAACGGGACACTTTTGGAAACTGACGGGACACCAAGAAAAGCTTCAAATAACGGGACTGTCCCGTTCAAAACAGGGCGTATCCACCCTCCTCTTACTCATTTAGCATACTATTTCCTAGATATTTACATCTAAAAACTTTTATTATTGGGCATGACAACCATGTATATAAAATGAATTTTATTACACATTCAAATTACACATGAAACAAGTATACATATATTATATCCTTCAGCTTGGATTTGAAATTTAAATCAAATGGTTCGTCTCGTGTTTTAAATGTAGTTTTGTGTGAAATTTATATCATTTTTATCATTCAATAGGCCTGTAGTTTTTTATACAGCAAATAATTTCTTGATAATTTCAAAGCAGCTATCGACATTTTTAAAGTTATCTATGGCTTTACTAACTATAGAATAGTGATGTGAGGTAATTGTCTCGTTAAATCTAAGCATTCAACAGGTGATAGCTGCTCTTTACGGAGCATGAAGCCTTAACGCTGACGCATCAGAAACCACCCACGAAAGTTCGCTAAGATAGAGTATCATTAGTTGTAAAAATATTAGTTACAAGCTGTTGATTAAGTTATGTCTTTTAAGATATTGATTAAGCTGTATCGGTGTATGTCTATCAGCACGCGTTTTATTTTATTTTTTTTTGCTGTTAGTGGAACCTACAGAAGGTGGTATTCAAAATACTTTGTGATTTAAATTTCTCCTTTTCTGTTTTTTAAACACTTGTTCGTAGTCACCCTGCAAAATATGCTTGTTGAGCACAGAAAGAGCAGACCTCGTTCTGTGGCAAGTGTGCGAGGTGTACACTTAACCTTATTATCATGTTTTGTCGAGCGAACTCAGAACTAGGGAATTAAAACAAAAAAAAATGTCTATACATTTATTCAATTATATTCCACATCCCACATTCATAACTCAATGAAGATTGTAAAATTTGAGTCTTAGATAATTTTAAATATTTTTTTCGATTATTACTTCAGTATATTGCATTTGCCATAAAACCGCTCTTATACCGCTTGAATAATGAGTCTTCCAGATACCTTGTACTCATTTACACCTTAAGGCAGGAGCATGCGCGTACTAAGTGCCATTCAATTAAATTATCAAAATCGGTGTGGTTGAAACATATAGTTGTATAATACAGACTGGTGTAATAGAAGAGTGGCAAATATGTATTTTTTTAAAATATGTATGAACCCACTCAATCACATTTCAGTTGAAATACCCCCAAACCTATATGCTCCATAAATAGAATGGATTGAATTACTGCCGCTTCACGGAATACGACGAGGAAATTATCAGAGAAAATCAATTTGGTTTCAGATGGAACCAGATTTGCATCAATAAATTAAAACAGTTTAATTAGTTTTATGTGATATAATACCGAAAATAGAATAAATAAAATGAAATGTTAATGACGTATTTCTTGTGAACAAGAAAATACAGTGCGTTAAATGGTAAATATTTGATAAATGAATTAATGACTAAAAATTTATATAAATATAAAAAATATATGCTCCTACAGTATAATAAAATGAAATTTATATATGAACTAAACAATTATGGTTTTTACAGACTTGAGAATGGCCCTAGATGGTCGAAACGTCGAAGTCATTTGAAATAAAATAATAGAATTTGGTGATCTATTGGCATTTTATTTTACTAATTAACTATCATGGTACCAAAAGCTAAACATGCAACTAGAAGATCTATTATTATCATTATTATTCTTCTTTTTTTTCGATAAATGAAATACAGAAAACATTGAACTGTAATAAATAATTCACTGTCCGTTTATCATAAAGATGATTCCAACGGAAGATTACACAAAGAGGATGAAGTTCTTCTTAACACATTTACCGCAATACCTAAATTAGGCCTTACTTTAACCTAAATCTTTAGTTTTTTATTAATTTTCGACAATTTTTGGTTTATTATTTTTTTAAACATATTGAATGTATCAATGATGAAGATGAATCAACAGGAAATTAAAAACTAATCCAGTATGGTTACCATTTTTAAGGCGAAAGATCTCTGTATTCAATAGGACTTAGGAATCAAGCTGAGCTCCTTCAAGCCTAACATTGATGCTCTGATTGTAAATAAACAACAATATGCTTCAAACTGAAAAATACTGATGCTTTTCTTTATAATACCCAAATTGGTGGATTCACTTTTTATCTGAATAATTTGTGTGCTGTAGTATCAATCATACTATTGCTGTTTTATATGAAATTGATAAACTCTTGATTTTGAATTTGATATTATTTTTTGAGCAAATTTAGTGCAATATACACAACGCTGCATTGGATGAAGACCGGCACAACTCCAATACCTGTTGTTTTGATAAAATGGCGGTTAAAGTTTTCATCATCAAATTCCAACCGATGATTACATGTTTCCTTACAATTGCATATTTATAGTTTCTTGAAACCATTTGTAAGTATTATATTTTTACAAACGTCCTTGTGCATGAACACAACCTAATAATACCAACTCTCATAATTATTCTAAAAGAAATGTTTTTGTTCCTACTATTTATGCCAATGTTTACTTTGACTAATCCTTTAATTCCTTGTGACTTGAGTTGGCTTTATGGGGTCATTTACATTTTTAAATCGCACATGCAATGTCAAAAGAAAAAATCGTGATTCGCGGTCTTTTGAGATAATACTGGAAAAAAAGTATAAGCGCAAAAGCAGCCACCGAGGAAATTTGTGCTATAGAACGAAAATCTATTATCCATTGAAATCCTAATCAGGTCGCCCATTGGTCGATGATGATGACGTTCTTCTTGAATGTGTGAACCAGGACCCAGATGCATCTACTCGTGATTATTAGGGACTCAAATCTTTACTATGAATAGCTAGACAGAGCTTATGCAGTTTTGAGTGCAAAGTACCCCGCATTGGTCAACAGGTATCACGACATTTTGCAACACGACAATGTCCCTGTATATCGTTCTCGTTTGATCAAGGAAAGAATATCGGAACTGCAAGGAGTAAAGGTTTTGCTTCATCCTGCGTACAGCCTCGATATTCTACTATCAGATTATGGTTTGTTTAGATCAATGGCTCATTTTTTAAAAGTTCTGATCTTTGATGATTAGGAAGACGTAAAAATTGGATGTGAAGAGTTCTTTGCCTCAAAACCAAAGGATTATTAGCGGCATCAAATACAATTACTGGCAGAAAGATGTGTGAAAGTAGTTGAAAATAATGGACTTAACTTTGACGAGTATATATTTAGTAATGTTTAACATACGTAATCTGAAATAAAGTTATACCAATGCACAAGTTGTAAGGTAATTTGTGTAAAGTATTTCTTTATTCCAAAAATATTTTCAAACCTATTTTTTTTTTACTTGTGACAGTTTTGTTGAAAAAACAAAACAATTGTTCTCTAGCGGTCATCCTTGTTGTGTTTGTCAAATAAAGATTTGAGTAACTTTAATAATAGTTAAAATGTATTCAGTCATTTTCAACAATGCTAATTTCTCAGCTGGTTTATTATACTATTAAATAATATTATAAGTGATGATATAAAAGGTACATTATGTTGTAATGTTGGAGAGGAGAGGCGAGGTTTGGAGGTGGGAGCAGACAGTATCGACCCCAAGGTGGCTACGGAGGAGGTAGGGGCCGCCGCTACCTGGAACGCAGCACACCTTGCAGTCTAGACGGGCCCCAGACGGCAGCTAACCCACTTTCTGTCTAGTCACAACACACCTTGTCGTCTTCACTTCTTTGTATATATCTATATATATTTTTATTTATCTTTCTCTCTATATATAAAAATACAACCTGTACAGGTCATTATATTGTATGATATAATATTAAAGAAGTAATAGAAACGAATTCAATTCCGAAATGTCAGGTTTACATGAAATATCTGATCTACTTATCTACTTTTATAAACATCCCATATGTTTTATATGTATATATATATATATATATATATATATATATATATATATATATATATATATATATATATAAAATTTTAATACCTTAAGGTTAATTTAAATTTAATTAAAATTAGTTATTTTAGGATTATTGATATATTTAAATGAAAATTGACTACTGCCATGGAGCGCCTCTGGTGAATATGATGATGATTATTTGAAATTATTGAAATTCTCCCGGATTTTTAAAAAAAATATTAACTCACCGAGAACCCTGCTTAATCAGAACTGCCATATCTAAATATTACTTATTCCTAGTAAATTACTACTTTAGGTGAATTTGTTTTTAATTTTTTTAAATTTTTATTATACTATTTAAGATGCATTTTTTTTTCTTTCACAGTAACCCTTTGTAAAGACCGTTTACTTGTTGGCACATTCCATACATTTGTATATTATGTACCTTAGACTACACTGAATAACTTGAGTATAAATTGTATACAAACAGAATTCAAGCAAAAAAAAACATATTTTATATACTTTATAACAAACATAAAAGATTATTGATATAAATATTTAACAAATAGCAAAGTGCATATATGTTTTTAATATACATACAAAGGGCCATGGCAAAGTTCATTTTTTCACACCTTTCCGCCACTGTAACTAATTATTATAAGCACTGCACTTCCTCAATTTTGGGTCAACTTTTCAGAATCCAAACTGTTTACAAATTTCATTAAATCAGGCCGAAATTTATTTTATAGTTGGAATTCGGTCATTGGCCAATTTCTTCCTTTCAGAATAACAGATATAATTAATTTAGACGTTTACCTCTATTACAATTTTTTATTTTATTACTATTTGTAAGTTACACGACAAAAGGTTTATTCTTGCCCGTCTAAAGTTCTGTCTCTTTAATTAAGTGGAATATTTTCAGGTATGATTTAAGAGGTATTTATAAAAATTATAAAAAAATAAATTGAACTTAGTTGGATCAACTTAGTTGGATAGGAGATACCTGGACGACATTGGGTTAAAACCGATTTCTCGGACTTTGAGGTAACAGAAAGAAAGTGTAGATACGAGTTAGAATGATGACGAGAAGTATATGTTATTGCATATATAGTATATATGCATATATATATATATATATATATATATATATATATATATAGTATATGTTATTTATAAGTATGGATAGAGAAGTAGATGTTATTGCTTTTAAGGTTTATGTTCCGCTTAACGAATAGTATGTGTGAATTTTAAATGTGTGCCATATTGCGGATAGATTTGTATTCAGTATTTTTTATTGCGTAGTTCGGATTTTACGAATGTACGTGGCTTTTTTAAAATTCCATAGTTCTCTACCGTTAAGTCTATTTGTCTTCAGTAATGAGTTTTGTAAGTTCAGAGGGGACTGATTGTCAAGAAAATGCGTCGGTATACTGTGACGCTGTTTAAATTCTAGGCGTTTAAGTCTGTAAATTAATAATATAATAGGGATGTAAATATCGGGAAAAAAAATCTATATATATATATCGTATCAATATTTTTTGAATATATTAAAATAGTAGTTCGATATATCGAAAAAAAGTTGGATATTTCGATTTGTCGATATTTTTAACGTTTTATAGGGACACACACAAATCGATATTTTAGTGCCGATATAATTAAGGTATTTTTTTTGCAATATCAATATTTCTGTCCAGTTATAATTAAGATATGGTTTCCATAATATTGATATTTCTGGGACGATATAATTGAGATGTTGTTTTTATAACATCGATATTTCTGTGCTAATATAATTAAGATATTGTTTTTATGTTATCGATATTTCTGGGGCGATATAATTAAGTTATATTTATAATATCGATATTTCTGCACCGACACAATTAAGACATTGTTGTTATTAAGCTCATTAATAACAGGATTCAAATATGAAGAAACATGTTATTCCCTAATCTCCTTCTGATTAGCTTAGAAGCTTTAAAAATTAAAAAAAAAAAAATTAACGATCTTTTGAAATCTCGATGTTTCTCTGCCTATATATAAAGATATTGTTTATATTAAGTTCATTTCTATCAGGATTTATATATCAAGAAACAGAATATCCTAATCTTCCTCCAATTCGTTTAGACTTTTTTATTTTATGAAAATATTATAAATTATAAACGATATTTATTATATTATAAACGATATTTTTAAATATCGGTATTTTTATGCTGTTATTATCAAGATATCGATATTGTTAACCGATATCGATATCAATATCGACATTTTTCTTTCGGCATACCATACCTAGAACACAACCACTATAGATAGTAACACGAACACACCACACTACAAGTTTTTATGGTTCTTTGTTTTTCGAACCCGCCGCGTTTATAAATTTTTTCATTTCATCTTTTTTCTCTTTCTTTTGAAAAAAAATATCGGTTTTCGTTATTCAAATATAATAACGATATTACGATATATCGAGAGAAAAAATAAATCGAACCAAAATATCGATATATTTTTATAAGTATTTATCTATATTTTTTCAGCATCTCTACGGTTAAGTACACTGAGTGGCATATGATTTTGAAGGCCAGTGGCCGCAATATTTTGAGGCCTCCCAAGCTTCTTACTCAAAGTAATCGTTTTTTTTAAAATCCAAAACTCGAATTCGAAAATGTTCACGATCGCAATACTTCCCCTTACCATATATTTTATATATAGGTAAGGGAAAGTAAAAAAAAACCGATTGCTCCTTGGTCAAATCACACCGTTAGGTGGACCACAAATACAATTAAATATGCACTGTTTATTTCACGTTCATCAGTATCACTGTAGCGGTTTTGAGGTCCATAGATTTCTTTTTAGTTTATTACTACTTCTATTTTCTTCCTCAGTCTCATTCTCAATTATTTCTCAAGTCATTGCGAAATAATTGAAGTCAGTTTTTTAGTTTCATAAAAATTTAAAATTAATAGTAATTACAGGACGCGAAATTAATTTTAAAAAAAAATCCTTAACTCTGTGGACAAAAAAAAAATCCTTAAAATGACTGCACTTGAAACAATAAAAAGTGCTGAAAATTGAAAACTAGCTCTGTAGTCTTCTTTACAATCCTTTGGCATTTTTTGAACTTGGAACTTGAAAGAATTCCTGATAATTGAGTAGTAGGCTCAATAGCCATTAATTTTTTTTTTTTTTATTCTCACAAAAACCGATTTCGAAACGTGAAAAAATTTCTAACAATTAAACTTGCACAACTAATTTTATAAACATTAAAGCTTTAGTGACTATAATAGAGCCATTATTCCATTTTTATCTCAATTGGGTTAGGCTTAATAAAATAATTTGCAAAACATTCTTAAAATTATAAAGCTTGACTTATATAACTATGATTCTCAGCGGCTTTTTTTCATTATTAAGAATGAAAGCGGCGTCATGGATTTGAACCCGATGAAACAAGTTATTAAATAAACATTAAGACTTGCACAACTTGTTTTTTTCAAAAATGACTAACCTGCTCCCTTGAAACATTTAAAACATGCTAATACCTACAACTTCCAAATATTCTTCTCCTCAATTGTCCCTTAAAATGAATCTTGTGCAGAAAAAAAGTTCAATCCTAACCACTCTACCAACCCCCGAATATCGACCATATCCCATAGGACTTTAAAATATATATTTTTTTTTTTTAATTTTAAAGCATCTTTAATTAAAATTGAAATATATTCTATTTTATCTTACTTAGATAATATTGACTAAGTAAATTTACATAACATGCATTTTCTCAAGAAAAAAAAGGAAACATGGCGCCGCTATCATTCTCACCGGCTCATCTGTGTGATTTTGGTAAGGCACACCAACAAAGGTTTTTCTAATAATCAGTTGTTTCCAGGGTTTAGCTATTAGTTTACGTGTATAAAGGTTTTTTGTTACCAATGTGTAATTTACTTAAATTAAAGGTCTTGCCAATGACCAGTATTTATAATAATTCCTGTAACTGTTGTTTCCGACATAAAAAAAAAATAAATAAATAAATTTAAAAAATAATGGGAAGTTACTTTATTTAAAACAACCGTTTTTTTTGTTTTTTTTTTCAAAAATCGGTTATTCGTATCGGTTAAAACCGACCAGTTTTATTCGAAGGCAAAATAATGGCAATAACCGATAAACAGTTATTTTCATAAAAACCGACCTATTGTATATCCAATGTTAGTTATCAATTGTATTACTGTGCTTAAATAACATAGAATTAATTCATGTGCAGCTGGGTTACAATTGAAATGGAAAAGTTCACAATTGAAATGGAAAAAATTACATTTGAATTCATAGGTTTACAATTGAAATAGAAAAAGTTATTAAAAATGAAAAGGTGACAATTGATGCGAAAAAGATTACAATTGACTTGGAATTGCTATATATGCAAATATCTTCGTATTTATAATAGTGAATTTGAATTTGTATTCGTATTCAAATAGGTTCAAAAACACGTTTGTTATTTACCTCTTGCAGGGATTAATTGCAGGATTAAACAATAGATGTTAATGCTAAATTTTTATTATTTGAGTATGAAAATAAACGGTTTTCGAATATTTTCTATATTGATGTCTAAGATTGTCTAATCGGAGGAGCGTTGTATGAAAATACTATCGATTTTAAGATTGCGTCTCAGGCATCGATTTAGTTTATCATTTCAGATATCCTCGATATTAAGGTTCATTATTGGGTTACTAACGATGCTTATTATAAAAATACTATCGATTTAAGATCGCGCTATCACATATCTTTATTTTAACTTTGTGGATATCATCGATATTAAGGTCCATTATTGAAATATGGGTGGCGCTTTTTAACAAAATATTTTAGCTTTAAGACCTCGTCCTTGCTTATCGATTTATTTTCAATGACCCAATAATGGACCTCAATATCCAGGATAACCGAAAGTTAAAATAAATCGATAAATGAGCGCGCAATCTTAAAATCGATAGTACTTTTATAATAACCACCTTCAATAACCCAAGAATGGATTATTAAAAGATGCGGCGATTGAATATGTATCAGAATAAACAAAATAACAAAGAATATTTGATTTTTTTTATTAATGTTTGTCTTGAGAAAAACAATTTCCCAAGAAAACAATAAGTAGGGACGACTGGGAGAAGCTGTAATATCTATTTTCTTGTATCGGAAGATATATATGGCTCAATTTGTCTAGACTAGGATTCCCTCTCCCTGCACTTTATTTTATAGTAAGATTCTTGAGCAGCTTAGCATGAAAGATAAATCTATGTAGGTGTATACATTTGCATACTGCCTGTCTCAGTTCCAAATAGCCAAGCTCCTTAAATCTATTCTACATCTGAAAACCATAAAATAATAAAAAATGCATGGCCTAAAAATATTTCGTAAAAGCCAATTTTATTTTAAATTTTGTATTTTTCTAGCTTCATAATACCTTACAGTATGTATAAAAGTAAGAATAATTTTTGATATAATAAGGCTGTAAAAAATCAAATTACATCGTTTAAAAGATCTTTGAAAAATTATGTTTCAAATTAACAGCTTACATTAAAAATTTTTTTTTCTTTATTATGTTATTATCTAACACATGAATTTAAAAAAAACAAAACAACTAGTTTATACTTTAGTGAGAAATTTTCTCTTTTGGTTTTTATTGAAGTCAATCCAATTTTCTATGATCCCATTTAAAGAAAATAGAATAAATTAAAATATAATTTTTAATAAAATAAAATAAGTTGGTTTATTTCATATTTCCATAATAGTTGATATATTATTTTAAAAATTATTTCTACGGTATAAATGGAAAAACATTTTTTTCTAATTTTGATACCACTAGTTTTCACAAACAGTTTCCTGAATGGTAAAAATAATATAGTTAAGAACCAAATCCTTCTCTGAATATGCAAGAAAAATAAAAATAAATGGACATTTTTTACAAATAAATATTGTACTCGGGATAATTTTTATTTTTGGTAGTTCCTATAACAATTAAAAATAAGTAAACCATATATATTTACATATATATATATATATATATATATATATATATATATATATATATATATATATATATATATATATATATACATATATATACAAAACTGTGTCAAATTATTAGTCTATCATAAAAAATAACGATAAAGAACTCACTACGTTCAAGTTTACAACCTTTGACTAGGATAACACGCTGTGTTCAATTATCTAAAAAAGAGAAACAAAAATTAAAAACTGAATTAATTTTTAACAAAACATGAATTGGTCATGAAGTACAAAAGATTCCGAAAAACATAGGAGAATATCACTACTGAAAATAGGCATTAGTTAAATTGAAATCAGGAGTGGTATACTATCTCCATTTGGTTATCCTTTTTTAGACCGTTAATATGAGATGTGCTACTTATGTTATTTTATATTTTTCATCCTGATGGTTCCCGGAGTGGCGAAACGCTGAATGTTAAGTTATTTACTGCTACAGTATAACCCCGTTTATCAGCTATTATGGCGCCAGGACTATACCAGATAATGCGAAATTCCGGATAAGAGATGGTATAATCACTTAGTAATAAAATCTGGATGTAAATTAGGTACAATAATTAAAGTAATATGTAAAAGCATATGAATAATTACAAAAGTGTTTAATTCTTCGTATAGTTGAGAAATCTAAGTCATTTCTTAGTGTATATTTAAAATTTGGCGAATTTATTTTCTGTTGAGATAGACACGTGTTTGGGAACATAACCCCGAAGCAATTTGCTTTGAGAAACATACGTCAAGCAAAATTAAATATCATAATGGCACTTAGTTTGTAAATTGGTAACATAAAAGGCTGAGATTCAAACAAACTTTAATTATCGGTCGTTTTGGGTTGCCTTGAACTAATGGTTACTGCTCGTAATGCGCTTTGGTCTGGACTATTTTTTGTTGTTTTCCGAAGATATGGTCTCGATGACTTGCAGGATTTCTTGAATCACCGATTCATATGTCTGTGATTTCACATTATGTTACTTATGTAGCTTATAAAACGTTATTAAATACATACTTCTGAATTTTCGGAATTTCACATAATTTTTATTAAATACAAATTTTGTATAAGTTTAAAAAAAAAAAAAAAAAGATGTGAGTTAAGCTCCAACTGATATGCCAATATATTTAAGCTGGATGTTATAAGCGGCTTCGCTCGCGAATACTTCGTTTCTGCCATTTCGTATTAATTTATGTACATATATGGTAAGGATAAGTATAATGCATATACAATTGAGTTTCCACATTGTGTATGCATGAGGCAAACTCGACTTCGGACACCCCACAGTACTCAAAGTACAACTACTTGGACCAAAAATGGAACTTTTAGTCAAAGCTATTTTTGTAACTTTCAAATGAAACACTCGAACTATTATATGTTATCTGCCATGAAGCTTTTGCCCGTCTTGTAAGGCATCTACAATTTCAGACTGTTTCGGATTATATATAAATTTTTTTTTCAATTCCAGCCATATTGCACATCTGCAGTAAATGGGGAATAATCATTTAATTTTCAGCTTCATGGACATTGTTGTTCTTAAGATACTGTGGTGACTAAGTGAGTGAGAAGTAACGTTCTTTAATAGATATGGATAAAAAAAAATAATTATCTTTTTATGTTAAATGTTTTGATAAATGTATTATAAAATTATGAATTTCTGTTAAAATTTTTATATAATTTCGAGTCAATTTAAGGTGGACAAAAGAAATGCTTCATTGTTAGGAAAGGGTCTGAATATTAAAGCACCTAATATAATAAATATGTATATATATTTTTTTTGTTCTGTTAGCAATATAGACCATGAAGACTTTTGGGGGCCCGATGTGATTTTCTTCTAGACTTTTTTTCGCGTGCAGAAGCACAGACAACCTCTTGTTTCCGCAAAACATTGTTTCTATGTTGCAGCGGAAGGCAATCCATAGTACCATAACCAATCCCATTGGGGCCAATTCGGCAGTAACCTTCCCACCGACTTACTCGGATTTAAGCACTGTGACAAATTGGTCTAGATCCACGGATTATGGTTGTTCGGGGTCAGATGGCTTACGAGGATCTATATCTTTCCCCAAAGCAGACCGTCCATGGACCAAACCTCCGGTTGGCTATTTCGCATTCTGGAAAACCACAACGCGATTCGCAATTCTAGGTACAAGGCCTAGGTCTGTGTGATTTGCCTCCAGTAGGCTGCCGATCCTTACATACCCGAGGATGGGGGCTAATCGCCTGGAGTATCATGTCTGCGTGGCTTTTCACGGTAAGCGGTCACCCATCCAAGTACTGATCACGCTCGACATTGCTTAACTTTTATTACCTAGTGAAAGCGCTTTAGCTCTCTCGGCTATCCAAATTTATCTGGAAAAGTAAAACGGGGTTCAACAGCGACATAGAACTTTATTTTAAAAATCATGTCAACTCCGACAACTTACCAAACATCGTGTATTTGATCTATCCAGCTGTTGTTGTTCTCATCATCACGTTAGTTTTGATCCGTTTTTTGATGCAAATAGTCGTTTCTTCATTAATTGCCAAAAAGCATCCAAAACGTATTTTTAAATATACAGGAATTAGCAAATTAGATTATTGAAGTTTAATTGCTATAAAAAAAAATTATGCTTTAATCATTGAATTTTTGGAAGGGCCTGAAGACCTATAGATCTAAAAAAAATGTTTTCTCGAAATTATAAGTTTGTTAACGAGTGCGGTTATATCGATTTTTTAGCTATTCCACCGTGTATATACATTATATGTATTTGAGATCAATCGAGTAGAATGATAAATATCCAAGGCTGAGAGGGAGGAATTCGGTTGGGGCAGGCGAAGCGCAAGTAGTCTGGAAATGTCAAGGCCCGTTCGGTGATTGCTGTCTGCATCAGCTCCATCCATCAAAGGGTTCTTGTTGCAAGTCATGACGGATGCGCAGGAGTCATGCAAGGAGTACTGTCTGCACCTGTGTCCTTTTATTTAGTTCCGATAACTCAGTACCAGGTAGTACCTGCATCCGAAGATCTGATTATATATAAAGGAAAAGTTCTCTACAAACATATTCCAGTCTATCCAGGATCAATTTAGGACGACATTTTCGTTATTTAAGACATTTTTTCAAACGATTTAATTTTGATTTTTTTTTTTAAATACAACCATAAAATGAAAAGAAATATATATTTAAGAAGAGACCGGATTTCTATTATATTGCACACTTTATTCGCTGATATAATATATAAAATATATATTCGCTTATATAAAATATATAATATAGTATAATATACAATATAATATATATTTCATATCTTGCACTTTTTGTTCAAATTAGATGATTTCGATTTTAACAATAATTTTATAATAATTATTTTTGTCCTTATTAAATTTATAGATGAAGTTCCTCTTTCATCAAGATTTAAGCTAATCGAAATTTATTGTTGTATTAGAATAATTTTTTTCTTTACGTAATTTTAATTCTTTAGTAATTTTAATAGTTAAAACAAGGTTAGATAAGCTTTCCTTGTATTAAAATTATAAATTAAACAAAAAAGATGATTTTTGTATGTTTAAGGTGATATATGCACAATTTCACCGTTTTTGGGTTCTTACTGAAAGAAAATCTGATCTCTACTTAAAAGATTCCTAAAGAGCTCATTAATTTTTTTTTTTTATGTTAAAAGGGTACCTAATATAGTTTTAGCGAAAGGCAAATGTTTATTTTCTAGACTACAGAGTTTGGTGATCGGACGAAAAAAGAAAAAAAGTGAAGCTTGGAAAGAACTTTAGAATATTTTTAAAAATATTGTTACGAGTAAAGTCGACCTTTTCTTTCTGAAATGCTGATAATAGTATAAGCGATTTTACATTGTAATACAAATTAAAAAAATTATTGGTAATATAAATTTGATCAATAAATACAAATTTTATTATTGATGAAAAGATTTTTTTAACTTAAAATCTTCAGTCACACCTGTGACAGATAATAGTAACAATCTGCAAATTAGATGATAATCGAAAAGTAGAATCAAGAAATTAAATCGACCTTTCGATGTTTTAACATTCAACTAACAACAATCAGAAAAAAGCATTTTTCCACTCCACATTAAATAAGAATATGCTGTTTATATTAGCAGTCATAGAGGCATACCTTGTAACCAAATTTCGTAAAGACTTCATTCATTCATGTAACTTTATTATAGAGTTACAAATTTATGATTGATTTTTGCTTTATACAAAAAAAAAACGCTGCAAATTATTACACAATGGTTTATTATTTCCACTTATTTATTCCACTTGTTTATAATTCCACAAAAATATCTATTCTGTCAAAGTAAAAAATATGAAGCAGTAGGTACCAAAGGAAAAGAAATTTGAAGCTTGTCACAAGATGTTCGCCGTGAGAGTGCCGAACTGTGTTAATTAAAAAAACTGCGTCAATGCAAGTAGGCTGTGATGTAAAATGATACAGAGGAAATATATGATGTGCACTTCACTAGGAAAAAATAAAAACGAAGTTCATAAAGCTATATCTCAGCTAATAATGGTCCGATTTAGGTGATTTCTAGTTCGTATTGTAGGTATTTTCGTTAGCTTTCGTTTAAATACAATAAAAGCACCAAACAAATTTTTGCGGACGGAAAATTTTTTTTATTCGATATTTGGATTCTACGTATCTTGAAACGTAAAACCTCAAATTTTGAGGGGGGGTTACAAAAAAATTTTCTTTGGTCGATTCCAAAGGTCTATTATTGAAAATAATAAACCAAAAGCATTTACAGATAGAGATTTTTTTATTTTTCGTTTTTTTTATTTTTTCTTTTTTGTTATTTTAATGCCTTGTTATGCTGATTCCAAAACACTTAACATTTCTCCTCTATGTTTATAAATGGCCAAGTTATGGGTATATAAGATCTTTAATCGGCAATTATTATAGATTTTTTGTTTTACAATTTTTTTTTTTTTTTTTTTTTTTTTTTTGGTTTCTCGTTATGCTGATTCCAAAACACCTTACGTTTTCTCTCTATCTTTATAAATGACCGAGTTATGGGCTTATTAGATATTTAATCGGTAATTATACAGATTTTTTGTTTTTCAAATTTTTTTTTTTTTTTTTTTTTTTTTATGTCTCGTTATGCTGATTCCAAAACACCTTACATTTTCTCTCTATCTTTATAAATGACCGAGTTATAGACTTATGAGATCTCTGATCGGCCGCCATTTTGAAACAAACAGACGGATTATAATGTCGAGTTCCGAGGATCATCCCGGGGTGACCTGTGACTTTGGTACCGAATCTCAAGAAAATCGGTCCAGTAGTCTCGGAGAAAAGCCGCGGACGGCGTACGGACGGATTTTTTTTATTCGATATTTGGATTTTACGTATCTTGAAACGTAAAACCTCAAATTTTGAGGGAGGTTACAAAAAAATTTTCTATGGTCGATTCCAAAGGTCTATTATTGAAAATAATAAACCAAAATGTATAAGTTAGATTTAAAAAAAAAATTGGAATTCTTCTTATTCAGGAATGACAAAGTGGCTCTCGTTAAATTTATAAAAATGCTTAAACAAAAGCGATTATATAGTGATATTATATATTATTTCCTAAATTCACTTAATGACATAACCTGTTTTAATTATCCTATTCGTATTTCTCAATAGTCGTTCGTAGATATAAGTTGCATTAAATGGCTCCTGTTCAAGTCGGTTACATTTTTGTTTCGTAGAGAAGTATATATTAGTGTTTTCACACAACATATTTGATTAAAGTAGAACTGGGCAGAGGACATGCACTTTAATTTCAGTCACACTGATTGAAAAGTAATTGGCTGTTGTAACTAAATAAGATATATATATATATATATATACATATGTATATATATATATATATATATATATATATATATATATATATATATATATATATATATATATATATATATATATATATATATATATATATGCTCACAGTAAGAGATTGGATTTTATGCATTTATTGATTTTTTATGCAATTTGTAATTATCTTTGGCTGATTTTTCGCAAATAATCATTATTTTGTATATTTTCGTAATATTAGGGATAAATGAAATTGAAAATATTTATAAAATTTATAGGAAAACGATATAATGTCCCAAATAAACAGTTTGGATGTGATCATTTTGATAATGTACCAATATAAATGACAAATGCATATATTTGAATATTTGATAAAAAAATATTTGATGTGGACAACACATGACTTGCTTGTACTCCTATTAAACTATAAATCGTTGGCTCAAAAAGTGATCCTCAATTTGGTTACTAATTTCCGAAAATTGCAATATCTCAAAAACGAAATTCGGCGTCGGGACACCCATCTATTGACACACACACATACTCTTGTTTCTGGAGGTTTCATTCCGTTATTAAATGTCGTTTTTTTTTTCAGTAGGTAACTAGTTTCCAAGAGATTTCTTCGTGTTCCGTGACAACATTAAAACTGTCAATATCACTAGATAAAGCATTAGAAATCGACAGTTTCTAAATTTAAAGCGGAAGAACCCACTTAACTTATATCTTATTCTCCTGCTGCAGACTTGTTCATCGCACAAATGGGGAGGAAAACCAGTATTATATGCCCAATATTAACACTTAAAATAAGTAATAAAAATGTTTAATTAGAGTATAAACAAAATCGCGTTGGTAACCTTTATTACCGAAACATATGATTTCTCCATTTAATTTTAATATAATTTTTGATGTAAGTTTATTATGACCTTCATGTAAAGTACCCTTTTTGGCTCACCAATTTTAACCAAAATCTAGAAAATACATTCATATTGATATAAAAGTCCTATTTACTAAATTTTAAATGTTTTACATTATATTTTAAGATAATTTTTGATGAAAGTCTAATATGACCTTCAAATAAAGTACCTCTTCCGGTTTTCCAATTTAGACCAAAATCTAGTATGGTATTTAAATCAATATATAAGTTCCAAATACCAAATTTGAGAAGTTTTCCAAAGTATTTTTATATAATTTTTTATGGAAATCAATTATGACCTTCAAGTAAAGTACCACTTCCGGTGATTAAGCAGTGACCAAAAAGGAAGGTTCACAACTAGATTTTACAGCAATCCTAAATACAAAATTTCAACTTTCTACGGCTAACCGTTTTTGAGTTATGCGAAATACGAACGTACATACGTACGAACGTACGTACGTACAGACGCCACGACGAAACTAGTCAAAATGGATTCACGGATGGTCAAAATGGATATTTCCGTTAAAATCTGAAAACCGAAAATTTTCGCGATTACAATACTTCCTTTACTTCGTACAAGGAAGTAAAAATATGGAGAAAATAATAATAAATTAGAATTACTTATAGAAATTGTCTTAAATAACAAAAAAATAATTTAATTTAGTCGAGGAATGGAACAAACTGTTCAATAACACGTGGAATGACTAAATACATATTTTTATAAATTAAAAAGAAAAGGATTGAACAAAAAATAAACTATTGAAAGGGATGGAAAATAATTAGTTGAAAGAGAAATTAATTATAAGCATTCAAAACTATGTTTACAAATATATATATATGTCAAATCTAACAATGAGAAGTGCCAAAATCACGACAAATTCTGAGGCATAACATCTATCAGTTTATATCCATGTCACAACCAAGTTCCTCAAACTTTAAAATAAAGCGAAAGGCTTAAAATTAACAACTAAAACTATTATAATCTCTTTTTTTTCCAAGTTTTCACCTTCATGAATAAATATTTTTTTTTTCTTATCACAAATATTTAAGGCCATCTTGATAATGATAGAACAGGGTATATCAAATAGTAATTTTATTAAAACAATAGAAATAGCAATTATTCGAACAAAATTATAACTTCAATTTCAACAGCTAATAAAGTCTAGACAAACTCAACACCGATCCGAGGATTTATAATAAGTCATTAGTACTTTTATCGCAACAGTAAAAGTATACCTTCCCCAAATCGCTCACTCGGAGATTGCTTCTAGAAGATTTAACGAGGCTGTTAGGAGCTCGAAATTTCGGGTGATTAGCTTTAAAGAGCTACTTAAAAATATCTAACCGTAAGCGAATGAATCGCGAGTGATAAAAGCAATAACTCCCAGGTTTTAATGACGGTACTAAGGAATTTTATAGGATAAGTCAGACCTTATAACTTAGAACATTAAGTAGGCTGAACGGAATAGAACTTTGGAGTTAGTCTCTCATTATACACATTTTCCAAAATATATCATTAAAAAAAATAATATTTTTAATTTAAATATTAATGAGCTTATATCTCAAAAAGATACGAAAGTTTACATGTGTATGAAAAAGCATCTACCCTTAGAGGATCATTAGCATACAATTTTTTACAATTTGGATACACAATTATCACTTTATATATAATTTACAATTTTTTTTGTTGACCTTTTCGACTTTTCTAAATACTTGAACAATTTTTCAATATCAGCTTCAATATAACCAAGGTACGATATCCAACTTTTAATTTATGTTGCAATCTCGCCTCGCGTAATGTAAAATTATTGAATTGATTTCTAAGAAGGTGTGTTGTTTCTTAATTGTAAAGTGCTGCCGTCTGGGTGCATCACAATTTCTTTAAGAAGCTTTCTGATATTTTATTTTGAATGACGTGATTTTTTTTTCTGTGTGTTAGACGACATTTTAATCAATTTCGACATATTGTCAAACGATATGGCGTACTTTTGCCTTTTATCTTCAATCGACTGTCGGACCTCTTCTAGATTAATTTTAGAATAAATATAGGTCTTTATAAATTTCTTCGAATTTTCACCTGTAGATTGAATTGCAATTTCACAGGACAAAAGATTCCTGGCTGTGGAGATGGCTTTTTGGAGGAGGTCTACCAGAATCTCAAGGGCGCAGCGAGCCAGAAATGAGACTATCCGAGAGAAGACGGAAAAAAGAAAGAATGTCCTGGAGGTGATGGAGGAAAGGAGACTGGGATGGCACGAACACGTTAAAAGAGTGGATGATGAACGAATCCCCAGATAGGCATTGGAGTGGGAATCCGAGGGTAGGAGAAGGAGAGGGATACCGCATGTCAGATGTAGAGATGCTTTGACTGAAAGTATGGCGGGACGGGAACTGACGGAAGAAGAAGTGATGAACAGAGATGAGTGGAGGAACAGACTGAGGGAGGAATTTGGTTGGGAGAACCTTCGATCTGCGAAAAAAGTCCCAAAGAAGAAGAAGATTGAATTGCTTCCTGTAGGAAAATTAGAAAAAAGTCATTATTGATGAATTAATTATATAATTTGTGAATCTTTCCATTCTAATCCTAAGAACTGTAACTGCAGTGATATGAGTAAACTGACCCCAAATGAATAAATTACTACATTTTGTTAAGTGGTAAATTATATACGTTAAGAATTGTATGGTATAATATTGAGTTAATTCATGGTTTTTTAAAATTTAAGAAAATATTTTCTGGTTATTCAAGAAAATACAAATAAATAAAGTGGTTAAAATAAAGCAGTTGGGATTTTATAAAACTTATACATTTTGGTTGGCCGAATAAATGTCCCCAACTGGAGTCCTTTCTTTTTATTTTGAGAGCAGATTCCTGACTAAGCGACGGTTTTATGTCCTCAGCTTTCACAGGACACTGCTATAAACATAAACATGAAAACACCAGGGCTATAAACTTCCAGGACGCTGTAGGCATCACGTAGGGGACATTTTTCGGCAACCAGGTCACGTCCAGCATGATGTAAGGAGTACAGTAGTCTTAGCTTTAGTGAGGGAAACTCAGCCCAATAAAAATAATCTTTATAACAACAAAACTATAAATATAAAATTTCATGTTATTCTATATAAATAATAGAACATACATGAATATATTTGTAATAATTGTGAAGTCGAAAATTATAACTTTTCAAGACGACACACACTGGGCAAAATAACAAAATTTTGAATATTTAATATTGAAATGGAAATTGTTCGTATTAAAACTAGACTAATTAGTATCATTGAAATCCGGAGAGTAGATTATATCAAACAGAAAGGTTACATTGGTTTGTTCTGGCACAGAACTAGTAATGGAAATGACTGTAATGGAAGAAATGTGGGGTGTTTGTAGATAAATGGTACGATTTAGGGGGAAGGATCGGGGTTTTCCCAGTAATTCCGGTGAGTAATTGTTTTTTACGTTATGTATGGGAATACATTTAAGAATTGACTATTGGAGATGTATATTTGGTAATTTAAGAAAAAATCTGGATTGGATTTGAAGGATTTTATTATTTCAGGTGGTTCATATATATTTAATTTGAGATTGTACTTGATGTGTTAATTTAACTCCTCGAATCTTTGAAGAATTAATTTTTTTTTTTAATTTAAAAGAATTATATGCACGTATATGTTCCATTAATCTCTGATTTAATGATATCCCATTTTTTCCCGTATATTTGGCTGGGCAATGTTTTCAATAAAAACCAAAATATAGAAGTGACAAATAATTTATCAATCCCTAATTAGATTGATCCTTCTATACAATCATAAGTACATCAACTGATTATTTTTATTTATACAAAAGAGCTGAAATTAATATGAGGGTGGCGTACTTCGTGCGCCGCGCGCCTACTGGTCTCATGGATTTGTGCGCGCCTAGTGGTAGGTTAAAATTACTTAATGTATACAAATTATTTATTTAACCGTAGTGCTTATATTTATTGATCCAGTAGTAAATACACCAGGCAGGTATATATACAGATATACAAGAGGAGACAGCGCCGAGAACCTTTATATAAGAGCTGAATAGAGAACAAAACGAGAAGAAGGACTACAAATGATCGGTTGGCGTTGCAGCGCTTGCACCAGTCGCCATTTGCATTTAGATTGTCTGCCTTTTCGAAAAAGTCCTTCCTTTGGGCACTCGTCCTCTCTTTTTTCCCACCGCCAATTTAGCCACAGCCGCATTGATTTAACCCTGCAGTCCTACCACCAATTTTTTTTTTCATTATATCTCCGCTCTTTGACGAGGGGAGATATTTCAAACGTTCTTCCTTTTTCCGCCGGATCCCATCAGTTCTACCTCCCGGCATGTTGCGGATGCTTGCTGGCATGCAGAAGAGAACTGCGGCAACAGACAACCCAACAAGAATGCTCAGTATTGTGGTTGAAATTCATAGTTTTATTTCTATGGGTTCGGTGATCCGAAAATAACTTTGGTAGAACTTACAATACGATAATTATACAATTATAGGAATATATGTGGTATTTTCTTAAATTTGTCATCTTAATCCTGGAGTAAGGCCGGAACTAAGAGGGAAAAAGGGGGTACTTTCTCCGAGCCGCAGAATTTAGAAGGTGGCAAATTTCCAGCGAAATTTTATTTTTAGGACAAATAAAAAATACTTGTTTCTTTTTATTTTTTTATTCATTCAATAAAATGAGTACATGATATTTATCTCGAAATATATTACTGTAAAATACTGTTGACTTTTATTGGAGGGAGAGAAGCGGTGAAAGAAGTAGTGGCAAAATTAAGTCCTGCTCCATAGGCCAACAGAGAGCCGTGAACTACCCGAGCAGCATTATATACTATCTAGAATAATTAATAATAATAATGTGACTAAATTGTTTTGTTTTTTTTGTGAATAAACACAACTTCCCTTAGTATATCTTTATTATTTTTATAATATCAACATTTTTCACCCAAAACAAACGAACATTTCGAAATGTTCTTTCATTGTCCGTTGTAAACACTATTAGGGCTCGATCTTGTACCATACGACACTGCTATGAGAAAAAATAATTGATAAGAAAACATAAAATATATTACATTACAGAATAATAAAACAAAAATTCCAATTGTAAATATATAAGTACTATATCACTATGAAATATATGTAATAAATAAAATATTACAACAAATCAAATTATTTATATAAATTTTTATTTATTCATGAAAAAGAATATATGTCTGGAATAATTATATTCATAATTAGATACAAGGAAAGTAATCTGTTTAGCCCGTCCTCATGCAGATATCTAGCGTTTTTTTTTTTGTGTAAGCGATTCAATAAATTTTTAAATTTGATGGCTCAAATTACTCAGTGAAATAACGTGAATATTTTGAAACTATTTGAGCTCAAAATACTGAATAAATATTTTATTATATTTAAGTATTCTCGACTATGTTAAAAAAAAAAAGTAATTCATTAATTGCAAAGAGAAAAAGTAGTCCAAGACTACGGCGAAGCCACAAGGAGGTTCATGTGTTTAGCTTGACTGTTAATAGGCATCTAGCGAAAGGCTCAACAGATTTTCAAGTATCATGGAAAAAATTATTAGTTGTAATCCCGTGAATGTTTTAAAACATTTTGAGCTCAAAATACTAAAGACACGTTATATTAAATGTGTATAATCTGTCCGTTTGAGGGTATCTAACAATTTTTTGAGCGACCTGCACGACCGATTTTAAAGTTTTCTTGCTCAAATTACTGAATGAATTCCCGTGAATGTTTTGAAACATTGTGAGCTCAAAATACTGAAAAATATTTCATTCTATTTTAAATATTTTCGGATTTTTGTTGATGTTTCTTATCATATCACTTGTAAGTTCATGATTATATGATAATAAATTATAAATAGCCAATACCTACTTCTTCTTCTTCTCCTTCTTCTTATTTCTCTATTATCGTACCGTTAGGCATGGAGCAGACTCCTTCATCAAGGAGGAGCCCCGCTCGCTCCCGAGTCTCTCCCTATAACCAGTATATGTAAGTCTCGGCCTGCCAACCGGTCTCTGCCACCTTGGTCTTACTTCTAACAGGCACCTGGCTTTACGATCAACACCCATCCTGCAAACATGTCCATACCAATTGAGTTGACGTTCCTCTAGGATACCCCTCATTGGTCTAACTCCGAGGGTTTCTATGATAGTCTCATTCCGCACTCGGTTTCTTCTGGTCTTTTCAACTATTTTTCTTCTGCTGCTGTGGTCTTGACTCCCGTGTCGTTTTGAGAGAACCAAACTCTCTGATCCATAAAGTAGGACTGGGAGGAACACTGACTTGAAGATCCGGAGCTTGGCATCATTGCTGATTTCTTGTTTTTCTGGTGGTCGCTATTTTATAAAAGACCTGGTTAGCCTTCTTTACTTTGT
Source organism: Rhaphigaster nebulosa (assembly GCA_948150685.1). Classification (NCBI taxonomy): domain Eukaryota; kingdom Metazoa; phylum Arthropoda; class Insecta; order Hemiptera; family Pentatomidae; genus Rhaphigaster; species Rhaphigaster nebulosa. The sequence continues at coordinate 17,164,531 of OX411309.1, forward strand.
TGAAAACCTCCTGGTCTCTTTTTCGGTCCCGGCTAATCATTGTACCCAGGTAAAGGTAGTCATCCACCACTTCTAGTGGTCGTCCGTCACATTTGTTTTTAGATTTCCTCTTCCCTGCCTACATTCATAACTTTGCTCTCGTCTGGATTTATAGTAAGACCTCTTCTCCTTAATTATCCGTCCACTCCTCCACGGCTACTTGCAGTCATCCTGGACTGTCAGCAACCAGCACAATGTCATCTGCGTATAGGAAACACTACACCTGCACTGGTATCATATTCCAGCATCCGACAGCAGCTTTGGGAGTCCTCCTCTTACACACTTTCAGAACCTCATCGATTACAACATTGAAGAGGAGTGGACTGAGGCTATCTCCTTGCTTAGCTCCCTTATAAAATCCGAAGACTTAGCACCATTGAGTCACATGACACCTTTAGGATCCTGGTAGGTTAATCTGATGGCGCTAATGAGGTTAGAAGGGAAACGCCTCTGCTGGAGCGCCCCCACAAATTTCTTGACGAGGAACGGAATCGAAAGCAGCTTTTAGGTCCAGGAAGGCAAGATACATGTCGCGGCTGCTGTCCCAGGTTTTCTCAATTACTATCCGGAGGGAAAAGTTGTGATCCTGAGTTTGTGGGTGAGGCTGGAATGCTGCTTGTTCCTCTTCCATGTCCCGTTCCAAGTTGCCTCTCAGACGATGCTCAAGAATTCATTTATATGCTTTGAACACTACAGAAGAGAGGCATATCGGCCTATAGTTCTGGCATAGAGTTGGGGTTCCTTTCTTATAAATTGGAACAATCAGGTTTTCCTCCCACTCGTCTGACATTCTCTTTTCATTCCAAAATCTCTTGAAGAGGTTCTGCAGAGTTTTCGTAAGTCCTGATCCACCATATCTCACCAGCTCCGGCGAAATCTCAACAATACCGGCAGCCTTCCCAAGCTTTAAATTTTCTATTGCAGCTTCGACCTTTTCTTCCTGGATATCATCATCCATATCCGGTGGCAGAAAATCTTCTGTCCTCGGCTGCCACCTTCCGTCATTTCCTGGACCTCCTCGGTAAGCTTAGACACCAAACTTATCTTTGTAATAGCCTCACCAGGCTTCTCGTATTCTTCTTTCATCTGATTCCAGATTGCTATTCTTATTCTTTATGCTCCTGACAGACTTCCTTTTCTTCTCTCTAAGACCTTTCACTGCCGACCATAACTTTTTAATGTTCTCCATGACACACAAGTTTTTCTCAATGTTCGTTTCGGAGTCTTCCCAGACCCTGCTACGAGCTTCTTTTACAGTTCTTTTAGCTACATTCCTTTTTTAACACATACTGCTCCCAGTTCTCAATGATCCTTGATTTCTTGTATCTGATCCAAGTCTTTTTCTCCTTCATAGCCCTTGCCACCTCATCACTCCACCACTTGGTGTTCTTCATATTAGGTTTTATCTTCTTCAAACCACAAGCCTCCATGGCAGCATGGTGTATGCAGTTCTTGATGGACGTCCAGAGATCGTTCAAGTTTTGGTCGGGACTAACTTTCACCAGCTTAGTCCTCAGTGCATCTTCATACAAGGGCCCCTATTACAAGCCTTTCATTCGATTTCTTCTTGGCTTTCCAAGACATTATAATCCGGGGTAATTTGTCGAAAGGGGTCTGTCCTGAGCTTCACTCTTCTGAGAACATTAATGTTATTGAAAAACAGTCGTATCTTTCTACTATAAATAAAATAATAAATAATACTGTTCCCTTCTCTTCCCTGAGCCTCAAATGTAACCTTATGGATTCTACTATGGTCGAAGAAGGAGTATCCTAAAAGTAAATCATTTTCAATGCAAAAGACGATGGGCCTCAGTCCATTGTTATTGGTCACTGGTTCTCCTCCCCATCATCCCATAACACCATGGGTTTGGCCAGTCCTAGCATTCATGTCTCCCAATGTTATGGTGCTTCTGTTCCTGCTGCTGGCTGAATTCACTATCTTCTGCAGGTCCTGAAATCGTCCTTATCTCTCACCGAACAGTCCTCAGTTGGCGCATATACCTGCATACATGCTACTCCTAACATCGTTAGGGCGATATCCATTAATATAATACTTGATTAGACTGCTTCCCCATTCTCAACTCAGTTTTCGTATAGCATTTTCGGTTTGTTCTTGATGTGTGGGCCACATGTCATTCTTCTGTCAAATATCAAGCCAAGGGATCGAATTTTGTCTGTCTGCGGAATTACTACATTGTCGAAGAATATTGGAGGGCAGGTTTCTTGTCGAACAGTGAAAGGTTCTTTGTCGGAATTCGTCTTGGTTAAGTCGAATTTTAGAAAGTTTGTACGAAGTTTTGTTAGATGATATAGTAAAGTCTGTGAGGCTTGTGCTGGATTTTGATATTTTGTTAAAATTGTCATTTGAATAAAAATTGTATGTAATTTATTCTTCTTTAATTTAGAAAAATGAAAAAATGAATATCAGATTTTATTCGAATCATAAGCACAAAAACCGTGAAAAATTGAGATAACAAAGTTGAAATTTGTAAATAGTATCCTAAAAAAACACAAATTAGCAAATTTTCTTTTTCTTCGAGCACTTTCCATCGAAATCTCTTTTGCTTCCCATTTGACTGGACCCTTGAAATTTTCAGATATGTAGGACAAAATTTCGCAGCGAGCTTTCCTCTACTGTTTTTTTTCCCCATGATTGTTACCAGCAGAGATCGCTAATTCCAGTATAGATTCGCTAATTCTACTTAGCAAACGATTTCCGCCACTGTATATACTGTTTCAATGGATAGAGCTCTATACAAGATTAATCCTTTCTAGTCACAAAGAACTGACACATTGTTCTAATTAAATTAAAACAAAAGTCCTTTGACAGGAGCAGCTTAATGCACATCTCGCACATCCATTACCTAATTTGATCGGGCCCCACGTGGAAGGGACATCAATGAATACCTTTAAATCAAATTACAAACTCTGATCCCTTCTATCGGATGAAAAGCGTTTGATGCACCAATATAATTGACCTATTTTAAACTCTGATTTAACCTTAGTGTTAAAAGAGCTTAGAAGTAGTTTGCCCATGGATCATTTATCAGTATTAAAAATCGTCAGTTTTTCATTAAAAATTATTATAAGAGAGAAATGTTTTGTTTATAGTAATGCTGCCCAAATATCTTGGGTTGCTACATCAATCAATCAATCTATAGCTAGACCTACAATAATAATGTACATAAAATTTTTTTTCCTTTCATTTTAGCTCTAAACACATTATAATTATCACTGCATTACCCATATAGTTCCTTTCCTCCAATCCCTCTCTTATTTTTCTTTTCCGGTGACTCTCAACCATTTCATAACTTAAAATAACGCTTTCCCTTTTTTATACATGCAGAAAAAAAAAAAGAAAAATCAAAAGCTAATGAAATGCTAACATTTTAGAAACGCACATCTAAGCCTCAAAAACAGTAAAAGAAATAAAACTAAATAAAAAGATACGGATAAAAAGAATGAGCTCACCAAACATGAGGGTGCTCTTCAGGAAAGGAAGAATATATCGCAATGTAAGAGTGCCGCAATACTAACATTTTTATTTTTCCTTTATTTTTAGTAACATTTTCGCCGAAAAAAATAGAGTATTGCAGTGGGTCGAAGGTCGGCGGTGAGCGGTGGGACTACGTTTTCTATCCGTTTTATAACCCCTAGAGTACGATTATGAAAGTTTTAGAGATGTGTGATATACATATATTTTTCCCGCTACATTTGAGCACATCCAGCGGCATTCTTTGGGTCAAATGAGCTGAAATTCGGTTTGCAGGACTTTCTTCCAGACAGAACGATATCATTAAATAATGAGTAAATTTCCATCAATGTGAAATTTCGGCGTTTTTTAAGTTTTGCGCATACAATACAATATATATATATATATATATATATATATATATATATATATATATATATATATATATATATATATTGAGCGGACGAATATTAGCAAAGGGCTATTTCAACTCCAGCGGTCCACGAGGGGTCACATGAGCTGATATTCGGTATGAAGGGTTTTCTGTATCGAAGGTAAGCGGAGAAGCAGAACAACATAATAAACGTAATGGGTAAATGTAACTGTCTTTTTAGGGTCTTTTTTAACTTTTTTCTCACGCTCCCCTTTTTATTATATTTTTATTTACGTGAAAATACGACTTTAGTAACGGAGTTCTGCTGCTCACGGATTTTTGTCCTGTTTTTTTGCTTGGAAATATTTCATTCATGTATATTTCATCAAGACAAACCGCAATTAAAAAATAATTGTTAATTTAGTTATTAAATTTTATTAGTCGAAAAGACTGTCCTGTTAAAGATAATTATAAATTATTTTTAATGTTGCAATAATATTATTCATATACTATAACATACATACAAAAAGACACCAATGTAGCTTCTGTATGCATAATTTTAAAAATAAATTAGTAATTTTAAAAATATTATATTGAGCTTTAAGGTATTCATTGAAATATTTTGAGCTGATTTGATGTATTGTTAAATAATTTTTTGTTTTCAAAATGTATTCCATAAATTCTAAAGGAGTTTCCACCGTTTTTATGAAAAACTGCCCCAATTTGAGTCACGAACGACTAAACTTAAAGTGAAGATCAAACTTCTTTTTTTTTTTAAACAAAAAAGTAAATAGTATTGACTAAGAAAATCTTTGACTTGTTTTATCAGTGAGTTGAGAAATGGCGATAGACCAAAATAGGAAAACTTCAAACACTCCTCCTGTTAAATTCTATTTTTTCGAAGTGTGCACTTTTCCTCCAAATGAACGATATATCACTCGAACATTATGTTACATTCTGCCCGTCCTGAAGAATACGCACATGCTTGGGCCGAAACGTCGGTTTGTAATAAAATACGTACCCCATTGTTTTGTTTTTATAGTCACTTCGGGCGAAGAATTGAAAATCTATAATCCTGATATTTTATCTGTCAACCATCCATCACCTCTAGATAATAATTTATGAGTTTCACTCGAAAGCTCAGCTCTGTATTATTTTTTTAAGGAATTCAACTGGCTGTCAAGAGATAGCATATTATCATAAACCTCTAAGGATAAAGTGTAGGAAAGTCCAGGATTTGAAGGATCTCGTGCTCCTGAAAACCCGCAATATTTAACCTTCTACTCCGGGAGCCATTTTGATACCCACCAAATAATACCGTAGTGGTTTGACGCTTCGCTATTGTAAGTCACGATGTGTGGAAGCAATCCTTTTCCGCAGACGAAGCAGGGAAATGAAAATTTATAAAAAATCAAATTGATAAAACTTTGTATATTTACTAAATTATAAATAAATATGTACAATTCAAATTTTACAAAAGTCTCTGCATGTGAACTTTTTCCTATGGTACCTATAGCCATGTTTCAAAATATCATAATTGTATAAATAGAAAATAATGATTGATAATAAGAAACTATGATTTAGATTTTTTTTTAATGAGATAGGAATTTTGTAAGTAATAAATAACTAAGTAAGTAATAAATCAAACTGTGATTTATTTTTTTGAAAAAACTAAACAAAAATATACTAATGTGCTCACAAGGAAAGCATCTCACATATGTCTCCTAGATTTTGATACAGATTTTTCAGGTGAATCTAGGCCTTAAAATATTGGGCTGTGCAGGAGATTAGCCGCCAGCGCGTCCAGGAGCTATGTAAAAAATTCTGGAAGTTTGCATGTGCAAAACATTTTATTTCATATCTCTGATGAAGGTAGAAAAATTATTTGAATACCAAAATGTCCCTATTGCCAAGCGAAAAGAATAAAAAATAAGTTATCAAAATATTCAAGTATTAAGCTTGGTAGCAATACTAAGAATATAAACTTCGAATCGTGATTTTTTGGTGAAAACGTCAATTTCTCAAGAACTGAGTTCAGATTTGAATTTTTGCACCATAAGGGAAGGTGATTAGGTGACAGGTGGTAGTTCTGGATAGCTTCCTTTATCAAATGGGCTAAAGAGTGGTAACTTCCTGAACCCCCTCTGTAGCCAATCGAGGACCTGAGAAACCTGAACTGATATATCGTCTTGATCCTCAGGGCTAGAGTCTCGTGGAATTTAATTCAAAGGAAGAGAATATAACCCTGTCGTAATGTAATAACAAATAAAATTCAATATTATAATTTAATTTTGTACTGCTGTAAATATTCTGTGATGGATACTTCTAAAATATCTTTTTTGATTTTTATAATCTAATTGTATAGTCGATAATTTACATCTTATGTTTTCACTTTTCTAATTATAAAAGCTTAAAGCTGTTTTTCAAGCGATTTCTCAATAACATTGAAGAACTATTCTGTGATTTCCAACAAATAATTTTGAAATATGTCATTAAAAAAACAAACAGAAAATATAGAAATATTTAAATATTACATTTTTTTTTCTTAATTGTTGAACATAATACAAGCTGCCACACTTAAGGGTAATGCGTATTAGGGCTGAAGCATCCATTCACACTGCAGTACAAACTATATTCACAAAATAAATATAAAGAAAAATAAATTGATAAAATAAAAGGATACTGCAGATAAATAAATGTAAATCTTACAATTGGATATATATAACATTTCGGCCTGTTTAAGCTATTTGTTTTTATTACAATCGTGATATTTTGGAAATTAATGCAACCATATATTTTCATACATAATGGTTCGGTTGATAAAATAAAATAGATCGGGCAACAGTCAATAAAGAAATAATTATTTTTTTCAAGAAATTAAAGAAAAAAAAGTGAGGAAATGAAAAATGTACTAATAAAAGCAGATAATAAGTCTACTATAAAGAAAAGTGATAAAATCAAAATCAAATGTAATGACAAGAAATCAATATGAACAAATGTTATTTAAATTTAAACTTACTTACTTTTACCACAACTCCGTTTTAAATATTTTTGTACTAATGTAAATTAAATTTATGAAAAATTATTTTCTTGAATTTTCTGATTGTTCAAACCTATTCTTATCTATATTTTAATAAATGTATAAGAATTTTAAATTTTAAGCGATTACTTTTAATATTTTTTTAATTGTTGCCTTTAACGATTTTAAATGTTAAATTATTTTTTTTTTCCAAGATACCTAAACAGTTAAAAAATAAGATAAAAAAATAGAGAATGTAAATATATATATACATATTCTATATTCTTATTTCTATTCCAAAATATACATAAATATTGGTTAATGTTTCGCATTGATAAAGTAAAAAAAAATCTAACTGGACATATTGAGTAAATAATTTGAAAGATAAAATAATTCTAAAATAGCTGTCTCTAAACGAATATCCTCATTGCTGACAGCCCGCCAATCTAATTACCTATAACAATGTTTACACTTTGCAGTATGGCTCACTTCTCTCTCTCCCTTAATATCAATCAGTTCTACCCAGTACCGGTCACCGTTCGGTTCATGTCTCTCTTAGCCTGTTTTTAGTTTAAAATATTTTAACATTGTTAGTTTGTTTTTTGTCCACAAAAAATCCGTTATTACCTCGTTTTCAGTTCAACGGCCATTTTGAAATAAGTGTTCGCGCTTGGATATTATCATACTTCATTCTATTCGGATGACGCAATATAAAAAATTCTCATTATTTTATCCGTGTATATACGGAATCGTAAATGACAAATGATGTGTGAGTACGCTTATTGGCACTTGTAAAACTATGGATATTAATGAATTTTAGTTATTAAAAAAAATTATTAATTTAAATATTTTGGCTATTGTTAAAATGTAGAATTTGTCACAAAATTACAGAATCAAATCATTTCATAGAGAATTACTAAGTATTTGTTTTTTTATTATGTGTAAAATTCTTATTTATCCTAAATTAAATTTATATCGCTGAATAAGAATTAATTACCCCATATTAAATTTTAATTGTTAATCTATAAAGCTAGACTTTGAAAGAAAAATAATTATTTTAATTAAGTCAAAAAATTTAATCTTATTTATTACACATACCTAACAAAGTTTAATTCAATATTTAATGCTAATGCTCAAATTTACATAAAATTAAGTTAAATCTAAAACAATATTTTATAATTTCACACTTAAATATAGCAAAAGCACATAATTGATAAAGCAATTAAATTTTTTTTTTTTTTTAATACTTAAAACTATAATCAAAAAGAAATTTTAATATGGAAATATAAGACTTTTATAATATAATTTATAATAATACAAAACAATTAATGCAATACAGATTTAAATAATGCAATACAGATTTAAATAATGCAATATGTGAAATAATGATTATTTAATACATAACTTTATAAACATAACCTGGCATTCGAAATTGCAGATTTGAATTATGTTTTTAAAAATTCGTTAAGAAATGAAGCAATCTATATACTGAATATGGAAATGTCTACTTTACATGTGAATTAAATGAATAATTAGTAATATTTATAATAATCAAATACCTGCGAAAGAGAGAGCGGGACTGGACTGCTGTAATGAAGAATTGTAGTAGACTGAAAATATTCCAGTTTCTAAAAACATTGATATAGGGTAAGCAGTGGCGGTAGCTCTCAGCCAATCAGAAGCTAGTATTCTCTATAGTCAAATTAGCATCCGGCACTTCTCAACAGATCTAAATCTTATACAGGCCTATTCTGATGCGGTTCGGGTTTTGTCGAGTGGATAATATTATTTTTGAAATTCTTATTTGATTTAGTTATTATTTACTTATATTGATTTAGTTAAGTATATTCTGTGATCGTGTATTGTATATTTTACTTTCGTTTCGAAATCAGCCTGTTCTAAAGAACTAAGTAGACAGTGAAGTTCAAGAAAAGAGGCCATATTGGAATTATCGACTGTGAGTAATGAATTTTGAATAATGCATGACAATGCTTAATTTTAGCAATTTTGTAATATTAATCAATATAAATTATGAAATGATAGAAAACTTTCATTCCCACATTCATTCATTTAATAAAAACTTTTAGCAAAATCATTATTTTATTTTTCAAGGTTTGGACACTATTTAAAATAATTATTGAGAAATTTTCCAACTCAATTTTCTGTCACTTAAATCAGAATATAAAACATCCTAGAAACTAAAGGCGGTACTAGTTATAATTATAAATGTTCTAAATTTTCTTTTAGTTTATTTTATTTTTCTGTACATTCAGTTCAAGTATTTCCTTTCTGTGAATATAGCATTTCTAAAAAGCATAATTAAAATAAATATTTTTCAGTGCATACTTAACACTTTTATAATTTTTTAAAAACCATTATTTTATTTCAAATTTATTTTGGACAAAACTTATTTTATTCACGTTGATTAAATTTAGTAAAAATATTTTTATTTTATCTCGTTTTCCTTATTAAATTTCCTTAAAAGCAGAAATGAAAAAAAAAATCTATTAGTTACTGAGTGGCATGCATTTATATCTCCATATTAATTTAGTTAAAACTGAGAATGAAATTGTTTCAACGCCCTCCCTCTATGCGGATTTCTTTTGAAACTATTTTTGTTTGTAAGATAGAGAAACAATATAGTGTATTATTACATTTCCAGTTCATTTAGTAACTCTGCATATGATATATTAATATTTCATGAATCTGTTCTATAATTTTTCATTACTTTCATTTGCTCATCAAAATATTTTTGAAGTGTTTCCTTTTATAAAAAACTTTCTTATATTATTCTTTAAATACAATTGCAACGCTTAATGTGTGTTGTTTGCTATATAAATAATTTACTTAGAAGACAAATAATTTAAAAACAGACTTAAAGCAATGTTCTTATTTTGTGGAACCGTTTTAACACAGTATTAAATATGAATCCAGAATGTCGTTAAGGTAAGTTAATTAAATTTGGATATGTCCATAACACAAGAAGAGAAAACGTTCTATTTAAGATTCTTCCATTGCTGATATTAGACTCACTCAATCTAGGCAGTGAATTGGTAACTGACTCACGCTGCTCACATTATATTATAATTTGTTTTAGTGTATTAATGAAACTACTATTCATATATACCAAAAACAATATGTAGACTAATATTCACTAAATTTAGTACTAGCTATAAATATTTTTAAAGTCATAATATAACTAATTCAATATTACTATTTGATGTAATTTCCCTTTTATGAGCCTTTGTCACAGATTTCAAAATTGAAATTCAGCTATTGAAATTCCCCAAAATTCTTAATTTTAAAATTGAAAAAATTGGATTGGTATTAAATGTTTCATAATAAAACTGATGGTTGTTAACTTAGTTATATGTATTAAACATTGTATTCTGTGTGTGTATTTATATTAATTTATTGATTGAAAATTCTCTTATAAGCATTAATAAAAGTAGTTCGATCTAAAATGCATCAGTTAATAAACACAAAAATATTATAACAGACAATAAATTATTTGCATATTATGTAATACTTTTTAAGTTTATATTTAGCATACATTAAGGGAAAAAATGAACATTTTTAAAAATTAAATTTACTTTTCTCTTATTTGCATTTTTCACACTTAAAAAAAAAAAAATCTGGTTTTATAAAAATGGCGTTTGGAATTTAAAATAAAACTAATCACTTCTGGGATAATTGATACACTGAACAGTCATTTATGGAAAGCCAAGGAAAAAATTAGAATTAATATAGAGTTTTGTCAGCTCATAGAACTATTTTATGTTGAATATAATAAAGCTTAAATTTAATAATTAATTAATATTTATTGTTGTTTATTGCTGCTTTGGTACAACTATCGTGGTCTCTGCGCAATCAAGATAGGTTTCCGCCAGCTATTGCTTTATGTATTTCGATATTTTGATTATATTATCTGCTTTTTAAGGAGAAGAGCTGTTAGTGAGTATTTTGAAAATTTACATATATATCTTTATACTGTGCCTGACCCAAATGAAATTTTTACACAATGGTTTATTATTTTCAAATAGTTGTATAACAAAAATGTCAAATGTTTGACAGGCAGGGTCGCCGTTAGCTGAGTTCGGTTCCTGGACAAAATGATGCAGGCCTACCTCCTTCCCCTTCTCTTTTCACTCTTCTTACCTTCTTTTCTGCGTATGTCTGAATAATCGGGTCAAAATTCAAAGTTCTTACTAACCTACTCAATAGAAAACAATATTTTATTCTTTAACCATTTATTTATTAATCGCGATGCAGGCCAACTAAGGACCAAGCGTAAACCATTTCTAGGTTTTTTTCTTTTATGCCCATATTCTTCTCATTTTTCTCCCATCTCTGTCCTTCGTTATTCATTCTTACCTTCTTGCTTCTTTTTCTCCACTGCAAGAACCTTTCTGTTTTTCACTATTTTCTCGAATGTTTCCCTATCTTGGTAGTCTTTCTCTTTGATGCCTATTTTTTCTACTTCTTCTTTTATTTGTTCCGGATATCTTCTTCAGTCCCATCACTTTATCAAATATTAGCTTGTTCAACCTCTTCCGATTCATTCTCTTCATATGCCCAAAGAATTTTTGTCTCCTATTCCTTCTGTTCATAAAGCTCACTGTTCTTTTTCAATCGGTATTCCTCCTCCACCTTTCCCGGTCCGAATATTATTCTCAGTATCTTCCTTTCCATTCTTAATAACGATTCCATGTTGGTAAATCCCATAGTCTCCGTCCCTATAGAGTACCGTTTTATGACAGTCACCGGCATTAAGTTTCGTAATATCTAATTTTAGCTTTCCTGGAAAGATTCTTTTTGTTATAAAAATCCTGACTAATAACCTTAATTTATGCAATTTCAATTCCCTACATCGTATCGACTGTATGCCCCCCTCCCTCCAATTCTAGTTCATGAGTTCCCTTAAGTATTTAAACTGTTTCACCGTCCTGATTTTTCCGTATTTAGTCTCGATTTTTTCCTTTATTCCCTTATCATTAGGCATTATTTTGTGTTTTTTTTCAAACGACATTTTTAAACAATTTATTTATTTAAACTATAAATACCATACATCTTTATAAATTACGCTATACTGCCAGAGTATGATATATTAATTCAACAAAGTTTCAGACTGTATAGATTTGTTTAGACAATCGTTATTGGTTCAGTTAGGGATTAATAAATTATTTGCCACTTCTATAATTTTCATTTCTAAAGACACACAAAAATTCAAAAATAAGCAATTCAAAATATAGTTTGGTATTATCATACATATTATTGGTTATTATTATACATCTTACTGGTTCCCTCTAAAGCGAATGTAGTCCCCATGGCCCTCCCTGATGGCGGGTAAAATTCGGGGTAACAAACTCTAAATTCGAAACCGGCATCCTAAATAATATAAATGAGCAAATTTTCAGAACTTTTCCAAAACTTTCCACCGATATACTTTTCTGTTCCCCATTTGACTTAGACCTTTAGGCTAAGAGCGGATGCTTTCAAACGATGGGCTGGAAGAAAAAAATTATTGAGTAAAAAATTTAGAGAATTTATTCTTGCTTAATTTCATATAGGTTGATTTTGCAAAAAAAAAAAAATGCATTGTTCTCATGCATTGTTAGAAAAAACGAAAAAAGATTAATTTTTATTTTTTTTAATTTACAGAAAAACGTGAGGTAAGAAAGTTAAAATTCGTAATCAGCAATCCAAAACATATAAATAATCAAATTTTCAATGTTTCTCCAAAACTGAACTACAACCCAAACTGGACTACAACCCAAACTGTGGCCTACACGACATGGAAATTTCATTCGTATTGACAATTCTTTTTTCAGTAAAAAATATTTGCTCATTTGTTGAGTACAAACATATATGAGACACACTGATGCGTTAAAAAATAATGCAATTAACTAAATTTTATACAACATTTTGAATATCGACTAAATAATTGAATACAATAACAAGAACAACTGTGACGTACAAATCAACCTGGTCACTCCTTATCCTCCCAGTACAACTGTGAGCTACAAATCAACCTGGTCACTCCTTATCCTCCCAGTACAACTGTGACCTACAAATCAACCTGGTCACTCCTTGTCCTCCCGGTACACATCATGTGCAATGTATCTACATATAATATTATAAATTGAAATAATGTTTCTTACTCAGTATGTCAATCACTCGTCCCAAACACCTCTTCGTTCTCTAAGCTTCTCTTTACTAATTAGTTCATGTTTGATTTTCTATTACTCCTCCAATTTTGTTGTTCCTCATTTTGTTTCTTCCTAAATTCAATGGAACACACTTTCTCTTAGCTGCTGTTTATCCATTCTTGATAATGCATGAAAAAATTTGGATCTCTGAAAAAAATGAACTTCCGAAAAGTTGGTTTGTTTGTTTTTTTGGCGTAAAATCTAATCTAATCAATAAAATCTAATCATCAATTGAAAAGTATTTTCAATATCACCCTGGTTTTAAAAGTTTTTACTCTCGTAATAAATTGTCCAGGAGCTTGAAAAAGTTAGTAGAGGAAAGGTAAGGCGAATAGGGTGGGTGCTGAAGGATTTCGTAGCCCAGTGGGACAAAACGGCAAAAAAGCGGAAAAAATCTTATCGAGAATGGTTAGTCCTATCGAAATGCAGGTAGTTTCATTCGAAAATACTATTGGATTGAAACTAAATTTAAAAATTATATCATTTTATTCTATGATAATACTGACAACTTAAATACAGATATTTTTAATTTTTAATTAATTTAATTTATTTTTAATTAAATTAAATTTTATTTCATTTAAATTTTTTTTTATTTTATAATATTAAAAACGTTATTTTCAATTTTTCGATTTACCCATTTTTATGTATCTATGAGGTATAGATAAATGATGATAAATTTGTATGAGGTGCATATAAATAAAAGGTAAAGATACGAGGCTATACCTTTTATTTATATGTACCTCGCGCGGATCTCATTACCGCGTAGGGGAGCGTCCCACGGGTGGCGGATGTGGGGATGGTCGGTGGAAATTCCTTGGAAGTTCCTCCCGGCTAAGTCCGATGGACTCGCGACCAACAATGAGAGCGCCCCTCCAGGCTTGCTGGAGGGTGTGACGTAGGTTTGAACGCCCTACTCACATATTTTTAGTTCACAAAATACCACAAAAAGTCATGGATCTCTCTGAGGTAAAACGCTCATTATCCGGAAGTAAACTGACTAGTTGGGGACTCCGGGGACTGACGGGGGACTCCCCGTTCGGGTCTCCGTGTGGGGACTGCTTCAGGGGATTCATGGCGTAAGTTGAAACTTAGAGATTTAGGTATAGGGACGTGGAACGTAAGAAGTTTGAATACAGCGGATGGATTAAAATCGGTGGCAAACGAGGTTAAGAGATACAATGTAGATATCGTGGCACTGCAAGAGGTTCGGTGGCCAGGGGAGGGTTCGTTAACAGAAGAGAACTATTCTATTTGGTACGGCGGGAGCGGTAATTATTGTTTAGGTACTGGATTTCTAATTAGGAATAGATTGCTCTCCGCATTGAGGGACGTAAATTTTTTTAATATCTGTGGCCATATTTCAGGGGCGGTGGTTTAAAATCGCGCTGATAAACATACATTCCCCTACCGAAGACAGTGATGATGAAGTTAAATGCAAACGTAAGAGATATATACAAGGGTATAAACAGATCGCGTAAACAGTTTGAACCCGCAATGAATGGAATTAGAGATGAAAATAACAATATCTTGGCCGATCCGGGGGACATTGTGAATAAATTTAAAAAACACTTTGAAAGTATTTTGAATTCGGGAAATAATAATCAATCTCCTCCTTCTGAATATCAGAGTGCTGAACCGTTAATTGAAGAACCGAGTAAGGAGGAAGTCGAAATAGCCATCGGAAAATTAAAATCTCATAAAGCAGCGGGAATCGACATTTCCAGTGAAATAATAAAAGTGTGGGGTGAAGCTGGAGTTTCTAAAATACATTTTTTGGTTAAAAAGATCTGGGAAAATGAAAAAATGCCCAAAGAATGGAAAGAATCTATACTTATTCCGATTCACAAAAAAAGTCCGAGGACGGAGTGTAATAACTATCGCGGAATATCACTCCTCCCGGTTTGTTATAAAATATTCTCGTTGATACTAACTAGTCGAATCACGGAATATGCCGAGGAAATTATCGGAGACTACCAATGTGGTTTTAGACGGAACCGATCAACTATCGATCAAATATTTTCCTTACGGCAAATATTAGAAAAAAAATTAGAATTCAACGGTGTAGTTCATTAGCTTTTTGTGGATTTCAAAAAGGCTTATGATTCCATTGACCACCAGAGACTGTATAACATTTTGATTGAGCAGGGAATACCGAAGAAGTTAGTAAATCTAGTAGAGATGTACATGACCGAAACATTCAATAAAGTTAGAATCGGTAATTATTTTTCGGAGAAATTTGAAATTCGCTCGGGGTTAAAAAAGGGTGGTTCCCTTTCACCTGTCCTATTTAATTTAGCACTAGAGTGTGTCATTAGAAAGGTAATGCGTACCGAAAGGGGTTTAGATCTGGGTGGTAAAATATCCATGGTCGGGTTTGCGGATGATTTGGTATTATTAAGTGAGGACGCGGAAACTATAAAACTGAAAACAATATCGTTGATGACAGCTGGGAAAGAGGTTGGCCTCAAAATAAATACGGATAAGACGAAATATATGGTTAGCAATAGAAACAGAGGCGAATTTGAGGATATAGATATAGGAGAAAATAGGTCAGAACACGTTGAGAAATTTAAGTATTTGGGGTCTGTGATTACTAGAAAAAACGAAATTCAAGAGGAAATAAAGGCGGGACATGCTTGCTATTTTTCGGTATCAACATTACTTAGGTCGCGCATTTTGTCCAGAAACATAAAACTTAGAATATACAAAACTATTATCTTGCCTACAGTTCTGTGTGGGTGTGAAACGTGGCCGATAATCTTGAAGGATGAACAACGCCTTAAGGTATTCGAGAATAAGGTATTTCCTAAAATATTTGGTCCTAAAAAGGATGAGTCAACTGGAGAATTTAGGAGATTACACAACGCGGAATTGCGGAGCATGCACCCTGTTAATATAATCGAAGTGATATCATCGCGACGGTTGAAATGGGCTTGCAAAGTTGTTGGGCTCAGTAACGAACGAATTCCTAAAAAGTTAATAAACGCTGAGCCGACTGGTAAACGTCCGAGGGGTAGACCGAAACGTAGGTGGGAGGATATTATTAAGAGTGATCTAATGAATTTGGGTTTGGACGGTAGTCGGTGGACCGAGATTTGTAGACAGCGATTGGTGGTATCGGCATCGAGCCTCCGGGTTCGCTAAGCCTTTTATTATTATTATTATGTATCTATATCTCGATTGTTTCAGAACAGACTGACCATTCAGACAGCAATTTCATTTTGTAATCTTGAGTTGAGTCGGTTCAGAAGAATCCATTATGCGCCTACGCAGAAAAGTGAAAAAGAAAAATTTAGTTTTTTTTTTTTTAGGTTCAGGCCTCATATATGTTATGTAGAGATCTGAAGACTCTAGCAGCTTAGGAAATACACCCTCGTTCGTGGCTGGACTGGAACATTTCCTCGTAAAGTGATGTCGATGGTACCTATAGTCTTTGTTCCTGCTTTCATGTGCCTCCTCCGAAAGTAATCCGATTGGTAATAACTGCTACTTCTATAATCACGGCTCCATGAAGTGCGGGTATGAATCTGCGTTTCTGCAGATTTACTCAACTATTAATACTAGTATTTCTGTTTACCACTATAAAATAATTGTATTTTTCTTTTATAAAGCTAGAGGGATCACGTCCTCATGTGTACAAATGGAATAACCATCACTGCTTCCAACTGGACTAGAATGGATCTGAATGTTTATGAATGGGAACGGTGGAGTATATGAACTGGCAGGATAGGCGATATCAGCTGTTTGCTAGCATTGGGATTGTTGACCCAATACTCTTCCGACTCGGTGTAATCTGAATTGTTATACAACGGCTACTTCCCACGGTATCATCTCTATTGCTGTATCTGCTGATGGCACGAGCTGACAACCACAGTGAGGTATTAGTAACCCACTGTTTACTTCATATCAAGGACGGATTTCTTTAATGAACATATCTGTTACTTGAAGATATTTTAGTAAACCAGCATCGAACATATGTTATTATACTACTATTATATAATAATAGTAATTTTTGAAACTCGTAGAGGCAGACCATAAATAGTGAAAGAGAACAAGCAATGAATAACATTGACAATGTAAAGTGCATTAGTAAAGTTGTTTTATTGAAATTAAATTTTGATGATTTTTTTTTCGTTTTTTTTTCGACTATCAAATAAATAAATACATAAACCCCCTCTCAAAATATGAAGTTTTACGTTTCAAGGTACGTAGAATCCAAAAATCGATATAAAAATCCGCCCGTCCGCCTTCTGTGACTTTTCTCCCTGGCAACTGGGCTGATTTTTTTAAGATATGGCATCAAAGTTGCAGGTCACCCCAGGTTGATCCTCGAAACTCGACATTACCTTCTGTCAGTTCTTTCAAAAATGAGGTTGTCTTTCTTTATATAAAATTTTAAAAAAACTGCGATCGGTATCCGTGAAAAATCCGCTGTTTTTAGGTTTTAGGCAATTTTTTTCTTTAAACCACTTTTCTTTTCTTTCTTTTTTAGCCCAGTCTTGTTGCGAACCTTCACCATAAGGGGAACCACCCATCAAAATTTCAGTTTCATAGACATTGTCGTTTTTGAGATACAGTTGTTCCTATGTTAGAAAATGAGGGGTACTTTTTTTAAAAAAATAATATATATATAATATTATAGAAGATATGGAAATAATAAAGCATTGTGTTATTATTTGCAGATTATTTAATTTTTTTTTTTAATTCTTAGCATGATACTAATGATTCAACTTGAATAATTATTTATTTATTAAAAAAAAAGATTAACTTCAATATAAAACGAAATTAGAGATAATATATTTATTTCAATTTTCTTGGACTCCTTCTTTTTTTGCCATCTTCAAGGCAAGTTAGGCTTCCTTCGTTCAACTCATTTATTGTTTCATTAAATAATAATACTATGTTATCCTTTACTGAGTGACGTATAGGAAAAAAGATCAACTTCAACATAAAACGAAATTAGACATTATATATTAATTTCAATTTTCTAGGACTCCTTCTTTTGTTGCCATCATCAAGGCTTCCTTCGTTCAACTCATATATTTCTCTATTATACAATAATACTATATTATCCTTTACTCAGTGACGTTTAGGGGGCTGCAAAATCTCATCTTCAGGATTTTTATATAAATAATTCGTTAATAACTCACTGAACATTATTGTACGGATATTTCACTATACAAAATATTTCGATTATTTATTCACCTGCTCTTAATCCTCCTCGAATCCGACCCGCCTAACAGATAAATGCGCATATCTCATCTTTTCTCTCCTCCAAGGCCCGTAGAACTCAGATGTTATAGGAACTCATAGGCCCTTCCAATCATGAGGAATACATGGAAATGAAAAAAAAAAAATATATATATATATATATATATATATATATATATATATATATATATATATATATATATAACAAGGTAAAATAAAATTGAAAACAATTATATACATGAATAAATATATTCTGTAATTTAATTTTTTTTATGTTTGATAAACAACAGTAAATATTAATGCTTGTGCATTATTGTTTCCCCGGTATAAAAAATACAATTATAAAGTAATGGATCATATACGACCCAACGGTTGTGTTTTTGTGGCTTGTCTACGTTAGTAGAGGAATGTTAACCAGGCTATGCATCCCTATGGTACATTTATAATAATATGAATTATTATTACGTCACATTATAAAATATTATTGCCAGGAAGAAATCGCCTTGGCTTCAACCTATCTCAAAATCTTTCGTAGGTTATACTTTTCCTATTTGGACAATGTCTTCATGATTGTACTTTTGCAGGGAACCTTGATATATCGAATTTCTTGAGAAATTGCAGTGTGCCTACCTATCACTCCCATGAAAATCTTATGCAACTAACCCAAGTATTTAATTCTCTTATTTTCATTTTACACCTTGTAGTCCAATCAGCAATATCATTTAGATGGTTTTGAAGAGTGATAAATACTTGTAAACATAGAGAGTAGACTGATTTTAACAATAAATGGCATCAAAAATGCATCTAAAATGACTGAAAACTTTTTTGATTAAGTCAGAAAGAGTTTTAATATTATTTAAGTATTGAAGTCTACCTTCAGATTTTAAATGTCAATTTTGAGAGTTTTTTTGAAGAAGTATAACTTTAAACAAACTTCATAATCTTCCAATCCCGAGTCTCAGGACTTTCATTTATTTATATTTATATATTTTTTTTTCAATTTTCTGTGAAAGTTGTAAACGACTCGTCCGTTTGGGAGGATGAGAAAGAGAGCTCTTTCACATATAATAGAAAAAGTTGGTAGCTTTGCGAATGCGCGGTATTAGGAATTGCGGGAGCGGCGAGATATTTATTCAGGCTTTTCACATGTGAAAATTAAGTGGAAAAGTTTCGCATCATCGGAAAAGTTTATTGCTCCGTATTCAAAATGCAGCAGCCATTCTGAGGACTTTTTACGACGGATATTCAGGAGTAGATTGCACATCTAGTCGAATCATAACCGACCTTATTCTCCTGAGGAGCGAGACTCGGGCTGCATTCTAAGTTCCTAAGAGAAGTCTTTTCTGTTTTAGTGTTGCCTCAGAGGAATACAATATTATCTCGGATAAAGATAATAGCACGGGTTGTAGAATTTTGAGGAATTATTATTGATTGATTTTATTTCTTCTGTAAAATTATCAATATGGAAATAGGTGATACATATTTGAATCAGTAATTTATTGTGGAATCATTGATTCTAAGCAGAGTTAACCGTTTAGTATTTTGTATATAATGGGATCGAAATATTATAGAGTAATAATAAAAAAAAAAAAAAAATCAGGGCGATTTTCTTATGATTCCTGATAATTTGAATTGCCAAGGGCAATACCGAGGGTTAGTTATGAATTATCAATATTATCAATAATCATGAGCAAAGAATAAAAAATGCGACCTAACGATATTAATACAATCTTTAGTTAATATATATTTAAGTGTGAATAACATTGTATAGCATAAATGTGGCAATTGGTTATTTTTTTTTTTTAACGGTTTTCATTTATGGTCTTAATTTTATTTTACATGGATATTAAATGCTTACGATCACATAATTTTAGGAACAATAACTAGACTTTGTGTGGTGACATTAGGAAAAAATAACGAAAAACTTACATCAAAAAATAAAAATAAACGAATCAAAAAGATTAATTTGATGTTTGGATCTTTTTTGAGATAGCATCAAAGAGAAGCGTTGTTTTGATGGATTTTTCAGACGCTATTGTTTTCTCAAAATATGTATCAGATTGTGTAAGGACAAATTTTTATATTTTGAGATGTTATATTTTTGTAAACCACTGATAGCAGTAAATTGATTATTGAGCAATATTTTCACATTACATTTTAACTTATTATTTTAAATTATTAATTTTTTTAAAATTTTACATTCCAAATCCAATATACATTGCAAATTAGCCTTACATCGTAAAATTGTACATTATGAGATCATATGACGATCATAAAATGTTATACACCAATCACAAATATAATATTTAATATATACTTCCAAATAGAGTAATATAAATTTTGTTTATTCTCCACTTCTCCGCCCCCCTCGTATGGGGTCCGGACCACCTCTCCCCCCTCTCACTCCCACATAGGTAAGCCATTGCGTGGAGCATGTTTTTTTTTTGTATTTAGCTGTTATCGATGATCCTCGTACAAAATTTTTGATTTTTTCTAAATCCTATAATTAGTTATTCAACCTAAATTCCACACCGATGAGGTATAAGTATAATTAAGTTAATTTTTTGAAAGATCTACTTTACTCTGACGATATATTTAGAGAAGAGCGGCACAACTAAAAAACTTACGATTTTCCAATTTTTGGGTAATCATAATAAAAAAAATGATTATTTTTTATGATGAAGAGAACCAGAAAAAAATATTCATCATGAAACCACTGGATGCCAATCATTTTTTAAACAAAACTGTCACAAGTCCAAAAATATAGGCCCAAAAATATGTTTGGAATTTAAAATACCTTACAGAAGTTACCTCCAAGCATTTACTTGCAAATAGATTCAAAAAACTATTTATATAGCTGTAAGGAATCATGTAATAATCAGTTGAAATTTGAGAATGACAATTTCAAGCGCCATTTTTTCAAAAGTACATGTTTTAGAGTTGTGCCGGTGTTCTTCCATGGTAGCGGTATATATAATCCCTGGTTAGTACCAACATGACACCTGGACAAAGAGAGCAAGAAGTGCCAGGTTTCGTTACCGCAGGTGGAGGACCGAAGTGGCAAGGTGCAGGACCAGGTACATACCATGAGGGCCTGCCTCCATGTCGCTCCCCTCACCTGCTGATGCACAGGTGTCGCTGCACTAATTGGCTGCACCTGACTTACCTCAAGGCGGTCGGCTTATTCCCTTCTTATCCGAGGGAAAGCTTCTCGATATCGTTAATGTCGACACCATGTGAAAAACTCTCATCAACTTTTGACTTATAGCACTTATAGACTCCGATTCCTTTTTTGACTTTTGATATAAAGAAGACCAACCATTAATTTCTAAAGTAAAATTAATGTCATTATTAAGTAGGTTTAAAAGTAGAGAGTACAAACTTTTTGTCAATAATAGACATAATTATTATAGAGTGTTAGACGCATCTATTTTAGAAAAGAAATATCTGATGTGACACCACATGACTTCCTTGTATGCCTGTTAAACTATAATCCGGTGGTTTAAAAAAAAGGTGAGAAGTAGAAAAAAAAACAAAAAAAAAACAGTTCTAGGTAATGTACTATTTACTGCGAGCCAATTTTAAACAAATCTAGTATGTTATTTATATTGACATAACAATCTTATTTACAAAATTTGAGATGTTTCTCATTATATTTCAATATAATTTTTAATGAGATTATAATGGCCTTCATGTAAAGTAACACTTCCGGCTAGCCAATTTTAACATGTTATTTTTATTTATATAAAAGTCTTATATACTAAATGTGAGATGTTTTGCATTATATTTTATTATTATTATTGATAAAAGTTTATTTTGGCGTTCAAGTAAAGTGTATCCATTATGGTTTGACAATTTGTACCGAAATCTAGTATTTTAATTTTCGGTTTTCAGATTTCAACGGAAATATCCATTTTGACCATCCCTGAATCCATTTGGAGTAGTTTCGTCGTGGCGTCTGTACGTACGTACGTTCGTATTTCGCATAACTCAAAAACGGTTTGCCGTAGAACGTTGAATTTTTGTATTTATGATTGATGTAAAATCTAGTTGTGAACCTCCTGTTTTGGTTACTGCTTGATCACCAGAAGCGTTACTTTACTTGAAAGTCATTATTGATTTCCATCAAAAATTATATTAAAATACTATGCAAAGCTTCTCAAATTTAGTATTTATAACTTACATATTGATTTAAAAAACCTACTAGATTTTGGTCTAAATTGGAAAACCGGAAGCGGTACTTTACTTGAAGGTCATAATAGATTTTCACCAAAAATTATATTAAAATATAATGTAAAACATCTCAAATTTGGTAAATAAGTCTTTTATATCGATATGAATGTATTTAATATATTTTGGTTCAAATTGGTGAGCCGAAAAGGGTACTTTACTTGAAGGTCATAACAAGCTTACATCAAAAATTATATTTAAATTAAATATATCCTTAAACATTTACATAAATCATATGTTTCGGTAATAAAGGTTACAAACGCAATTTGGTTTCCAATCCAATTAAAAAATTTTATTACTTGTTTTAAGTGTTAAAATTGAGGGTAAAATACTGGTTTTCCTCCCCATTTGTTTGTGTGTGTGTCAATAGATGGATGTCGCGACGCCGAGTGTCGTTTTTGAGATACTGCAATCTTCGGAAACTAGTAACCAAATTCAGAATCATTTTTTATAGTTTAACAGGCGTAAAAGGAAGTCATGTGTTGTCCACATCAGATATTTTTATATAGGGGCGGTTCAGAGGTAGTTTCAAGGGATTTTCAGAGCAGGGGAAATCCTAGTTCCGATTTTGCAGGGTCGATGGGCAAGCTCAATTTTGCTGTCCCTTCTTTCACCCTCTGTCGCCCCCGCCCCCTCTCCTCCTTTCCTCCAATTATAGTCAACACCTATAGTATTGTAGGTATTATATTTCGAAGTAAATAACATCATCTCCTAACATTCATTTTGACTGAATTAAGGTCAATACAATTAAAAAGCAGAAGTAAATATTTTTTACTTAACCTAAAAACAAAATTTTGTTCAAAATTTGCCGCCCTCGTAATGTAATTACAATTGGCAATTTCGACGATCATTTTCCATGGTTAGGACGATCAGGTGAGCCAAGGTTAATTTTACTCCTACCTAAGGAATGGTAATCTCTCACAGTTACTCATGAGTATTGGTACTAGCGGGTATATTTTATTTGATGTATTTTATTTTTTTTCTCAATAGGTAGGAATATCCTCCTTTCTCTCCTCTGTAGATGCGCCATTGTTTCGATACTGATGGAAGTGAAATGTTCTGAATTTACACAGAAATATGTGGCAGTGAGAGTATTACTATCTACTCAGATAGTTTGCTCTTTAAACTAGTGAATTTCTAAAAGTGACCCTAATACTTGCAAAGGAGTACTAACATTCTATGGAGTTTCTTACTTGTTCTAAAGCTTTAGCTAATATAGACTTTCTGATCCGCTGGCTAGTTACCCTCTGTAAGTAAATGTTCTTTTCGTCAAGAAGTCCTTGATTACCCTTGATAGAAACATCGAAGAAATGGAGGTAGTATCTTCAGCATGCACAGGCTAAGCAATTATTATTGGAACCCTCTTCTTCTGGGACTATTTTTCTGCTAGACCTTAAAAGGGAAGAATTTGAAGATATTTGTAAATTTGCTGGCTGGTGAACGATGGGACTCCAGGTGCACGAGGCTTCCGACAAATGTTCTAAACTTTTGAATTTAACTAGAAAAACAAAAAAGTTCACGAAAGAGGATGAATAGATTTCAATTTGATTATTCTGGGGTTGTCCAACTGGACCAAAAGGCTCCCAGGATGAACTTGTTTACCCACGATTACCATTACCAGTACAAGTAGAGCACAATTAACAAACTAGACTTAATCTACAATAGTCAGAAATGATCTCGTGCAAGAGAGAGGTATATGATCTGGTTTATGTTCGCCAGAGAATTTGGTAAAGACAACACTGGACCTCAATTGGCAATCAGAGTGAGATCAATTTAGGGGTCCTGGCCCAGAAATTTGTTAAATAAAATTTTAAATAGATGTATACTTAGATATAACTAACAGTTTTAAATTATTTAATTATTGTTATACATTTGTTTCATTTGTTATAAATCTCTTTCATGCGACGTCATTCGGTTGCATCTTACGTTCATAGACACGATATCCAAAGAGCATAGATTCGACTCTATGGTCAAAACCCACTTGCATGGATACAGGAGCTGAAATGCCTTCTGGTCTCTGGCCCTTCGAGTCTAGACGCACCTTTTGGATCGCATTCTGTCAGCTTCGGATAAGTGGACACTGTTACTGGTATTGGTGGGAGAAACAAGTCTGTCAAGTGGGTCTTCTGGTCCTTTTTGACAACACCTGACGGCACAAGGCACCTGACCTTTAGATCGGCGCCCCGTACTAACCAGAGTAGGAGTGTCAAGATTCATTTCTCGGGACCGCTATGAAATAAATGTTAACTGACCGAGGTGGGAATCGAACCCACAACGTTCCGACATTGCTTTGCCGTCACGTTTTCCGGATAAGTGCCAAGCTCGCCACTTACAATCATTTAATACGCAACGTTTTGCGTATGCACCACGGTTTGGCCACCCCTGCTTTTGCACATCATTTGATAATAACGTTTATAGATCCACCATAAAAGAAAATTAAGCCCTTCTTTCCTCACTCCATCACTAAATCCATACATTAATAACCTATCGAATCGACAGTCAGAGCTATAGGACTATCGCCAATCCTTCTATCTCGTTCTTTGTAGCCCTGATGAAGGACTGTAATAGTACCGGAACTTCGGCAATTATTAAATTTTTTTTTTTTTTTTTTTACAATTTTTTACTTTAATGTTGACCAACCAGTACCGGTGACCAAAACCCTTCTAGAGTCACCTTCTCCTAGATTAATTACTTCCGCCTACTATTCAATACATAACCAAAACCTTATTGTTTTATTTTGGATTGAATTTTGAAATAACTTAAGTAAAAGCTCATCTATATTTAAACCGTAATCCTTCTCAGTTATTGAGGAGCTTGAAGCTATGAAGTCACACATGTGTAAGAAACGGATGCAAAAGTACTTGGTCAAATGGGGCAATATTATATTTAGCGAAGTTCAAAAATACCTCAGTTAGTGGGTGAACGACCTCTGGGTACTTCACTTGTGCCTTCCAACGAAAGGTTTCCTTTTCATCAAGGATCAGTCGTAAGCGATTAATTAAGTTATCGATAGTTTCGATCATTTAATTCTCTTTATGCTTTTAATGGTGGTAAGGGATCAGATTTTAATCTGGATGCGTAAAATAATCATTAAAAAGATAGCATATAACTTCAATGAAGATTTGTTTTTCTTTCTGACAGGGCATTAGCAAATCTATATCAATTGCAATATTATTTATGTGACCAATGTTTTTGATTTTGAGTCATCAAACTTTGGGGTTGTGTATTTTCAGTCATTCTACTTTCAGCTGACCAGCTGTTGCAATATAACCTTTCTCAGCTGTGCTAATATTATTTCTATACTGCAGTATACGGGTAATTCTCAGAAAAAAGTAAAAAAATCGTGTCCCTCGTACATTACATTCCTGTAATGAGTATTTATTTTTATCATATGTTCATTTCGTTTCCCGACTCAATAACAAAAATAAATATCTGATGTTGACACCGCATGATTTTCTATTATTCCCATAAAACTATATATCGGTGGCTCAAAACGTGATTCTGAATTTGGTTATTAGTTTTCGAACATAGCAGTATCTCAAAAACGACACCCGCTGACGCGATGTTTATTGACACACACACAAGCACGCACCAATATACAAATGTTAAAACGGTTAGTACGAACCTTGAAACTTACTAGTCCATAAAAATCTCGATTTGTGATTTTCATCACGAATCGTATTCCTCCCTTCTATGAAGGCAGGAGGTAAAAAAAAAAAAAAAGAACAGTTTTAGGTAATATATAATATACATAATATCAATATATAAATTTTACATGCCAAAATTGAAATGTTTCGTATTATATTTTAATATAATTTTTATGAAAGTCCATATTGATCATCAAGTAATGTACCACTTTCAGCTATCCAATTTTAACCAAAATCTATTATGTTAATTATATTAATATGTAAGTTTTACATACAAAATTTGAGATGTTTTGTAACATATTTTAATATAATTTTTTATGAAAGTCCATTACGACCATTAAGTAATGTACCACAAAGAGAAGTTCACAGCTAAACATTATAGAAATCCCAAATTAAAAATTTTAACTTTCTTAAGCTAACCGTTTTTGAGTTATTCGAGATACGAATGAACGTCACGACGAAATTAGTCAAAATGGATATTCCCGTTGAAATCTGAAAACTGAAAATTTTCGCGGGTACGTAAAGTTTGTAAAAAAAAAAAAAAAAAAAATAACTGTTCACTTAACTGTCAACTTCAAAATTTCAAAATTAACTGGATATTTTGACTTCTAGGCCCAAAATTTGGAGTTCAGCTCAAAACTGTTACAAAATCATTCATTGGTATTTTTAGATCACACAATTTTTTTTCATATTTTTCGGTAAGAGTTGGAAAGAATCACCTTTAAAGGTTAACATTTTAGATAATTCTAACAAATGTAACGAGAACTTCTATGTTTGATGACCAGCTGTTTGAATATAATCTTTCTTATCTATGTTAATGTTGCATCACCTGGTGGTTATCACTGGCAGAATCACATCATTATCTGATGATTTTCGAGAATTTCAGGATAATGCTAGTAAACTTACTGTTTATATCAATGCCGACAACATCAAATACATGAGATTCTATATACAAATGAAAGTGAAAAGAATCCTTACATTGCAGTTCGTGGTCAAACTTTCGATAATGTGAAAAATTTCAAATAATTGTTGTGGCACTAGCCCTAAAGTTGCTACAGAAAAAAATAACATTAACGAAAAAATAAAAGTAATGCTGGTAGTATTGCCCTCATAAGTTAAATGGCTTGAACTCCAAATCATTTTTTTTAATTCATTTTTTTAGTGTACCCTAATTGGTCTTAAAATTACACATTTTTATGACGTTAGGAAACCCCACATCCGATGGTTATATTCCAATTATTGGTTTTAGAGCTTTCTTATGTTATAAAATTTGTATTTTTTAGACCAATTAGGGCACACTATAAAAATGCATTGCCAATCGTCAAATCTCACATAAAACGTTTTGTTACAATTTTGCTTTTTTTTTTAAGTATCATTTTTTTTTGTAGCTGTTTAGTGCATGAATCGATTCGTTTCTACATAGCTATTTGAAATAATAACTAAGGTTGTACCCGTATCATTAAACAAGAACAGGAAAAGTATTTAGAAAAAAGATTCACTTAAACGGTTAAGTTTATACCGCATAGAAAATACGTATTTTTAAATGTTTAAAAAAAAAATATCCTAAAAATTAGGTATTACAGCGCCATCTAATGCCGAACCCAACACCGATTGTGTAAAAATGTAAATAATTAGTAAACATCTTTAATTCCAAAGATAAAATATTATTGAAGGAATGATAAGGTGGGATTGACAGATTTCGATTTGAGACAAGAGCCTAAATGTGGGTCGTGTGGTCGGGCCTTTGGGGAGTTTGGGCCATTTAACTTATGGGAGTAAAATAGGGGTTTGCATACACTCCAGAAATCACTCCGATTTCCAAAGCTCTCTTGAGCAAAGCCCAGTTAATAATATATTGGACAATCATCATGCCTGTGGTGTTGTATGGCAGCGTATCGTGAGTCCTGATACAGGAAAATGAAGATTTGTGCCGAATAGGGCGATGAGATGGATAAAATATGCAACTGACTGGAACGATCCAATTTATGGTGGTGTGTGTATTTTCTGTTTTTCCCAATCATCTGTTTGAATATAACCTTCCTCAGCCATGTTGATGGTACCTTCCATTCCCTTCAGGACATGAACGTCTTGGAATGATTCAGATACTATATACCTTTTGGTAATCTTATTTTATAATGTTGAAATGAGCTGTGTTGTTTTTGTGTCAGCATTGATATGATCTGATTTGATGAAACTTTGTCTGGTTAGTTATTTACTGTTATTCGAGTGACGAAACTTTGGTTTAATAATATCCTTACAAAATACAAAGCCTCAAGTCTCCAAAATACCGGCAACCAACTAACCAGTCAACGTTTCGCCAATTCAGGCATCATCAGGACACATCAAAAATCACATCTATGAAGATCAAATACAGCATATCTCACAGCAACCGTCCAGAAAGGCGCATCTAACAGAGACAGCACATCACTCCAAGACATCCAATCACATACTGATTATATTATTAGATTATGATACTGAAGTATGATTGGATGTCTTAGAGTGATGTGCTGTCTTTGTTTAATGCGTCTTTCTGAACGGTTGATGTAAGATGTGCTGTATTTGATCTTCATAGATGTGATTTTTGGTGTGTGCTGATGATGCCTGAATTGGCGAAACGTTGACTGGTTAGTTGGTTGTCTGTATTTTATATACTTAAGGCTTTATGTTTTGGAATTTTCCAATTATTTATAGTAAGTAATTTATGCCTCTTGTTGAGTTTTTGCTCTTTTATATTTAAATATCCTTACATATATTTTTTATTATTATTTTTATTTTCGTTTTATCTCTTATTTAATCATTTAAAGAAAATAACTTTAGCATGATAATAATATAAATAAACAATTCGCACGCCGAAGTAGACTACAAATGACACGTTTTGTTGCTTCGGCTATTTTCCATCAAAGACGAGTGCAGCACAGTCCATGTGCAGCGCA
The DNA here is from genome assembly GCA_948150685.1 of Rhaphigaster nebulosa. Taxonomy (NCBI): domain Eukaryota; kingdom Metazoa; phylum Arthropoda; class Insecta; order Hemiptera; family Pentatomidae; genus Rhaphigaster; species Rhaphigaster nebulosa. Next base: position 17,193,664 of record OX411309.1, read on the forward strand.
GAGTGCAGTTATCCGACCCGGGTAATCATCGCCGCTCACGATGAGAGACTGGGATACCCCGAGGCTCCGGCCGGCAGATTGGTGGTTCGCAGTAGGCAATTGTATGCAACTCTTCTGCAACAGTCCGTCCTCATCGGTCCTTCATTACATGCAATCAACGGGTACCGTCCGAGCTGAAAATATGGAGTATTAACTGCATTTCTATAATGATCCAGTGCATTTGATATCCTTCCAAGTTACTTTTATTCAAAATTTAATGATGGGAAATTACAATCCAGGATAGGGATAGGTTAGGATTCATGAATCCGATTGAATTAACTATTTTTTTTATACTGAATACCAGGATTTTTTAATGAAATTTTTCTATTGGCATTTAATACTATATTAAAAGTGAAAACAAGTAAATCTGAGCTATTGTATAATGGCATGACTCAAACTTGTAAGGAAATTGTCCATTGTTAGTATTCCAATAACAGGTTCGCTAGACCCTCTTTTTTCAGGGAAATAAAAAATATTGAGTATGGAGTTTATTATGGGAGGATAGGATCCGGTTTAGGCCGAATCGGCAGCATATGGAATATTAACCCTAGAACGGTTGTGGGAATAAATTAATGACTCCATGAATTCACTAAAACAGCTTGAACTATTAGTACAGAACTACATGTGCACCTAACTCCAAACTTTCTCCTAAATATCCTCCCAGCCGCTGGTTCTGTACGATATTAGGAAACTTCATAGATTAGTTTTTTGGAATCAGGAGATCTTAGAACGAATGTTTCCGTTGAAAACTCTGATTCGAAATTTTCGCGATAGAAATACTTTCCCCTTACGAAATATTTCATGTATAATTAAATGGAATTAAAAATTAGTTTAGAATCTGGTTAATTTACTCTTTTTACTTCGGACTATGTCCTATTTCAACTTTTTTGTTGTTCTTGAGGGATACAATCACCTCCTTAAATAATTCCTTTGATACTCCAGAAATCACCTTCTGTGATTGAAGATTTCGTCAACATTTTTGTCCGAAAAAAATTTATTGAAGATCGATTGAACTTATCAGTATCTAAAAACAATTGCTAATGATATTTCCTCATTAGCTTATTAACTTAGATAAATAGCATCACATGGTAAGTACAGATAAATATGTACTTTATTACTTCCTTGTATGAAGTAAACGAAGGACTGTATACTGTACACTTAAACTAAGCTTAAATGAACTCTAATAATTGCATTAAAACGTTGATAACCGTGTTTTTTGGGATGTTTCATTTCAATAAGTGATACCTCTTTAGGCATTGCTCAAGAAGGAAACAAAAATTAAAATTAATTTTTCATTATTTTAAATTTTGTTTTAAACATATTATAACTATATATATTTTATTATTCGTTAAATTTATTTTTGGCCAGCAAATTCACTGGTTTTTTTTCTCAAACCCCTCTTTAATTTAGTAGCAAAATCCATAATATGCTAGAGGGAAGGTCCTTCTGAAATTGATGTTTATATTTTTAAAGTTAATTGCTGATTAAAACCCGAATAAGAATACGACAAGATATGATACTATCCGGATTGCATTCAACGAAATGATATGAAACATTAGAATAGAAGGGAACCCCTTCTTAGGGAGGAAGGAAATAATGAAGGGCTTACATTTTATTTTTAATGATGTCAGCGTCTGGCCCGGCACCGTCTCAGTAACACAAAACCAAACGGGATAGTATCTCTTTTATTATTTTATAATAAGGAATAATGCAAAATTGTAGTATTTATACAATAGTAGAGAGTAGAAGAGGATAAAATTTTTAGAAAATATATATTGATACGTGGGTCATTCAAATAAAAATGAGAATTTGTTTGAAAAATGTATTGACATAAGTAAATGGTCAACCAAAAATAAATAATTTTTTCATCGAATCGGAAGTTTCCCAACATCCACGCAACCCCCGGATCATCGGTGAAGCACTGCTCTCCTAAAGCCTCTTTCGATGGTACAAGCATGACAAAGTTACGCAGCGATTAATCTAAAAATCAGAAAGGCTTTGCTTCAGCCGAAGTCTGCTGATCCTAGAGAGAAGAGAGACAGTGCCTAGAGACTGCATTAACAGTTCTCTGTTCGTCAACGAAATCCAGCAAAAGGACACCTTTTGAAAATGATTTGGTTTGAATATTGTTGAACCCACATCTACAGACGTCTCCGATATGGGTATACTTTCTTCGCCATATGGGTAAGAAAGGTATTGTAAACAGGTCAAATTATCGATGTGCTATTTTCAACAAATCTATGCGTTTCAGTCCAAGCCACAATTTTGGGCCATTGGTCTGCCTGTGTGTCTGTGGCCCGATTATCTTCTGAACGGTGGCACTGATTTCGTAACTTGTTTTTGTTTGTTTTGTCCCTCGATGTCTGTTTACCAAATTGGGCACTCTGTGAACATCATTCGATGAACTTGTTTTTCTACAGACTTTACGCCAAAATGGCTGTAAGGATTTTGATGAAACATGTTTAAAATACTTAAAGTAAAAAAAAAATAAGGTAATTATTGGGATCACACGCTGCTGATAACAAAAGGGGGCGTGGCTCACATTGTTGACATTGAGGTTACATGGTTAATAATTTTATCCTTAGATTATCAATCACACTTACTACGAATAAGAAAAATTCCGAAGCTAGGAATTTAATTGATTAAATTCATTATTAATAAATTAATTGAGTAGGGCTTTAATAAATAAATAAATAAATTTGTAGTTGGTAATTTTTTTTTTATCCTACAATTGAATTAAAATTTTTAATAAATTTTAATCGGTCTTGCAACTGGATGATTTTTCTATTATTTTATACTCATGCTATAGTTCATATTGGTGTATTACCACAAAACTGAAGTTACCTAAAAACAAAACTCCTTATTATTATTAATTGATCAGTGATCATCTAAATCCTCAAGTGAATATATGAAGGGACCCCCAAACAATTAAAAAAAAAGGTTAACTATTGTATACACCAAAAGAGTAGTATTCTGAACTGCTGAATTAATCTGCTATGGTATTTCTTCAGTGTTTGTACAATATCCTCTCCAAATTATTTTTTTTCTGTAACTGGTGACGTTAGGGTGCATAACCTTACTCAGGCCACGCCCCTTTTGATAAAGCAGCGTGTGATCCCAATAATTACCAAAAATAATAATAATTATCGAAGCGGATATATTAGCAAATATATAGCGTATTGAACTTCGTAGCCATGTTTTAAAAATATTCTGTGCATGCTCCTATGGAAACCCGTTTGATTGTTTTCAGTTCTTAGAATAAGTTGCATTCCAGATGCTCATTTAAAGATAATTAAATAGCCTACAAAGGTAAACTTAAAAAAAAATCCTTATCGGTCCAATATTACCGAAAGATACAGCAAATTATTTTTGTATTAGACTTTGCATCTAATACGGCAAGGAAAGTTGTATGTGTGGGCACACCAGATATTTGAAATTAATTACCTATGTTTCTCCATGTCTAAATGAGATCCATCAGAAATAAATTAGTCCCAGAATCTCCTTTCAAGTAAGTTGGGGGTGTTATTCACACATTTTGAGCAACATAGCCAATTGAGTGGAAGAACATTATATGTTACTTAGTAAAATAAAAGGCCAATTACTTCGACGTTTCGGCCATCTTGGGCCATTCTCGAGTCATGTAACGCACAGTATTTTATAATTTTCATGAAACAACGTCATTGCTATTTTTGTTTTCCTTCTATTTAAGGCATTACGTTTCCATTAATTGAGTCATTTTGTCCTATTTGGTTCGCTATTGAAGCACGACTGAAGTCATGCTTGAGGAAATGACTAAAATAGAGTAGAAATGATGCCTAAAATAGAAGAAGGAAAAAAATATTGTAATGGTGTTGTATTATATAAATTAGAAAATAAAGTACATTACATGACTTGGGAATGGCCCAAGATAGCCAAAACCTTAAAGTGAAAAAAGCCTTTTGTTTTATTAATTAACTATCATGGCACTAAAAACTAAAAATGCAATTAGAAGATTATATGTTACAAAATTTTTAATTTCATAAAAATTGAATTTAATGTTTTTACTTCCTTGTACGAAGTAAAGGAAGTATTGTAATCGCGAAAATTTTCGATTTCACATTTCAACGGAAATATCCATTTTGACCATCCCTGAATCCATTTTGACTAGTTTCGTCGTGGCGTCTGTACATACGTACGTTTTTACTTAAGTTCGTATCTCGCATAACTCAAAAACGGTTAGCCGTAGGAAGTTGAAATTTTGAATTTAGGATTGCTTTAAAATCTAGTTGTGAACCTCCCTTTTTGGTTACTACTTGATCACCGAAAGTGGTACTTTACTTGTAGGTCATAATTGATTTCTATAAAAAATTATATTAAAATACTATGAAAAACTTTTCAAATTTAGTATATTTAACTTATATATATATTTAAATAAAATACTAGATTTTGGTCTAAATTGGAAAACCGGAAGCGGTACTTTACTTGAAGGTCATATTAGACTTTCACCAAAAATTATATTAAAATATACTAAAATAGAGTAGAAATGATGCCTAAAATAGAAGAAGGAAAAAAATATTGTAATGGTGTTGTTTTATATAAATTAGAAAATAAAGTACATTACATGACTTGGGAATGGCCCTGTTGAAGTAAAACATCTCAAATTTGGTAAATAGGCCTTTTATATGGATATGAATGTATTTACTATATTTTGGTTTAAATTGGTGAGCCGAAAATGGTACTTTACTTGAAGGTCATAATAGCCTTACATCAAAAATTATATTTAAATTAAATACATAAATTATATGTTTCGGTAATAAAGGTTACAAACGCAATTTGGTTTCCAATCGAATTAATCATTTTTATAACTTGTTTTAAGTGTTAAATTGAGTGTAAAATACTGGTTTTTATCCCCATTGGTGTGCGTGTCAATAGATGGATGTCGCGACGCCGAGTGTCGTTTTTGAGATACTGCAATCTTCGGAAACTAGTAAACAAATTCAGGATCACTTTTTGAGCCACCGGTTCATAGTTTGATAGGCGTACAAGGAAATCATATGTTGTCCACATCAGATATTTTTATTTTCTATTTTATAATAGGGCAATATTTAACTTCCAGGTATAATCTTTTTCTTAATTGAATTAACGTTTCGGGGAACGTTTATTAAGTATGAATTAACGTTTCATACTTCCTCACATCAGACTATTATTTTCTAAAATTAACAATTATTGCATCTATCAACAAATTTAATTATTTAAATATATTCCAACTAAAACATAACATATATCTACGCCACATTAATTATCTATAATTTGACAATACCTCTTCTGTTTATTTCTCTCCCATTGTCCATAATTAAAATTTCTGCATCTATTATTCTACATATTGCTGGGAGTCTTAGGTCGCTGACTAACAGCTAGCTAAACTATATTCCTATTTGATCTTTGTACACACCCTATATTTATCTCTGTATTTTTCATAGTTGTTCGTTGTTTTATAATATTAAATAATTAATATGGCGTAATATATATATATATATATATATATATATATATATATATATATATATATATATATATATATATATATATATATATATATATAAGTTAAGAGCCAGACCTAGCTAATAATAGAACTTAATCCTACTAGGAATATAAACAACTCCCTAAGAGTATATAAGTAGGATTACTTGGTGAATAAAGTCAGTTCTTAACCAGCTCTTGTTGCGTTATCATTTAAAAACCTTTATTTTTTTTAAAGTTTTCTAACCCGGACTCGTTAAGTTATATATGTATATATATATATATATATATATATATATATATATATATATATATATATATATATATATATATATATATTGTGTTTATGAAATGTGTTGATAGATGCAATAATTGTTAATTTTTGAAAAGAAAATTCTGATGATGAGGAAGTATTTCCCCGGAAGGTGAATTGAATAAAGAAGAAGGATTATACCTGGAATTTATATATTGCCCTATGATAAAATAATTACAGGAACTTTCCAAGAAATTATAAGAAAGAAGACATTGAATTTAATGATTTTTCATTTCTATTTCAGAGTCATACCACAATTTAAAGTTTAAAGAAATTAAGCGAGATGCAATGTAGAAAAGAGTGTTTAAAATATTCTTCCTATCTAAAACCCTATTTTACCTAAAAGTGTCACATAACATGTTCTTCCACTTAGCTCTTCAATGTATATAAACCTAACTTAAGATAATTTACTAACTTAAGATAACTTGGATTTGTTGGCGGGATAAAAATAAAGAGGGTTGTTTTACTTCTAAAGAATACAGTTTCTTTGGGGTGGAGTTCAGCTGACATTGTTTGTTGCCGGAACGTATTTGATTCACTTTTGTACGTATTTTTCTTATTGGATCCACTATGAGACTTATAAAAGGGCTAAATCACCTTTCTAATTCACAGCTTTGACCAATGCACGTAGGAGTATTCGAACCTTAAAACCGGACTAAATTATTTGAAGTTTTTTTTTACTTTCTTTACACCTGCACATGGGAATATTTGAACATTAAAATCGAACAAAAGTCAGAACCCTGCTTAACTTATCTCAATTTTAATACTTAAAACAAGTAATAAAATTGTTTAATAATAATGGGGGAAAAAACACGTTTATAACCTTTATCACCGCACCAAATGATCTTTCTATTAAATGTCGATGTACCTTTTGATGTAAGTTTATTATAACCTTCAAGTAAACTACCCTTTCGGCTCTTAAATTTCAACCAAAACCAATTATATTATTTATATTGATATTAAAGTCTTTGCCAAATTTGAGATCTTTTACATTATATTTTAATATAATTTTTGATGAAAGTTTATTATGACCTTTAAATAAAGTACCGCTTCCGGTTTCCGAATATAGACCAAAACCTCTTTTGTTATTTAAATCAATAAATAAATTATATATATTAAATTTGAGAAGCTTTGCATAATATTTTAATATAATTTTTTATGAAAATCAATAATGGCTTTCATGTAAAGTATCACCTCCGGTAATTATGTAGTGACCATAAGGGAGGTTCACAACTAGATTTTAAAATAATCCTAAATACAAAATTTTTAATTTCTACGGCTAACCGTTTTGGAGTTTTGTGAGATACATACGAAAGAACGAGCGTACGTACAGACGTCACGACGAAACTAGTCAAAATGGACTCATGGATGTTCAAATGAATATTTCCTTTGAAATCTGAAAACCGAAAATTTTCACGATTACAAAACTTCTTTTACTGTGTATTTGGGAGTAAAAATAGCTGACTTCGAAGCACTATTATAAAAAAGTTATCGTTTTTTCACTCCAATTAAACCTTGTGTGTGTATATATATATATATATATATATATATATATATAAAGATATTTTTATTTAAAGTTATAATTGATTTATTGCACCTATGTAATATTATTTTTTATATTGTATTTTCATTCAGAAAAAAATAATTAATATTAATCAAACTCGCATATTTAGAGTTTGATTAATATTAATTTTTTTTCTTTTATAAATAACTGTTTAGCCGGCTCTCCCGCTGAATCGGCGATGTCCTTGTCCCGACTAGAACGTATAAGCGGCGTTCTACTGTAATTCCCTTCTGGTAAAATTCTGGACGGTTTCAATAGAATCTAGGAGAAAATACAAAAAAAATCACAACGTTGAGATAATAAAATTTCTTTTTACTCATTCTATTTGAAATAATATAAAATAAACCACAGAAGATGTTGGACGATTTTATTGCATAATACAGCTAATATTGGCCTGCATTTTATAATCAGCATTTAACCCGACAAGACCCAGCAAACAAACAATTACATATCTATACGATATCATTAAGTGAAAAACAAGAATTATACAAGCAGTCTTCATAAGCCTGTTTCGTAAACTAGTAATGCAAACATTAAATAAATAAGATGATAATTTTAAAATAAAGTACGTAAGTAAACACACAAATTCTGACAATAACTGAGTTCTGGTCGACTTCACAAGAAGTGACAAGAGTGAGAAAAATTGATTGGATTTCAGTTTGATGAGCCGGTTATCAAGCTTAAAGAATGGTGGGTTTAATGGAATTTGTCACAAACCCCCTTTGAACATTTGTCCGCCTTTAAGGGTCAAATACTCCTATGTGCAATGATTAAAAAATCTTTTATTATCGTATGACCATATGAAGGAACATATGATTTTTACTTTCTTGTACGAAGTAAAGGAAGTATTGTAATCGCGAAAATTTTTGGTTTTCAGATTTTGAACATTCCTGAATCCATTTTGACAAGTTTCGCCGTGACGTCTGTACGTAGGTTCGTTCGTATCTCGCATAAATCAAAAACGGTTAGCCGTAGAAAGTTAAAATTTTGTATTTAGGTTAACTGTAAAATCTAATTGTTAACTTTTCTTCTTGATCACTGTATGATTACCGGAAGTAGTACTTTACTTGAAGGTCGTAATAAACTTTCATAAAAAAAATATATCAAAATATAATACAAAACATCTCAAATTTGGTAAATAAGACTTTTATGTAAATATAAATACAATAATTGGTTTTGGTTGAAATTGAAGAGCCGAAAGGGGTACTTTACTTGTAGTTCATAATAAACTTACATCAAAAGATATATTGACATTTAATAAAAGATCATTTGGTGATTTTTTTTCCACTTTTATTAAACAATTTTATTTCTTGTTTTAAGTGTTAAAATCTAGTGTAAAATATCTGTTTTTCCTTCCCATATGTGAGCTGAACAAGTTTGCAGCAGAAGAATAACATCAAAGTTAAGCGGATTCTTCCGCTTAAAATGTTGAAACCGTCGATTTCCAATACTTTATTTAGTGACAATGACAGTTCTAATGTTATCACGGAACACGAAGAAATCTCTTGGGAACCCGTTGTGTGTGTGTCAATAGACGGATGTCGCGACGCCGAGTGTTGTTTTTATTGCAATCTTCCGAAACTAATAACCAACCTCAGGATCACTTTTTGAGCCACCGATTTATAGTTTAATAGGCGTACAAGGATGTCATGTGTTGTCCACATCAGATATTTCATATTTAGATTTTAGGCAAGAGTGAGTATAGAAGATTTTGGAATCTTGATTGAATGATGTGGTCCTATCTTGGATATCTCGATATCTATAATATGTGATGATGGAAATGTGTTGTTCGTTATTTCAGTATCTCGCACACAAGATCTTTCTTGAAATAAATTATTCCTAAATCCTGGGAACAAACTCCTATAAGGGTCGATTATCACTCCCGCTCTGCGATTTACACCCAGATCCTGGGCCGGGTATTGTTTGGTTTTAAATTAGCCAATCTGTCGGCTAGGGGCAGGTAATTTCCCGCTCTAAGCTGGGAAATGGGACGACCCTCGGCCGATATTCCAAGTGGTCCTATCCGGGAGGGAATCCAATTTTAGCCTCGGGTGATTGCCTCGGGGCTGGAAATTCTGAACGTACCTGAAGCCCGGCTTTTGGGAAATTGTTTTAGGAGCTGCTAGCTAATGGCCGAAGATGGCTTCCAGAGATTGATATTTACTGGCTCTCCGATTTATTTGGAAAATCGGATCATCCTTGGTCCGGAATGTTGCTTAGATATTCTAGATAGAAAATGTATATATTCGACATTCGATTTTTATTCTGCCCTTTCGAAAGGGATCATTTTATCATTCATTGATTTGGGACACATAGCAAAAACATACAATAGCAGTGGAGGGAAAAAAAAAGGGAGTGCCCAGCTGCACATCCTTAAATATTTAATATTAATTTTCTGAGGTCGACCTCAGATCCTTCTTGCTTTGGGGGAGACAGCAACGGTACATGGCTATGAAGGTGGACCCACGGTACATGGCAAGATCCACGGTACACGGCTATGAAGGTATGACCACGAAATAAATCTCGACCTAAAGATAAGTTGGTAACCTGTAAAATAGCCCATCATCCTTCCTCTCATACAATATATTTATTATTCAAATAATATAGAAAACGTTTAATTTTTATAAAATAATAAATCTTACAATTAGATTGATAGGTCTCTCCACACCAAATCAACCAATAAAACAAAAATCGACTTAAGCTTTATTTCAAATAAACGTAACTTTGTATTTATATTTTACACATAAATATACTCGAAAAGTCGAAATTTCATTTTTTTTACCCATGATTAGTTTTAAAATATAAATTAAAAAAAAAAAAAATCGACGGTTTTTTGGCATTTATTGAATCATCCAGAAGGTTATAGCTCTAAGACTTTTTGCCCTAGAAAACTCGAAATAGTTTAATTATTTCCAGCATTACATATGATTTAATTTTATATGTATCTTGACTTTACCAAACCAATCTTGAAATTCTTAAAAAATTGCCAAAAGGTTTTTTTTTTAAATTCAAAAACCAAGTTTTAATTTTTTTTTCTAAATAATATTTGTTACATGTACAAGTTATAAGAATGTATAGAGCAAATTTGATGATTTTTTTTTAAAAAAAAAAAATATATAAAAATATATATATATATATATATATATATATATATATATATATATATATATATATAATTTTTTTTTTTTTTAATTGAAAAGAAGAAACACTGTATATGACATAAACAATAAAATTTACTTTGTCATTTTACGAACTGCATTTTTGAATTATTAATCTCAAACAGATTTATATATGTTTAATTCGTTTCTGCTTTTAGTTAGAAAATACATGTTTAATAGCACTAACAGAGTGCATTTGCAATATTTATTAAGTAAACGTATATTTCAAATTGAGCACATTCAACATATATATATCTTTTAAATTCAAAATTTCTATTTTGGGTTAAAAAACGCTGCAAATTATTGCACAATGGTTTATTATTTCCAAATAGTAATATTTCAAAAATATTTGGTCTGTCTATTCACAGGGCTTTTCGAATTGTTTTGGTTTACAGTTCAGATAATTGGATTATCTTTCAAATGAGCATTTGGAGTGTTTCGGAAAAGGAACATTTGCATAATGCTTTATAAAACATAACTACCAAGTTCAGAAAAGAAATTAAGAAAGTAAAAGCTCAAATTTTGAGAGGTGGCTAATTTTTTTTTCTTCATCGATTACAAAAGTCTATTATTGAAAATAATACACCAAAAGCATTTATATAGATTTATTTATTTTATTTTTTTTAATGCCTTTTTATGCTGATTCCAAAACACCTTACATTTCTCCTTTATCTTCATAAATGGCCGAGTCATGGGCATATAAGATCTCTAATCGGCCGCCATTTTGAAACAAACAGACGGATCACAAGAAAACGAAACGAAGAAAGAGGATTACATATTCTTTAATTTTATATGTATCTTGACTTTACCAAATCAATCTTGAAATGTTTAAAAAATTTCCAAAAGGTTTTTGTAAAGTAAACTATTTTGGGCTTTCTAGGATAAATAATCTTGGAGCTGTAAGATTTTGAATGATTCGAAAAGTCTCAAAAAAACAGTCGATTTTTGATATTTGAAAAAAAATTAACTCAAAAAATAAAAATGGGGAAAATCCCAAATTTTGCATTTTTTTTTTTACTTACTGATAGTGCAATTTTATACATACATTCTGAAAATCTATGGATTTAGAGACATCCCATCCCAAGACCATTGATTGATTTGCCATGAAATGGCACATACATATTGCAGTTTGGCAGTTTCCTTTGCCAACTGTTTTGTTAATTACAATTATCTTATATAAAAAATAAAAAAAACATGGGGTACAAATACAATGTTCAGACCACGGACATTTTTTATTTTTCCTTACAATACAGGAAAAGCAATGTTCATAATTCTTTGTTGGAAATCGTAGAAAACTTCATGTCTTATTTATTTTTATCGAAATAAAAAAGAGATTTAAAGATTAGTTCTTATTATTTCTTGTTACAACAGAATGTTCCTTCATTTGTAATAGTATGTGATAATAAGGATTATAAATATCGGCTTGAAGAGTGAATAGGATTTTATGGAAATTGGCATTTTTTGCTATAACTTCTAAATTAACCGTCCGATTTCAAAGGATAAAGACATATTTAAAAAAATAAACTGTAAGGAATGAAATCAGTATATAAAATGCGGTTTAGGCTTCCAAAAACATATTTCTAATGATCCAAGAAAAAGTCCAATTTTTTTTTTTAACACCTTACATTATGAGGCAATTTGGTGCAAAATTTTAGATACCTGCACTTGAATCAGGAAAAACATTTATGAAAAAAGGGTTAGCAGTGTTCTAAGCAAAAAAACTTCTTGTTTTTCGATTTTTATAAAAACTAGGAATAATCTGCATTCGGGTTGGGAAATCCAAATCTGAGCTCGGGTTTTTAAAAAAGTAACGTTCACCCCACAAAATCACTATTTGTAATTTTGTTACCAAATATAATACTTTAATACTCAGTTTTAATTGCTTACTTTTTAAATTTTTTCGCTTGGCAATAGGGTCATTTTGGTACTAAACTCGTGTTTCTGCATTCATCATAACTCGAGATATACAGTAACATGTGTTGTACACAAACTTTCCGATTTTTCCCGGGGGTTTCTTGGGAGCACGGAAACTTGTCCAATATTTTAAAGTCTAGATTTGCCTAAAAGTGTTACATTGAAATCACAGAGGCCCATGTGAGATCTTCTCCTCGGGAGTAGCATCTGTGATAATCGTACATTATTAATTATAGGAATCACTATTGTATATATGTAAAATGAAATATATATGTGTGTCCAGTATCTTCTATATGAATTTGTATGTACGAGTATATACAGAGATATTTATTGCTTTTGTAAGCCTTGACATTGAATTGTGAAGGAGGCTAGTCAAATCTAGGTCGTAGCTTTTTCTTATCGATCTGACTGGAACGAAGACAACTTGTTGATCAGACATCAGTATTCTACTTACAGTCTCTCCGCAATATCTTATACAATTTTTGCATGTCATCTCTTTAAGGGCCCTTTTTCTTTTCCATTCAAAATATATTTTTTAATAATCCTTTTCCCCCTTTGACAGATGTCTTACAAGAATATTTTAAGGGAAACTGCTCAATAATATGATCTAAAACTCTATTAATGTTAAAAATTATAATCATCTTTAACTGTTGAAAATCATAGAGAAGAAATTGACAAAAATTTGGTTAGAGAACATTAGAGAGCTCTAGGTTCCTTTTCAGCCAAATCCTTGCAGTTCTCGAAGCGAAAGGGGTTGCGGATTTTGGGCAGATAACTTCCTTTGAAGAGTGTGTAAACGGGGAAAGATTCGAAGATTCTCTGATTTAGCCGTTAATGTCCAAAAAATAAAACTTGCCCAAGTAAGTCTTTGATGTTTGGTAAGTACTCTTTGATGATTCCCTCATTGTATCGCTGTCTGATTGGCATCGATACTGCGAAGGGTTGTACAAACATCCTTTTGAATCCCGGCTCGTACCATGGTTTCTTCCTCTAACCACGAAGTGCCGTTAAACGTGTACTCGCAGTACACTTAGCCCGCTGGTCATAATCCCTTGAGAGTCTTTCCATTTTAGATGTACCATCCATCTTCTTGCTGTCCTCAGATTTCCCGTATAGTCAGAGCATATATGCCTGGGTCTACTACGATGACATCTGTCTTGCGGTCTAGCTTCCAAGAACCAACTGTCCTTTCGGGTATCGTTCATCCTGCAGACGTACCCAAACTATTTTAGCTGCTCTTCGAAGATGTCACACATTGATCGCACCCCCAAAACCGCACGACTGCTGTCATTTCTGACTCAGTCCCTCTTGGTAAACTGATCTTCAGAGGAATCTCATTTCAGCCGCTGAGATCCATCTTACATGCTTCGAGGATGGTCCAGCATTCCAATCCATTCAGGAGCTCTGAGAGAATCACCGAGTTAGATAGCCTAAGTATGATCTCTTCGCTTGCTTTATGCTTACCTATAATTGTTTTTGATATCTAGACTCCATATTTGTACAAAAGTACAAGTGAGCTTACTTGGAGGTTACTTGTCGTCATTTGACAATAAATTTTTTCTTCTTCTTTTTTCAAAACTCACTGTTTAATATAACAATTTTAATGACATTTAAATGTGTTGAGAACATTATAACAATGTTTTAACAATATATTACAACTATAAAACATCTTGTACTTACATACAGACACAATCTATTTCATAATAAAGTACAAAAGTACAAGGACAGGAGAGGCCATGCCTTACTACGTCTATGACACGCTGTGAAATTTTAAAAAATGGTAGCATTTAAAATAACTTTATTAAACAACATTAAATTTAATTTTTTTTTTTTATAAAATCATTATTATCTAATGACGATAACTGATCTGTATCTTCTAAAAACGAGCATTTCCACTTGTACTTTTACCACTTGTACTTGTTCTTTTGTACTCTACTACGAAATTTATAATTATTACTTTGCTTATAATTTTCCCTTTACACTTATACGTATTTGCTAGTTCTAGAGGTTCGCCATCACATAAAATTCTAAGCTCAAGTCATCCCTTCCAACGGACATGCCCTTGATTTTAATCGAATAATTGCGCAACCCAACATCGGATGTAACTGCAATTCTTCATGCTAATCGACTAGTGATAACTGGAGAGCCCCATGGGAATCTGTAACCAGGACAATACCATTAGCGTAGATCATAGTCTGAACTAGTACTGGGGTTAAATTCCAATATCCCAATACAGCTCTTGGGTTTATCTTTTACACACCTTCCATTTCTCGTCCATATGAAGAGCACTAAGGTTATTCTCCTCTTATACTCCTTTATATAAATGAAAAGGTTGTTATGTCTGACCATTGTGTCTGGCAATACCCTTTGGATCTTGATACAAGGATTTAATCGTACTCATCATGCCATGACGCCCATTAAAAGCTGCCACGAGAGCAATTTGGGACGTTGGCCACGCTCCCTGAAAATTCAGTGTCGTTTGCAAAATTTGTATTCTTCTGTAAACATTACAGCAGACTTATTAGTCCCATCCGAAATCCTCTCGTTACTTCAGAGCAATTGTTGTTGTCAATAGCGTAATGGTATAACAGTTGCTCAATATCAAGTATATGGTTGTCGCCAAACTGCCTAACTGTCAAACGCGGATTTATTTATGTTAATATGATCAAATTTCCTTCCAGCCTAGGAATAGTTTCCTTTGAGAGCCACTTCCTGGTCTTCTAATGACTTTCCTCATTGTTCTTCGCTAAAGGGACAAATGAACTCGAGTGCTCTTTTTGCATCACCTCAATTATTTCTTTCTTTTTTTTTTTTCATGTTAAAAAATAGACTGATTGAAAAATAGTATAAATTTGATGTTAAAGTATAAACAATTAAAAAATCCTTACTAGATTATTCTTAGCATTGTAATCGTTCAAAGTTTATTATGTAACGTTTTGAATTTAAAAACAAATTTTGTTGATTTGATAAATAATAAAAATAGCTAGAAATGAGTAGTATTTTGTAATATAGGCAAATATACATTAATAAGTATTTAGATAAGAATAGATAATAAGCAAGAGAGGAGGGCCTGTGACATCCTGGAGGAGGGCCTGTGACATCCTGGAGGAGGACCTGTGACATCCTGGAGGAGGACCTGAATCTTACGCTGTCACATTTACTCTCCAATCTTTCTGAATCATCTGTTGGAGCATGATCTCTTATCGCAATCATATTTTCATCAGCTTTAGTTAGTGTTAAGTAAATTGTGTCTTAATTTTCTTTAAATCTTGTTTTTTGTTCACGAGAAAAAACAAGGTTAGCCATTCCTAGTACTTTACTATAAACCGTTCTACAAACCACATTCCTTCCAATATTTGAATTTATGAGTGAAATAGTGAGATTTTAGCAAGTTTATCAATTATTGTTATATATTATCACCCTCGAACCTTTCTTCCGAAAAGGTTACAGGAAGATGATTTTTATTCTCAAGACTGCTATCATTTAACATTGCATTGTGGAGTATCTGCCTTAACACTTCTTTCACCGAATCCATACGCGGTTTTTTTTTTTTTCAGTAAGATTATATTGATATGATATATTGCCAAAGACGTTAAAAGAAAATATATTGATAGAAAAATAGCGCCCGAGTAATTCTCACTCAAAATTACTTGAGGGAATCAACGTAAATAGATTATACGATAAAAATAAATCGTACACTTAGCTGTAGTTCATGGCAAATACTTTTTTAGTTTTTGCTCTGCCATATCAATGTATTTCGTGTACCATTATCGTCTTGATATGGGCCTTCCTCTCATCTGCATTATTACTTTCCTATTTGTTTTGTTCTTATTATTTGATTAATATGTTTGGAATTTTGTACATTTTCTTTTTTTTTTTTTTTTTTACTGCTTTCTGATGATCAACTGTTTAACCTTTAACCTGTCCCAGCTGTTGTAATATAACCTCCCTTTTCCTTCGGTATCTTTCTAGATGTCTTTGATTGAGGTACTGTTTCTGGTTGACATGTCTTTTCAGACTGTGGATGTGAGTGTGCTGCATTTTGTCTTTACATATGTGATTTGTTTTTTTAATTTTATTCTATCCTGAAGATTCCTGAATTGGCGAAATATCGAAAGCTTAGTCACCTTCCGTTATTTTAGAGACTATGCTTTGTATGTTGAGGCTTCTATTTGTATCCTAACAGATAATTTTTGTTTCTATTTGATTTTTTGCTCTTCTATATTAATTTAAGCATAATTTAATTCGACATATAAACATTTTGATTTCGGAGTGTGATTTTTCACCGTTCATTTAGTTAAGAATTGGCTTTTTCTTTTGCAATATATTGCCGCATATTACAACTTTTAGATAATATACATTATGCTGTGAATAATACAATCACTGCTTCATCAGTAATTTTGCCTGCTCTAATATTATTTAGTAGCGTGCAAGTTGGATATTATGTAATGACGACAACCCTCTGACACGCCCGGATGGCCTTATATCCTAGAGCTACTTGATCAGATTATCAGCTTAAACAGGCACTGCATACTTAATATGATGGAGCATCCTATGGTCAGTGCAGCTAAATTTAGATGTCGGTATAGTAGCCTTCCAATTCAACAGTAATGTGGGACAATTGCGTTTTCGGAGTAAGTTCGTGATCGTTTCGTTTAATTCAAATCCAAAACTTTTGAGAACTGCCCTTTTGGGAGCATGAAGTCTAAACACTGATACATCACAAATCAGGTACGAGAGTTCGTTAAGGTGAAATATCACGAGTTGTAAAAGTATCAATTCCAACCTTTTGATTATGTTGGATCTTTCAACTTCTGCTGTTCAGATTTGTCGTTGTTTATCCACCACTAGACCTTTTTTTTTTTTAATTTTTGCAGTTAATGGAATCTTCAGAAGTTGTTCTTCATAATAACTTTGTTGAAGTTACTTCTTTCATTCCTGCTTTAAAATAATATGTTCATTTTTACATGTATCTTGGATAGTCTGTTATGCAGCATCGTATAACTAGGAAACAAGACAAATATTTGAAATTTCGTTGTATAAATTGTTGTTATCATTAAGCTGACAATGGATTTCGTTAAGCCAAACTATATTTCTTAAAGTAAATTTTGTATACTTTACGATGGTGTAATCAGTACTTCTTAATTACCTTGAATAGTTTTTCAGTGATCTCTTCCTATTCAACAAAAAAAAAAGTGACACTTAAAAAAAATAGGAAACATAAATTTCCTATTTTTCTGGGTGGAAACGGACCATGGGTCAATATGAACGTTTCTGTTGCTCTTGAGAACTATTATTACCTATTTAAAAATTCCCTATGACTTACGGAGCACCCTAAATATAGTTCAGCCGCAAAATGTGATTTTTCTGTATTTTTTACCTGAAATCAGTGTTGACTTCTAAACTGTTGGCTGTATCGTCATGGAAGTGGTCTCTTTAGATTCAGAAACAAATGCTATTAGAAATGATATTTTATTCCACTTAATTTGTTCAAGTTATTTTATGAATATCCCGCCTCTTATTTCGACCTCCCTCCCAGGGTGGGCTGTCCTCTAGCAATTTTGGTGGGCTCTGCAGATTTAGATTTATACTACCAAGTTAAAGTTATGATCAAAGTTTCATGAGTGTACAAATTTAGTTTTTTTATTTTATCTATTTTCCCTGCGCTAATAGCGCAACGAATTTTTGGGTATTGAGTGGTATAATAATTGAATTGTGGATTCAAACTGTGTCGCCTAATCTTATATCTTTTTGGATTGCATACACAATGGTAGAAAATTCTTAGACGTATTAACTCAAACAAAAAAAATAAAAATATATGTATATATATATATATATATATATATATATATATATATATATATATATATATATATATATATGAATAGGAACATTCAGGGGTTGAGGGTAATGAACGGGCCGATTACCTTGCTAAAGAAGCGGCAAAAAGTGATTTATTGCCCTCATACCATCAAGTACCGCTTTCATACATAAAGAGGGATCTACAATTTGATTTGGTTAAAAGATGGGATCAACTATGGGTGAACTCAACCAAATCACCTAGCTTACACAGATTTATACTCCATATTACATCACACAATTACCGAACTATACACAGTAATGATTACAAACTAACTCAACTACTGACAGAACATGGAAACACAAAACAATATCTCAAACGGTTCAACATTATACAAACAGATTTATGCGAAGAAGACGGACAAATCCAAAATTTTAGACATATACTTTATGATTGTAAATTATTTGACAAACAACGTTTTCATTTGATTAAAAGTATAATTCTCAGAAATGGACAATGGCCTGAAACAGAACAAAATTTGCTTTCTAAATTCAAGATAGACTTGCTTAAATTTATGAAAAATATAGATCTTTCATAAATCACTCACTGACCAAAGATGGGCAGCCTAGGTGATTTCTTGTTGGCTTTACTTAATTTTTATTTTTTTTTTTGTTTGATTTAGTTTTGTTTTTATTTTGTTTTCGTTATATATTTTCTGTTTTATTACTTATTTATTTTCAATTGAACACTTGAATTGTATTAAACCACTGAATATGTAAATTTGATTATTCGTACCATTCATGTAGTATGCTTCTAAGGCATGGAGCATGTATAAAATAATAAACGGTCCTTATGTGGGGTTACCATGTAAGGAAAAGATGTAAAAAAAAAAAAATATATATATATATATATATATATATATATATATATACACACACAGGCATAATAATACTGACATTCCTTCAATTGCATTGAAAGAGCTTCATTAAAATTCAAATAATTTGATATCAGCCGATTTCCGTCATTATTATTATCTGTCGATATAACCCTCAGACCGCCAATTGTTGATGAAATTCGATATTGAGTCAATAATATTGACCTTCTAAGAGCGATCTAACATCCTTATATGGGATGCTGGGATGCACCATGAACCAATTAAAAAATAATCATGCAATTATTTCATAGTGTTATTGTTAGGTAAAGATTATTTTTCATTTCATATCATGTCTAAAAGCCAATTTAGATTTATTTCTGCTTGATTAAAATATAATTTTCTATTTATATTATTTAAAAGAAAAAATATAAATAAAACCTTCAATTCTAAAACCGACTATTTCTAAACAAGCCCAGATAATTTACTTTTAACTAATTTTTGGATTTTGGAACAGCCTCGACATTAATCAAGATGACTGGATAACTCTTATTTTGATGTAGAGTCTACTAGACCTAAATCCTACCAGATGGTCGGATGACTTCGACGAATAGTAATCCCAGCCAGGACAACGGAGGAATGTTCTGGGATTATGAAGAACAGAAATATAAAGGAGTCAGTCAAGAATTACAAAAATATCTCAGACAGTGAAACCAAAAATAATTTCTCCAGCAAGGAGCAGACGAGGAGGAAAAAAAAAATTCTCCCTCAGTTCTGACTAATAGAGAAATATCTCTAATGCTGGAGAACTATCTATAGAATCCATCTCCACACAAATAGATGGATCGCTTGAGCAGATGGAATATGTCAGTATGTGTGGTCTATGTCTGGGGTATATTTATATATGTGTATATATTAAACTTATACTGTCTATATCGAAATACCTTCTAGAGCATTCAATATAAATCACAAATCCCTCACTCGTCTTATATTTTAACTAGACAATTGAGGAAGTGGCTGGAAAAAGAACCCATATCGCAAAAAGTTATTTTGAGATACAATATTTTATCCTACTTATTTTCAAATAGAAAATACACAATACAAAACATATAAATGACATAATCAATACATCGACTTTCAAAAAACAAAAATTAAGGACCTTTTTTACATCTAATGTGTCTTTTTTCCGTAAAATCTTCTTTTATTTTATTTATTAGTTAAAAATAAAATCAAATCATGGTATTTAAAGTTGTGAGTTTTACTAAAATGAAAATAGAAAAGAGTAGATAATTACTGACTTGAAAATATGAAAAATAGAAACCTGACTTCAAAGTTTGGGAAATTGTTTTTTACGAAATTACATACATTATTTAAGTTTTTAAAAAGTTGAACAAGCGAATATTGTATATTGTGATCTTAAATATTTTTAATACAGCATCCATCCTTTGAAATGTTGATACCAAAACAATATTCGGGCTAATATTCGACTGTTTCCTTGTATGGTCGTTAAGTTTTCACTATTCTTGAAAAGATCCAAATAAAATTCACGATTTTTCTTTGAGATATAAGGAAGAAAATATTGCATATCACCTTTAGCGTAGCTAAACAAATTCTTAAATCCCATTCGATTCCTGAAGAGGGAAAGGAAGAATTTTCTGGACTGGGCTTGGAAGCCAATTTTGTAGCCAACTCCTTAATTTATTGAAAACTTCCTATAGCAATAAATTTTAATCTTAATAAAATATATTGTGAATATTATATATGAATTAGTACCTTAAACATTTTTACTTTCTCTTAGCTATATATGAAATATATAGTAAGGGAAAGCATAGCGGTTGTGAAAAATTTCGACTTCGCGTTTTCAACGGAAATACAGTTTAAAGGTAATTGAATTTAAAAAAAAAAAGCTTTCTAAATCGGGTCGGTATTAGCAAAGATACAGCGTATTGAACTACAACAGCTAAGAGCCCGGACCTAGATGGAATGCCAAGTTTGTCCGAAGCAGATGGATGTGACCGTGTCTTTCCCCTCCTATTCTCAACAAATTTGATCCGTTCAACTTGTTAACTTTACTTTTATTATTATCATAACACGCTTCACGATAATTATTATAAGGTGGTAATGGAAAGTTGAGTGATACGCCTACCGCGCGAGATTTTTTATTCTGTAGCCAGTAATTTAAATAAATATTCCAATAATTTTCAATATTTGACCTTCCATATTATACGTTTCTCTTCACAAGTTTGTCTCAAAATCAATTTAAACTCAATAGCTTTAACGTATATATTTTTTAAACGTTTCGGTGATGCTTTCTTCAGCATCTCAACAATTTTGGGTGAGTCAATTAGCTACATTCGTTGATCCTGTCTTATTATAGTAGTAACTAATTGACTCGCCCAACATTTTTGGGATATTATTTAGTTGCTGAAGAGGGTGACAAAGCATCTCCGAAACTTCTAAAAAATATATATATTAAAAATATTGAGTTTTAATTGACCTTATGGCAAACTTGTGATGATAACCGTAGAATATTCCGATAGATCTAAAAAATGTCTAAAGAACTATTATATCAGTTTTCACCTTAGCAATCCTACTCCATCTCTATCTACCTTTGGTTATTATAGTAACTGATCGACTCCTAAAACTATTTATGAAATAAAAACATGAATTGATTATTTCAGTACTGAAACGATCTAATTAATTTCTAACCTTCGTTTGGACATCATCATAATTAAGCAAAAACTACTACATGATTGAAAATCGCCGTTTAATTAATTGAATCTTTAATTTTTATCTTTTAAAGGGACTTGGCAGGGTTCAAATCCAGCCTATGAGGATTTTTTTTTGCGTAGCATCCCCACGCTATAAATCTCGACCTCACTCCGCCTATAACAGGTTGTTTATCTACATATATAAATATTCAGCCTGCGTATGTTTGTGATCTCAAAACTCGAAAAGTAGTCAGTCGATTTTAATACGGTTTTCACAATAATTTATAGAATTTCTTCGAGAAGGTTTATTGGCATTAAATTATTCGAAATTCTCTCCTTAAGGAGAGAAATAAGGAAAACTATTGCAAAAGTAGGTAATTTGGTAATAGTTGTCATGGCAACTTGAAACACGCTTGAAAGCAAGTTCACTGTGAAAACATTTTAATAAGAGTTACATTATTGTGTTAAAGCGTCATTTGTTAATTAAATCGGTAAAAAACGTGAAGTTTTATTGCCATTTTTGACAAATTTATTATCATTTCGATCCTCTTCCTAAAAAACATCTAAATGAAATGAGACGAATTTTAAATTTAAATTTTACAGTCAAAATTTTTGTTGGTAACCGATTATTTCGTTGAAAGTTATGATAGCCATCCTTAAGAGTTCTAATAATTGAAACATAGAAATGACATAAAAAAGAGTCCAAGTGCCTTTAGAAAATATTTTCAGAATTAAAATTTCAACTTGAAAGATATTAAAGGAATATTACTTAATTAAAAAAAAAAAAGCCATTCCCATTCATATCATATAGCAATAAGTATGATGAAATTTGCTATATAAATATATATATATATATATATATATATATATATATATATATATATATATATATAAATGATGTGTTAAAATAAAATAAAAGCCAAAGTTGAACTTATATCTTTTCTTTCTTTTTTTTTAAAGTTTTTTAAAAATCATGTTCGTAAAAGTTTTGTACTAACTTTACAGTATGATGGAATGATAAGAACAATAGTCTCTCTTCTGTTACCACATTATCTTTTAAAAGTTATATATAAAAAAACAAAAACAAAAAAAAACTTGAAATTTGAGAGGGCATTTAACTCCCAATTCTTTTCAAGAGCAACGAAACCGTGTGGGTACAGCTAGTATACTTATATAGTCTTCAGTGGTTATATAAAAAATTACATACATTTTATTGTTTAACTTATTAATAGATACCTACTTTCACTAGGAATCTAAAATTTATCAGATAGCCGAAACCTAGATTCCAAATACCGGATTTAGTTGACTGCTTTGTAGTAGCCCTAAGTATCACAGGTTTCTACTTGCTAGCTAGCTATGAGAGTAATGACAGGGATCCAGTTACAATTTAGTAATCTAGGTCGTGGTTTAGTAAATCCGGCAGCCTCCTAATGTCTCAGTGATTGCTCTCGGCATCAAGTCTGTCTGCTTTCTAAGTACGTCTGATGAGGTCGTCAGGCAATCTTATAATTGCTACATCGAATCTGAACACATGTGGTAAATAATGAGTATTGTGGAGTCGTTTGTACCCAAGTATCATTTATTTAATACTACACAAACAAGAGGTTAAAATATCTTTGCACTAGCTCTGCACAGTGGGACAAATTCGCCCAATTTGGAAGAAAAAACCCCTAGAAATTGATTCATTCAAATTATATATATATATATATATATATATATATATATATATATATATATATATATATATATATATATATATATATATAAAATGCCTAAACTAAACCGTTTTCATGTTATAAGCAAAAGACAAAATTTTGAATTTTGCATAATTCTGAATAATATAACTGAAAAATGCTGGTGTTTTAAGAAAATCTTTTCTGGTTTAAACATAAAAATATATTGGCTTTGTAATTTCAATCGTAGCATCATATTTTATTGTCATTGCATATTATTTGTTATTTAAGTCATTTTCATTCTTGTTCACCCAAGCAATTATGTAGTAAGTGGAACAGTACATTGAATAAAGATATTCTAATAAGGTATTATTTTTATATTTGGCATCTAAGGTTTAAAATAAAAGTCACAGTATGTCTTTTATTTTCAACCTTGAAAAATATAATCATGATTTGATTTTTATATTTTAAATGAAAAAAAAAATCAATGTTTTCAAATCTCATCGATATTGAGGTGCATTATTAGCTTACTGAGGGTGCAGAGTATGAAATAACAATCGATCTTTAGATCGCGACTTCACATATCGATTTATTTTAACATTTTGGATTTCCTCGATATTGAGGTCCATTATTAGGTTATCGAAGGTGCTATGTATGAAAAAATTATCGATTCTAAAATCGCGCGCTTATGTATCGATTTATTTTAACATTTCGTATTACCTTGAAATTGAGGTCTATTATTAGGTTATCGAAAGTGCTCATAGAGATTAAAAAAAAACATTTTTTTAGGGCTTATGATAATTAGAAAGTTCATCAAAATTAATTATTTACTCGACTTCAATTCAAATACGCTTTCATTAAGTATCTTTTTCCAGAACAATATCCCTTAAAAACCCGTATGAGTAGCAATTTGTGGAAATTTTAAGTTCAGAATAGTGACGTAATTAACATTTCAGTGTTTAGTAATGTCGATTTTGATAGTATGTTATGATGATAATTTGAGGGCTTCTAGCCTAATTCTAATAAAAAAATATTCACATTAAAATTAGAGTTTTTTACATCTTGGGCATATAGCATAAATTCAAAGTTTTGGGATTATTCCATAAATATATAGTTTTTTTATTAGATGGATTTTATTAATGAATTGTAATTAAAATTTAATTCTTTAACGCCGTCGCATAAATACGAAGAAGAAGATAAATGTTGGTAATTTCTGATTATTACTGAATTATAAAGCTCCGGGGGTCGACTGTACACCAGTAGAACTGCTGAAGTACGGCGGAAGAGCAGTACTCGACGAATTGTATGAAGTAATTTTCGAAGTCTGGATGAATAAAAAAATACCGATGAATTGGACTACAGCTCTTTTATGCCCCATACATAAGAAGGGAGACAGACTAGAGTGCGAACATTACAGAGGCATAACCCTACTTAATGTAGCCTACAAAATTCTATCGTCCTTAATTTGTAAGAGACTGAAGACGTACATGGAGTCGATGGAGTACGTGAGTACCAAAACTGATATTATTTCTCCGAGTCAGATACAACATAGTTAAAGTTCTAGATCTGTTTTAAATATGATTAGTATAATTAACATTTTACTCAACATAGAATAATCGGAATAAATTTCTTCCTTATTCAGAAAATAATTGTTATATCCTTCAGCCTGTTGCTAACCAGAGGAAAGACAGAAAATAGTCTACAGCTATATTAGTTTCTAACGAGTTTTCCACTGCGAGTTGAGATAGTTAATTAACTGAAGATCTACAGAGAAGTGAACGGGTATACATTCCCCTCTTCAATGGCCCTCCTCCCTTCACGAGAAATATTTTATCTCTACAGCTTCTTCTTCATATACCGTCCTTTCTGAGCGGAAGGGTAAAGAGGAGAGGTAAGTATAAGCCCTTCCAGTAGAGCTCTCCTTTGACCGCTAGATTGTATCATTCCATTTTTCCAATAAATTCCTCAAGGATTTCTTTTAAAACTGGATAATTTGTCCACTAAGCTTTCTTTATACCGATTTCATCATCGGATGGATTATATACCTTTGGTTATAATTCATAAATACGCTTGTATATTGGTATTATCTACAGCTACTAAAAAACAAAAAAAAGGGTTTCTTACACGAAGATGTGCTGACATAAATTATATCTGCTTATTTCAGTAAGAGCAGGAAGATAAAAATGTACTGTGTAAAATAAAAATAACTGTTTACTATTATATATAATGCCTATAATTCTGTCTGCCTGATTATTCAAGTTAGAACAAGGTCCAGCTCAGTGCACCATTGCTTTCACTTATTATAAAGTCAACAGAAAATCGTTCACGTTCAATTCAAAATAAAGTGATAAAAAAAAAAGTAAGATGTGTTTTTAAACCATTTTTTTTCTAATGATTCTAATTTTTAGTTTCTAATTAGATAAAAATGATAAACGCATTTAGTAGTAGATACAACAAACAACCCAAAACATTCTAACCATAAAAAAAAAAGGAGAGTAAAAAAACCAGCATAATCTGGGGAGAAAAACCCAAACCTGGCAACACTGACTAATAGTAAAAAAATATTTAAAACAATTAATGACGTATTAGTAAACAAGTGTAGTTCGCGGTTTATTAGGACGATAATCCTACTCACAATCTAACGCGTTAGGATGTTGGAAGGGAGAAATGCATGTAAGACGATCGGAGAAGCCTACAAACATCCTACACGTTTTATGTATTCCTACATCCCCATTCACAGTTCAACGATAGTCCTATATGTAGTGTAGTCCTACAAAGTAGTTCTACATGTAGGACCGTGATTGGTTGGCTTAACTGAGAGGAGTAACATTTTTTTCGAAACATATTATAAACTCCCCATCCAGAGACCCTATATTTCCTGTAGTATCACAGCTATGGTAAAAGTTATTCGAAAATAAAATTTTACTTATTGTTTGTAAGTACGATACAAAAAAAAAAGTGAACCCCATTGCCTAATTATTAATTAGATATGATGTAGTATAGAACTCCTTAAAATACATATCTATAGAAAAATTCCAGGCAATAAGGAAGAATAAATAAGGGATTATGAAAAAAAAAAGAAAAAAGCAGGAAAACGCCTATTAAGTAGGTCAGTATAACTTCCTCATCATTTTTATTGGCTACATAAGGAAAAAAAATGTGTAAAGAAAAGCAAATTTAATGTTTGGATGTTTATTTCGACATGTTTTCAAAAATAACACTAATATATAATATATATATATATATATAAATATAATATATAAACCAATTTAGATTAAGATATAAAAGACCATATTAATCCCATATGCATTTATTAATTAAAACTTATTTGCACAGTCATGTCGTATTATTACATATTTTTTGCAACGTTTCAGCCTTATTTTACAATGTTTTTTATCTTTGTTTTGGGCCATTTTCAAGTTTCAGTGCAATAAGCACTGAAACTTCTCTTCGAGAGGAAGGCAAGGCAAGGGCGGGGGGACAAAGTCCGGCAAGTGGGCCTGATGGTCCTTTTTGCCAGTCTTCGAGAGGAAAATACTTCGGCAAATATTTTGCCCCTTCTTCGATGAAGTAATTCAAGAATCGAGGATAAGAATAAAAAATGAGCTCTACGACTTATAAAATAATGCCGAAATTGTGAGCTTTATAAAATCCCGCCGAATCGAATGGTTGGGGCACGTTCTAAGAATGTCGGCTGACAGAATGCCAAAAAAGATGCTCCAAAGCAGAATTTATAGAACCGGAAGAAAAGGAAGAAGACCTAGAAGAAGATGGATGGATGATGTGGAGGATGACCTCAAACGATTAGTAACAAACTGGAAGGAAAAGGCTAGCGGCAGGAATATCTGGAAGACTATCGTTTAGGAAGCGAAGGTCCACCCCGGGTTGTTGAGCTACGCAGTAAGTAAGCATGAAGTACAGGTGCTAGTCAAGTATGGTACTCAATAGAAATACCTTGTCACCAATGAATAAGAACTTTGACCAATCTGCCAAAAAATGAATATATAACTATGAAAGTGCAGTACAGTTAAAATTTAAAAACAATTACTGCTTTTGGTAGTATGCTTATAATATTTTATAATTAATGCAGTAGAATATAGTTTTAAAATGTTCAAAACAATAAAAAATTATAAAGCTAATAACAAAAAATATACATGATTCTACTATGTAAATAAGTTTTAATTAATAAATGTATTATATATAATATGGTATTTTATCTCTTAACCTAAATTTATTAGTTTTAGAAAATAAATTAGAATTCCATTAAATAATGAACAATCATTGTATTATTGTTTATCATATACATATATACTGGTATTACTGTATATATATATATATATATATATATATATATATATATATATATATATATATATATATATATATTATTGAAAAATCTGTAATAAAACCTGCCACACACAAAAGCAGTAGGTATTAAAGCTGTATGTATCTATCCATGGCATAAATAAAGTATCCATCCGTACTGAGAAAAGTTAATTAAAAATAAGTAAAACAGTATAATGTACATCAAATAAAAATAAACAAATAGATAAATTAAATAATATTAAAATAAGAAAACAACAAAAATGAAGACAATTAAAGTTAAGTGAAAATAAAATAAACCATTTTGGACGTATTCATACCTTAAATTGGTACTATACCATTTTTACACTAGTCTCCAACTTTCCTTCATCTTTGGGCTGAATCAGACGAGGCGTTTTTGAAATATAGACTTGTTAAGAAAAATATGTAATGCGCATGCGTAAGCGAAATTAGTTTATGAAATTTGATATGGGGCCATTTTCACACTAATCTTCAACTCTTATCAAACTTTGGTCCATTTTATCGATCAGAGGTATCAGTCATCGATCAGCAGTAGTAGGTGTTTTTCTCGTCGCATAGATTTGAGAAAAGACAGGCATGAAAGTAAATTTTTTCCGTTAAGTATAAAATGTAAAATACCTGAATCCAAAGCTTCCCTACTCGTGTGAGTGAGGGAGTGAGGTGTAAGATTCAATCTAATTAAACATGTAACAAACGGTTTTTGTTCAGTTCAATATTCGGTGCGATTATTGATTGATTTCAACTCAAAGTATTGCCTTAAGCAAGATAATATTGAAAATGAGAATTTAATGTGCCTTTAAGCGAGAGAAGATGGACAAAGACAAATAGAAAAAGAGAAGAAGGCACGTGCAAGCAACAAAAGGACTGCTAATTACAGCATGTGCATCGGGCGGTGCATCAGTAATGCGCTTCTCCTCCATTTGTTCCCTCCCCTGTCCGCCTCTCTTGTCGAGGATAAATAATTATAGCAAATTACGCTGCATCATCATCATCATCTCTCAGGAGCCTTCGACTCTCGGCATATTCAGCCATCTTTAATATTCTCTCTGCCACGCCTCTCACATTCTCAAATCAATAAATAATTCTTATGAACATCTATGAAGTCATTTGCAAAAAGACAACGGTAAGACTAATGGATTTGTTGAGAACGGTTCGGAATCGTTTGTAAAAAACAACATTACGTTTTTAATGACTGCAACGAAGGTTTCGATTAAGAAATTATCTCCTCTGGTTTATTTTTTAAACTATAATGTTTGCTACGCCAGCGTAGATTTTTGGCGTGACTTAACAATTTTTCAAGGTGAGGGAGGGTGCGGTAGTTCCTTGGAGGGTCCGGCAGGTGCTTTGGAGGGGGGGGGGGGGAGAGGGGGGCAGCCCTCCCCCTCTTCCTCGGATATGCCTACCTATCTACGCCAAATCCAGGTAGCTAACGAAATGCAATATTTTTTATTAATTTTTTTATCGGAATATTTTTTCCAAAACTTTTTTGGACGATGGAGCTGGAAGTGCTAGCCCCGTCTGGAAATACCTATCTACGCCTGTGGACCTCCTTTAGTCGACAGACAGTTTGAAGTCCGAACCTTTTATCAAACGGCAAGGTCGTGGTTGGAGAGAGTGTTAAGGCGTCTGCTTAGCAATCTCGAGTCTGAAGGCCTGGGCGCACAGTGCTCTGAGAGTGTACAAAAACCAAAATATCATACATTTATTTTATTTTTTAAATTTTTCCAGAGATGTCAATTATAATGAATAGCAGTTTTTACAAATATTTGTTTATGTTTTTGTTACTAAAATTATAAAAAATAGTTTAAAATAAACATGAATTTTGATCTCGTTAGCGGTCGTGTTTATCGGACAAAGATTTTACTACTGTGGTGAATATGAAAGGTAAACAATGCTTCTTTCTGTTTTTATTAATTAATTCTTCACTTAGTACGGAGGAGATTTCTGTGATAATCAGATCTATGCTAAAAGTAAAAAAATTTGTTCGTACGAGTTATAAGCTATTTAAAAAGCAAATTTCTTATTAATACTCTAAAATACCAATGTTTTGTCTGTTTATTATCTGATCATTGTACTACACTAATCTATAACTGTTTATTATCTGATCATTGTCCTATACTAATTTGTAACTATCATATGCGTCAGTTTGCGCAATTATTTATTATTACTTTTTTATCTCTGAAAAATAGCACTAGCTTTATACTTGGACTTAGATTTAGCAGAAAGGAAGTACAAAATGTAAAGATCTCTGGTAAATGGATTGCTTTCTCAGACTGTATTCATTAGATAATAGCTTCGTATTCCTCACCAATTGGACTATTGCCTGAAGATATTTTAGAGGCAAAATGCAAATGAAACACCTCACAAAAACATCACATCTGTAAATTCCCAAGAGTCGTTTCCAATACTGACCTACTTATAATGTTGTTCTTAACATATGAACCATTCATATTATCTACACTGCGAACTTTAACTACCAAAAAAGTCGAAGCTGATGGAGAGATGAAATAGTACAAAGAACCAAAGGAGGTTTCAGCGTCGCGTAGTAGTTATAGATACTGAAAGGAGCAGTAACGACAATTATTTCGATGCAGTTTAAATAGTATTATTATAACTTGTATAATACCGATTTAAGTTCAAATTTTAGTATTGATAAATACTTGAAGTTAAAAGTTGATAAAAACTTTAAATTGTATATTTGGTCTGTGTATACCGTAAAAAAGGAAAAAAAAAACATATACACTATACAATTATATAAATAAAACATACAATAAGACAACGGAGATGAGAAACATCTCATCGATCATCTTATGAACACTTAAGACGTGCAACGGCATATCTACCTGGAACGGACTTGTGCCCGCTATGGGACGTTTATGATCTCCGTTGTGCTCCAGGATTATACTCTATTGATACTGCGATATTGAAGAAAAGTACCCCCTATATTGAAGAACGGCTGTTGACCATCTTCAATGACTTTCTGGATAGGGGGTACTTTCCGAGAGAGTGGAAGATCGCCGACTTGAGAGTACTCTATGAGGGAGGAGGCAGAGACAAGCAGCTCCCAAAATCATATAGACTAATATGTCTCCTCCATGTGATGAGCAAGGTCCTGGAGCACCTCATACGGTTAGTATGTGACCTACTCTAGATAGAGCAAGCCATCCACGGCAGTACGGGTCCACCAGAGTTAAGGGAACAGCCGACGCTTTCTTGCAGGTGTGCCATGACGTTGAGGAGAAGTAGGTAATGTTACTTATGTTCGACATATCCTCCGCCTTCGATAGAGTTTCACAGGTCTTAGGCTCATGAGGCGGTGCAGGTCATAGCGGGAGGGTACTTCTCGTACCTCCTACTGCAAGAAGAGTAGACGTACATATGATTTCAAGAATGGAGGCTCAGCAGAGAATCTCCGATGGAGGATTGCAGAATATCCAAGGAAATGGAAAAGGATGATCAGGGAGGACACCATAGAGGAGTGGAATCGACGGTGGGTAACTACTCAGAAACCCTTAAGAAAATACTTTCCAAAGTCCATTCACGATTGAAGGCCAAATGATTCCTCCCTGATTACTGGATGTCGCAATTTCTCATCGAACATGGGGGATTCCGTGCCAAGCTCCATGTCTTCGGAAAGGACATTAATCCTCTATGCCCCAGTTGTGGACTTCAGGAAACTGTTGAGCACATCGTCACCACCTGAACCGCGTTTGAGGCAATAAGAACGGAAAATTTAATCAGGAAAATTATCCATGCTATGTATCCTTTGTTGGAAGGAAATGGTGGGATTAAGAAAGTAAATTTAAGAAGGATGAAGAGAACTCATCGGTTGGTAGTGCTTCCGAAATCCGTAATGCCGAGAGGCAAGCTAGGTTAAAAAAATAAAATAAAAAGAAGAAAAAAAAAACGATATGGACTTTTTTACTGTACGTAATTGTTTTTTGTCGTTGTTTCGCTTTTCTAGTGGTTTATCTTAAGGTAAATTCTTGAATTTGCATCCGATTGCTACGTGAAGAAGACGAAGGTTGCAGGAAGGTGGTACCCACGCACCAGTTAATTACGTGAAAGGTCAGGCATGTCCCGATCCGACCGATAGCGCGTGTGATTGCTCGCACGTGTCCTCCCGAGCTCCACAATAACTCAGTCTATTTGCCTCACTACATTCATCTACTCATTGAATTGAAAAGGGCTGATTCTCTCAAATGCCGATTAGAGATCTTATAAGCCCATAACTCGGCCATTTATAAAGATAGAGGGGAAATGTAAGCTGTTTTGCAAACAGAATAACAAGGCATTAAAAAAACAAAAATCTATATAATTGCCGATTTGAGATCTTATAAGCCCATAACTCGGCCATTTATAATGATAGAGGGGAAATATAAGGCGTGTGTGGAGTATCTAATTTAACGGAGTACCCATGGAGTCGAGTTTAAATCATTATTTTCAATTTTTACATTTTGTATTGTACATTAGCATGCAGTATGAAAACAAAAGAAAGATGGTTAGAAAATAGCTCAGATTTTAGTTCATCATTTGAAGATCACGGAAGTCAGAAAATCTGCCATACTATTCACAGTTTCTCACTCTCACTTCCGGAAATTAATTTTCTGTCTGGGAAAATATTTCTCCTGTAGTTAATTATCGAATTCTTTTATAATTTATGTTTATCTATTGGTTTATCTATTTTATATAGATATTCGGAATCGACCAAGGAAAACATTTTTGTAACCCCCCTCAAAATTTGAGGTTTTACGTTTCAAGGTACGTAGAATCCAAATATCGAATAAAAGAAATCTGTCCGCAAAGACAATCATTTAAATCGGACCAGTATTAGCTGAGATATAGCGTAATGAACTTCGTAGACTAATTCTCCGGCGCGACTGGTCATCGTGGCCCTAGGTCTCCAGACTTCCTCGCATCTCTCCACTTCATCCTTCCTTGAGCAGCGGCGGGACTGCGTTTTCTATCCGTTGCATAACCCCTAGTGCACGATTATGAAAGTTTTGGAGATGTCTGATATATATATATATATTTTCCCCACCACATTTGAGCACCTCCAGCGGCCAGGGGGCTCAAATGTACCAGAAGGGTCTGGCCAAATGAGCTGAAATTTGGTATAATGGGCTTTCTTACAATTAAGGAATGGGTAAATTCCAGTCAAAATTTGGGTATGTTTACCTGAAATTTCGAAGCTTTTGAAGATTTGCGCATCCTCTCAACTCCACCATATTAGTTAGACATTAGGGGTCTGAAAATGTGTATGTTAATTGAGTTGGTGTTAGGGAAGTATCTTTTGGGGTTCTCAACTTGATCCACTCAACCCCTCGGGTTTTTCGATTTTTAAAATGTTTGCGCAACTTTAAAACTCCTCCAAATTGGGTTGGGAGTGCTAAAAACCTGTTGCATTTGAAAGGAAATTAAATTACCTAAAAAACAAAAGAAGTTTCATCGGACTAGTATAAGCAAAGATATTTGACTATTTCAACACTTAATAGCCATGGTTAATTTCAACAGCTAGCATTAAGAATTATTTAACTGCTTATGTGATATTCCATGGTAATAATAAGACCGGGGTTAGAGATTTAACAATCCTGTTTTAAATTCCTAAATAACAGGATCTTTATTAATCATTTCCAAGAAGGTAGCAAAGAGGTTACAGGTGGTTGGCCTGTCTTAAGTGAGCTCTAGTGGTGGTAAAGACAATCTAAAATAGAAAATTAAACGAAAGACGATAACAAAAACCCGCATAAATATTTAGATTTTGAAATCACGATTGTCCTAGAGTTACCCCGTCAGTCTTAAAGTTATCCCAGTTTACAATACAATAAGCTAATACTGCCTCAGTTAATAATTAATCGTGATTTTTTGTTAGAATTGATTTGGTTAAATCTTTCGTTTTAGAAAGGCCGTAGAAGGTGTAAAGTTAACAAAAAACGAAGTTTTCAGAAAGACAAAACAAAAATTAATTGTATTCAAAAGACCAAGCGTTCAAAAAAAAATAAATTAAAATGTAGAGTTAGAATAAAAGCAATGTAAATTTGTATAGGAATGCATTGTTGTAATCTCATAAACAATTGCTAAAATCTGTTCTGTTCAAATATTTATTTATTTTTATTTGTAATGTATTATTTTTGTTATTAAAATTTTTTTTTTAGTTACGTTAGATTGGAACGATCCCATTGACTAGTATGCGTTGTGAAACACACAACATACAATAAACGTGCATATATATACAACTATCAAAAAATTGTATGAATAAAAAAATACCAACCTTCTGTAGTATTATTATTTTTCATATTTATTAATTTAGTCTTCACTTTACTTGATTTATCAGATTAGTTAAACAAAAAAATAATAGTGCAAGAATCATATTGTAATTTTATTATATGTGACTTTGTGACTTCGACAAATAGGCGCTGCTATCTGTGTAGGAAAAAATTGATAATTTGTTTAGTTAATTCCATTCTATTCCTGTTCGCCATAAACAAACATGATCGAGAAACGGGACTAAAAATTGACTAAAACAATTTCTAGTCCTTCTTAATTTGGCGGCCTTAAAAAATAAACAAATGAAGGTAAAACAAACGATTTTATATAAAATTAGAAAAGCCGATAAAGATCAGTTTTAAACTCTTTTTTTTCTTGAGCCCAAATTGCCGTTATAACTTGAGAAGTTTCAGGTTTTGCGTAGAAGTACCCTCCATTCTATATTACTCTGTTGTTAATTTTTTTTCTGAACTTGGTACATATGTTTTATAATGTATAATGCACGTTCTCCGAGGGAAATCGGTTCACTTTTGGTTAGTAATTGGATAATTCGAACACGTTACATCTCCCGAATCATTCCAGATCTTCATTTGAAAGATAATCTAATTTTTTGGACTCCAAACCAAAACGATAAGGAAAGTCGTGTGTATGGACACACAAGATATTTTTGAATTATAATTATTTGGAAATAATAAACCATTATTAATAATTTGCAGCATTTTCCAATATTGACTAGGCTATAACATAACATAGCGAAATATAGTTACAAAATAAAATATTTGCTACATGATTTTAGAATAAAAATAATAGTTCTCTAGAGAAAAGAAGGAAAGAATAAAAAAGAATTGTGGGGATGAGTGAATTTTCTGTTTTGCTATTCAGGTGTTATAACATGACCTTTCTCTGATGTATTAATGCTATATTATTATTATTTTTTTTTTTTTTTTTTTTTTTAGCATTTTCCGAATGGTCTTGGGGTGATGTAAATTGTTCTATCTTAATTTGCTGAGTCGTTTCCAGAATGATGACGTGAGAAGTATTTTCTCGGGTATACACATTGTCCTGATGATGCTTGAATTGGCGAAACGTTGAATGGTTAGTGGTTTATTATTTCTTCAGATAAATATAACAGAATTAAAAAAAAAAAAATAAGAGTTGAATTGTTTAAAAAAGAAAAAAAAAAAGAGAATGCCTAGAGTACTGTGGCGTATATCTCTGCTTTCTTTGTTAACAGAAACAACTGTTTTAATTAAAACTGATACAGTTCGTTGAATGGAATAGATTCGAGTTTACTTAACAAAGAACAACAATTCAGTCCAACCAGATGGCATAATTTGGTCTGATAAATCTATAGCTCGGTATCAATTTAAAAAATTACAAAATTTAAATACAGTATTTTTTGTTTAACAATTTTAAATATTCGGTTATTGGGGAGGATGCAACGTTAATAATATTTATATATTTTCAAACTTAAAGCCTAAAGATTAACCATATGAGTGGTGATACATATCAATTACAACTAATAATAATTTTACATATACATTAAAAAATATACTTAATTATGAGAAAAGAATTTAAAGTAATACAGAAATAATAAGGCACTATTACTGTATTATGGAATGATATCATATTTACAGAAAAAAACAACAACAAAAATGCAATATAATATTGTACAATATTGGTAATATAAATACAAAAGTTAACAACATTGTCACATGTATCATATCATTACAAATTAATACATACATTAAAGCAACAAAAAATTACATTAAATCAATAAATACATTAAATCGAATAAAAGGATCAGCCTTTTGGACGTGAAACCAGATTTCAGATTAAAATTAACAACCAGAGAACCAAATTATGATGTTTTGTCATATATATATATATATATATATATATATATATATATATATATATATATATATATATATATATATATATATAATATATCACTACCATATATTATTACGGTAGTATAGATCCTTTTTCCGGCTCTCAAGAGCGATGGATTTTGACGGGTGAGGTATCAAAAGAAATGGAATTTCACGGACATGTGACGAATTCCAATTTTGTTTCTTAAAATCTTACAAGGGCTTAAATAAAAGTGATGAAAAAACTGGAAGGTTTCAAAACTTTGACGACTAAGAGTCGGAGGATCGAGACGGGATAAGTTGGGTTTTAAAGATTTTGACGCGGGCATCAAGATCATATACGCTCCAGCGTAATGGTTTTAAAGCTAAAAAACCTACCGTTTTTGAGATAATGCTAGGTATAGGTCCGCACGGGTCTCATGCCTTGTTGAGTACCATGCCGTTGTCATGGCAACTTTATACCAATTTGAGTCTGTTTACAAAAACTTTTAATGAGTGAGAAATTATATACTGTTTCCCATATCCAACTCTAAAGGGCACTGCTATGTATGAATACTACACATTGAAAATGGTAATCTAATTGCCTAACTGTTAAATTGAAGAGATGTTTTCCAGTGGGGTAAGCTAATTACTTATAAATATGAACTGTAACTTCAACATAGTCATTACAAACTATGTAGCTTCACCAAATATGTGTGTTAAATAAACTTTTTTGGTAATATAATATTGTTTACACAAATAAATATGTTGTCCTACTTCTAATGTATTAGGGATTAGAAGAAGGATTGATATCTAATGCGAGAGTTCTCAAACCGGTATATTAGTATATATATATATATACATATACATACATATATATTCTCTCCCCTCCCCCTGTTGGCTTTTTACAGCCCTAGATCTTTAGCCGCCAACTACCTCCATTTCTGTCTATCTTGGGCGATAGTTTTCCAGTTTTTTACACGGTGTTTACTTGCGTCTTTCTTTATCCTGTCCACCCAACTGAGTTTCGGCCTCCCTCTGGTTCTAGTCCCTACTACTGAGGCTTTCATAGTTAGGAAGAGAGGACTTGCTGGGTGACTTCTTGTCTTCTTGTAAAAATTTTTCTTGCTTATCAAGCGCTATCGATTGCTGCGTTTCGTAAATTATTTCTTTATTCGTCTATCTTATCCAAATTCCTAATTCCTTGTCCCACTTTGGACTCATTATCATCCTCAGGACTTTTTGTTTAAATATTGTCATCCTTTTTCTCAAGGATGCCCGTTAGAGATAATATCTCACTGGCATAGATCACTACAGGTTTTATGATTGAATTATATATTGGTTGTTTCAATTTCTTGAGATTTTAGAATATGGGCTACTGAGAAGAAGGCTTTGTTCACGCTGTGGATTCTTTGGTCGATTTCACTGAGCTGGTCAGTAATAGAGATCACTGTGCTTCCAATGTCTGTAAGTTCCAATGTAACTAAGTACTTTCAGGAACCTTTGACTTTTTACATTTATGGTTTCTTCCTGACGTGTATTTCGGCTTTATATATATATATATATATATATATATATATATATATATATATATATATATATATATATAGTGCATATGTATTGAAATATATGGAACATCATCCACTAAAGCTCTACCGTTTTATAAACCTATGGCAATTCTTATAGGAAAAAATTGAGATTATAAAAAACATATAGAAAAATGCTTTTCGGAATTTATAGCTTCTAATTATCCGTTACTTCTATTCAGAAAATATGGAAAAGCTTTTAACACGTTCGTAAAAGTACATTGATTTTTAATTCAACCCATTTGGATTCATTGAAATGGACACGCATGCATTTTGTCTATTCAGGAATCATGAACAGGCACGTCAATATTCATTTGGCTACGTTCAGTAAATGCACTCTCGTTGCGTGTTTTCGTATATATTTTTTTTCGTTTTGTAATGAAAGCCCTTTTAGCTCTTAATGTTTTGTTCACTACAAAGCCTGTATACAAGCTGCGCCAAAAGATAATACGGAATTAGTAATGTCTCAGTGTTTTCGAGTTCATATTGTAGTTATCATCAATTCTTCCAATTTTTAGTAATATGAAGCTCTCCAGTATTATTTGGATATTAATATTACATTTTGCTTGCTTCTAGAATATAATTCTTGGCGACAGTCGTTTAGGAATTTTTTTTCTTGGTATTTTAACCCTCATCAATAAATGTATGGGTCTAATCCGACCCGACTGGCAAATGAATGCGTATATCTCGTCTTCTCTTTCCTCCAAGGCCATAGGACTGTAGATATCGTTCATGACGAATGCATGCGAATAAATAATATTAAAAAAATGATTTTTTTTTTTTACAAAAGACTAGATATAATTTATTTTTTTTAATTTCATAAACAAGTATGAATGTTAATATTTGTGCATTATTATTTCCCAGGCTTGATAATTGCGATTATGACATAACGGGTCGGATACGACCCAGCGATTGTGTTGGTGTGGCCAATGTCAAAGTTTATAGACGAGGGTTAATTCACAGCTATCAGAGAATAACCAGTGACACATTTGAATTTGATGACAAAGGGAAAGTTATGACATTTCTGGCACGGAGGACATGATTTTGGCCACTTCCCCGACATTATTTAAATTCTCTGATTTACGAAAGATCTCTCATTTAGCTTCTTTTTAGTCACATCCTCTTATCCTCTTATAAATATATATATATATGGTTGTATATGTTATAGTCATATCTTTTATCAGTCTATTCTATGTCCGTAATGTTTATCATAGGAGCGGGTTTAAAGAGTGAGTATTTATTTGTTGGTATTTATATGGTGGTAGTAGCTGTGTATAGTTTTGTCATATCGTAGCAAGAAGCTTCCGTTATTAGTCTTAAATTTGAAATCATAGTAATTTTAAAGTGGCAAGGGAACTTATTTTAGTTCACTATAATGAAGATCATCCGTTGGAAATTTCAAATCCGTTTCATAACCCTTACAACACGGATTTGGGAGTTTCGGGGATGTCTGATATATTACTTTCCTACCGCTACTAGGTAAGGAAAGTATTGTATTCGGGTCAAACTTTGATATGATCTTTTCAACGAATCTATGTGTTTCTGAGTCCAAAAAAAAACATTTTCGAACGTTGGTCTGCATGCATGTCTGAGCCACGATTATCTCTTGAACAGGAATACATATTTGGTTGTTTTTTTTCGTTCTGTAGGATTTTGGTCCTCGATGCCTATTCACGATTTTGATCACACGTCTAAAATCTTCCCTTCAATGATCTTTAACTATTCAAACATATAGTATATACCCGAAAAATAAAAGTTATGAAGAAAACAATATTTTGAAGGAATGAGATGGTCCGAGAGGCGGTCAAAAATTGGAACACAAATAGTAAAAACTATTTATTAATGATCCGACGTTTCGACCCACTTTGCATGTCTTCTTCATGGCTTGAAGCTCAGAGGGAGGAAGAATGAAAATCCCCGTTCAAATTCTTCCTCCCTCAAAACAATATTTTATTTTCCAAAAACTCAAAAAGTTTATGTATGTGTATACATATACACTTTTTGAATTTTCCACAAATAAAATATTGTTTTCTTCATAACTTTTTTTCTTGTTTTATTTTCCGATATATATATATATATATATATATATATATATATATATATATATATATATATCGGTCATAGGATTGATGACCCTACCGTGTATTTAAATTGTAAATTACCGTGTACTTAAATTGTAAATCGCATTGTGGTTTTCCAGGATGTAAAATAGCCGCCCGGAGGTCTTGTCCATGGACGGTCTGCTTTGGGGAAAGAAATATAGGTAGGTCCTCGGGCGCCTGCTGACATATATTTCTATAAATAATTCATATTTTGATAATTGAGGTTTTGTGCACCCCCATAGCCCTTCCAAATTAGAAGGTTTGAAGATTTGTATGTGAATATCATATCTCATTTGATAGTACGATGTTTGATTAGCTCAATTGTCGAAATTTACTGTTTGCTTTAATAGATTTGTCTCATTAGAGAGGAACTCTCGGAACTGGTCAATAGAGGGAGCTAAATGTAAAGCTTTTCAAACTCAATCTATGGACTGCGAAATCAGCCATTTCATTCATTCATATTGGTGATTATATCTAGTTCACTATCAATGCCATACTTTCGTGCTTTGAAAAACATCATGTCAATACATGTGTTCTACTGATGAGTGCTATCAAAGGTACAATATTTAGCGTAATACTAAAGAAGTTAAAAAGTTTTCTATTTATTTATTTTTTTCAATTGAGAGTTTCATCATCTTTTGTTAATATTTTTCAAAATAATCACAAAAATATTCTGCATTTCAGGCTAAATTTATCTAAAATACTTAACGAGAAAATTCCAGACCATTAAAATGAGTCGAAAAAGTTTAATTGACTTAGAAGAAAAATTGTGAAAAGTTATAACAAGCATCTCAAGGCATGAGTCGACAATATTTTTTTAACTCTTATTTTCAATCTAACAAGCGTAAATAATTTTTTGAAAATGCCTTGCCTGGAATATTCCGAAGAAGTGGGATAAAGAATCTTCTGCAAATAACTCTTTTACTTCGAAGAGGAAAAATATTTTTCAAATATATTATTTTTTTCGTATTTTCGTTGGAGAACATTGAACGCCTCTAAAGTGCGATCTATCAATTTTATTTTATAAGCAATAACTTTGATGAAGCTTTTAAAAATATCTGATGTGGACAACAGATGGCTTCCTTGTGCGTTTATAAAACTATAAATCGGTGGTTCAAAAAGTGATCCTGAATTTGACTACTGGTTTCCGAAGATTACAGTATCTCAAAAAAGACACTCGGCGACCCGACATCCATCTATTGACACACACACACACTCACAAATGGGGAGAAAAACCAGTATTTTACACTCAATTTTAACACTTAAAACAAGTAATAAAAATGTTTAATTGGATTGGAAACCAAATTGCGTTTGTAACCTTTATTCCCGAAACATATGATTCATGTATTTAATTTAAATATAATTTTTGTTGTAAGCTTATTATGACCTTCAAGTAAAGTACTCTTTTCGGCCCATCAATTTTAACCAAAATCTAGTAAATACATTCATATTGATATAAAAGTCCTATTTACCAAATTTCAAATGTTTTACATTGTATTTTAATATAATTTTTGATGAAAATCTAATATGACCTTCAAGTAAAGTATCGCTTCCGGTTTTCCCATTTAGAAGAAAATCTAGTATATTTTTTAAATCAATGTATAAGTTATAAATACTAAATTTGAGAAGTTTTGCATAGTATTTTAATATAATTTTTGATGGAAAACAATTATGACCTTCAAGTAAAGTACCATTTGCGGTGATCAAGCAGTGACCGAAAAGGGAGGTTCACAACTAGATTTTACAAAAATCCTAAATACAAAATTTCAACTTTCCACGGCTAACCGTTTTTGAGTTATGCGAGATCCGAACGTACGTACGTACAGACGCCACGACGAAACTAGTCAAAATGGATTCAGGGATGATCAAAATAGACATCTCCGTTAAAATCTGAAAACTTCCTTTACTTCGTACAAGGAAATGAAAATCGCCAAATATCGTTTATACTTTTTGCATATTCTTGTAGCTTTGACTTGAAATATAGTTTGGCTGCATCTGCGTGCTGCTTTAATAGTTATATGACTTTCTTCTCACGGCCGGCGGAAATATGTTTTCTTTGTGAACAAGGCGATCA
Source organism: Rhaphigaster nebulosa (assembly GCA_948150685.1). Taxonomy (NCBI): domain Eukaryota; kingdom Metazoa; phylum Arthropoda; class Insecta; order Hemiptera; family Pentatomidae; genus Rhaphigaster; species Rhaphigaster nebulosa. The sequence goes on from OX411309.1 coordinate 17,235,432, forward strand.
AATACATATAGTTCTTGATAAACTATGTTCGCTGTTGCATGTGGAGAAGTCTAATGAAAAATCATTTAGCCAGGATTTCAATACTAAATTGGGCGGTGTCGCTAGGAACCGTCAAAAATTGTTGTAAATTGTTGAACTTAGTTTGAGAAAAAAAAAAAATCCGAAATTTCGTTATAAACATTTTTCATGCCATTTAGGCTCATAATATATAAACAAATACAAATTTACTATAAACTGTTACTCTGTTGTTGGTTATTATTTTTGACACTTTTTATGGCGTATATTCAGGATGGGGTTCATAAAATAATCTACAATCAATAGATTTATGCCCAACAAACCTCCTATACTCGATGTTCTGTACGTCGCCATGAGAGAGGTCGAAAGGAATTTTGAATTTGAGATCCTATTTCAAAATTGTAAAACATTTTAACTCAAAGGTTTACTAACATTTAAAACTAATACCAATGCCATTTGAGTTGAGAAATTGGGATTTTGTTGATAAAATGTTGTTTGAATAGAAAAAAAAATTAAAGATGTCTCGTGTCATCATTCGCAACAGGTAAGAGAAAAGTTCAAATCCAAAAAAAAAGAGGAAAATGAAAATATCTAATATAGTCAGGAAATCCGGTTAAAATTGTTGCGAAATTTTAGATTTTGCTCTCTGCAATGAAGTGTTGAATCAACGTTCCTGGATATATATAAAATTCAAATTTTAATTAACTAGTTTTATAATTTATTTTAGTTATACATTTGTGTATGCTTGCATAATGCAATATATATAATAGATGCAAAATAAATCTTATCGTAGAATTTGACCTTTAACAGGCCGAATTCACATTCAAATCAAATTTTAATTTTATTTTTCTTGAGTTTTTTACTTTCTAATTTTATATGAAACATAAAGATTGCCAGTTTTTGTAAAAAAAAAATTAGTTGAATATTCGGTGTTTCCAATTGGAAATATTGACCGCTATCACTTCTGCTTTGTCTCTCTCTCTCTCTCTCTCTCTCTCTCTCTCTCTATATATATATATATATATATATATATATATATATATATATATATATATATATATATTAAACATATGAAATAGAGAACGTACTACAGGGAAAAATAGAAAAGAAAAAAGCTTAAAAAAAAAATACATTACTGCTCTTATTTAATTGAAACCTTTGTTCTAAAAATTAATTACATCGAAAAATACGTATTTCAAAAAGGCATATTTCACTCTTATATCGTAAGTGACTCAAATTTGAAAAACTTGATCAGTTTTTTTTTCCAAAAATAAGTTTTGATTATATTAGATAATAAAAATATTGAATGAGTGTTTACTTTTAGGTAAACATTTTTAAAAATTGCCTAACAAAAGTTTTTTTTTTTTATTTACAGAAATTTACAACTGTATAAGAATATACAACAAGTAATTGTGAGAAAAAGTATATAAAACTAATGAAAGGTTAATATAGAAAAGATGTCTTATTTTTTTTGGGAGGGAGGGAGAGGAAAATATAGATGAGGTACTACAGGGGAAATAGAAAATCGATATTAAAATAAATAAATATTGACTAATAGCCATCCTATTCCATCCTATTTACACGACCGATCCTGTAAATATGTATATATATTGTGGCGAGAGAGGTGGTGGGGAGGGGGGGACGATGACAGTGCTGCCGCCGTGACTGGTTATTGAACCCGCACGTGCGGTTGGTAGCCCTGACCCCCCACCACCGCCAGCACTCAGTGGCGCGCCGCCCGTTGCTCAGGTCGCAGTGTGTGTTCAGTGCGTGTATGTGCGTGTGTGTCCGTCTGTCGAGCCATCTTTAATGGTAGTAGGCGCTCCTTGTCGTTATTCGTGAGTATTACTGACCACACTCTCTACTCCTATTGTACTCCCCGATAGACTTTGGCCCACCTGCCCCGACCGGTACATAAATAGCCCCTTGCAACCTCCCACCTTCTTCGGCCCGGATCATATTAAAATAGTGTGGACGACTCCCGCCAAAAAATACCGGCTTCCCGAAGGACTCCGGCCCAGTCCCGCCTACCTGTCACTTTCTCCTCCGGTAATCGATAACTTATTTTCACTTTTGTTGCTGCATCCCGGACCGTCTGTGCCCAGTCACTGAACTTGTTAGGCGTCGATGTTTGTGCGCACTTGGATCCCCGTCTTATCGCTGCAGACAATAACAAACCCGTTATCTCTCAGGCTCGTTATCACTTGTAAACACCTTGGCTCTTAGGTCCCTCTGTTCTCTCTCAAAACAAAGAAATTAAAAGAAATTTTTCTACCCCCTCTCCACACTAAAATGAAAAAAAATAAATAAAATAAAGTTACATATTTCCTTTCTATAGTATTTTCAATAAACTTTGCCAAGACAGGTAACATCTGACGTAACATAAATGTAGGTCGGACTATCGGATTTGTTTGGCCCAACTTCTGAAGGACAGACAAATAAAAAAATAAAAAAATCCCGTCTCCTTGTGCAGTTCAGTCTTGCTCCCCTCCTCACCACCTATATATGTTTATTGTACAGTATAATATAATAATTACAAATGTATGTATTATATAATATTTGTATGTTTATTTTCCAGGATATTATTTAATGAATCAAAGCCCTTAATATAGGCATACACATTTATTTTTATAAGTAAGTTTTTTACTAAGTGTATGTACTTTGCCATGCATCAAGTTATAAAAAAAAAGTTATTATTTTTATTCCACTAGAAACAGCTAAATATTGAAGCAGTTTTTATAAATAAAAATTACAGCAATTATTCTATTAACTGATTATATTTTCACTAATAATACTGTTTCAATGAACCATTTGGATTTTTTACCGATTTACTATTATATTTGTTTCATAAGCTATTACAAAAGGCGTTATTAAAGTGAAATCAGAGTTGACTATTTATAATCGTTCGACTCTAGTTGATTTCATTTGTTTTATTTTGTTCTATTTATTAAATAACACAAATTCTAACATTCGATAGCTCGAATCGACCCACCGTTAATTACAGCCTATATTTCAAATTACCTTGCTGAAGAAAGTGCCAGCTATTTCTATGAACTCATTAGAACTTTTGAGAACCCTATAAATTTAGACAATGTTTAGGATCCGACTTTTTAGAACTAAGATAATGAATTGGACTACAAATTATGAATTTATTGTTATATTTTGTAAGTAGTGCTAATAAGATTAAAATAGTGATATTTTTCGTAGGAGCTCAAAAAATATAAGTTTTTCAGGTCAAAGTTCACAAAGTTCATTACTATCAACGTTTCGCTTTCTTCAAACATATGTGAAAACTATGAGCTGAGAACAAACTAACAAGTTACTTTCACGACTACTGTTTATACAGTTAGCCTGTTACTGTTAACCTAATTAAGAAGAACAATTGAAAGTTTATCATGAAAGAAAGAATATTCTTACAGTAACAGTTGTAATAATAATTTGTTAGTTTCTTCTCACTTCCTGGTTTTCACTTAATACATAAACTATTATTTAAATACAAACCCAAAATGGGACAAATGATCCGAATTGAACGATAATTCCGCCAAAATGGGTCGTAAATCGGTATGATTAAGTTCTACCAGCAAAGATGAACTGTTTGATTTTGGTTGTTGCTTAGGTTGTACGGGTTTCTAATTTCCTTCGCCTGTAAAAAAATAATGCGGGATGTTGTTTTTCATCATATCCAGCAATTAATTTTTGTTCAATAAATTATTAATCATATTTTAAACCGAAAAACATATACAGAGTGCCCCAGGAGGAAATTTCTGATTAAAGGAAGGATACTCTATCAAAAATTCAGTACAGTGCCGCCAACCGCAGCTTCTTATCTCAATCCTTTTTCGAGATATTATTTTTTAATGGTTTTACAAGAAAACTAAGTTTTTGCAGTAAAGTTTCAAATTTCCAATCATAACTGAACATTTCTCTACTTTTGTCATTTTTGGAATCTATGATGAATTTCCAATCAGATAGTTATTAATTTGTAGAAAAATATTGCTTTGTCAGACGATTATAGCTGTCAAATTAAAAACCAATAATTTTCAGAAATAGTCGGTTGAATTTCACGGAATAAATTTCCTAGCTACAACCTTGGGAATTCAAAAAAGTTGCTTTATTTCATAAGCTTTCCCAGGGATATATCAAACTTAGCGAAGCTAGTCTAATTTCTAAGAGATATTTAGATTGGAAGGGTCTAAAAATGTTAGATCTTACATCGAGTATCTTGTATTTTTTATTCTTTTGTCCAATAGTAGACGATATAGTTATCTCACAAGTTTTTTAATTTTTAATTTTGTTTTAATACTGCAAACACAGTAGGTTTGGTTATAGATGTTTTTTATTGTTTGTCCAATAATTTTACTTTTTATTAATTTTTTAATTACTGTTTTAATGGATGAAGGTGATTGCCACAACGCGATAATTAGAAACTAAAGTGGAATATTAAATACTGCAACGGCTTCCCATTGACCGTATTTTGACAACTATCTTCACACCTTAAAAAGAAATAATTAAAAAATTAATAAAAACTAAAATCGTCGGACAAAAAATAAAAACTATTCAAAATGAAAAACACTGTGCTTGCAGTAGGACCCCATTTAAAAAAAATATGGCGAAAAAAAACTAGTTACGAGAAACTTTTTTGTCTAACTTTTCTGGTTTGACCTCCAAACCTCAACATCTCTTCGAAATTAGACCAACTTCGCAAAGTTGAGTATGTCATTGGAAAGCTAATTAAATGTAGCATCTTTTTTGAATTCCCCAAAGTCGTAGGAAGAAAATTCATTCCGTAAGACTCAAGCGAGAATTTCTGAAAATTATTCGTTTTTACTCGTTTATTTTGCTTTGGTTCCTATAATCAACCTACATAATCAACATCAACACATACTTTCCAATGGCTAACACGTCTTGGCTCTCTTCTTATCATCAAATTAGCTGATTGTCATTCTTATCTGTGACAGGTGCGAAAGAAGATATGAAGAAAAAATAAATAAAATTTCAATCGCTTAGAAAAACATATGCATTTAAATGAACCAATGAGTAAAATCTAACTTTTGGATATTGTTAAGTATTTTTTGTTATTATTGCCAATAACGAAACTTTATAGTACACCGTGAAAAAAAAAATTAACCCCCTTCAAAATTTGAGGTTTTATAACCCCCCCGTCAAGATACGTAGAATCCGAATTTCAAATAAAAAAAAGCACTTCTGACAGCTGTCCGTCGTACGCGGCTTTTCTCCAAGACTACTGAATCGATATTTTTGAGATTCGGTACCAAATGCCACAGGTCGCTCCAGGATGATCCTCGAAACACGACATCACAATACGCCTTTTCGTTTCAAAATGGCGGCCGATTAGAGATTTAATCCCCTGGAATTCGGCCATTTATAGCGATTATCTCGAAAACTATAATAAATACGAGGAAAATCAATACAGTTATTCTTAACAAAAAATACTATCAGCTTTAATTTCGGATAGTACATATTTTTCTGTATGAGGCATCGTTTTCGAGATATTAGTGAAAAACCCAAGAAAGGGCCCTCCTTTATGGCTAATTGAATGGTAATAAAATTGACAACATAACGAAAGAAAAACTGAAATCGGAGCAGTATTAGCTGAGATATAGCGTATTGAACATTTTGGACTAACTGTCCGGCGCTATTGTTCAGCGTAGCACTTGGCCTCCTGAATTTTCAATTGCGGACTCCCAGCTTCTTCGCATCTTTCTCCACTTCATTCTTCCTGTGATCCATTGGTTTTCTCTTTCTTCTTTTACCGCTGATGTGTGCCTCCAACATTTTTCTTTGTACCATTTCATCCTCCATTCTGATGCATGTCCTGCCCGCATAAACCTGCTTACGCAGTTTACGACAATCATCTTGGGACAATCACTAAGTTTCCATATCATATACCCATAATTTTAATTTCGTTCCTTTGGACAACAATTGAGAGTTGAAAAGTTTCAGGTTTGCGTAATAGGCTTTATTACTCGTCATTATTCTGCTGTTAATTTCTTTGCTAAACTTGGTAGATATGTTTTATTAAATGTTCTGCACAAATTCCTATGTAAAGCGGTTCACCTTTGGTTAGTTATTTTATAAATCAAAAACGTTACATCTCCCGCAATATTCTAGATATTCATTTGAAATATTGTCTAATTATCTGTGCTCTAAACCAAAGCGATAAAGAACGCCATGTACATTTATATATATATATATATATATATATATATATATATATATATATATATATATGTATATATCAGACATCCCTGAAACCATCACAATCTTATTCTAGGGGTTATAAAATGCACTCCTTTTCCCCTTCGATGCAAAAGTATATTATTATCGGAGAAAAAACGACTAAAAAGAAATAATTGTTTCTGAATTATCTTTAATGCAAGGAAAACCAATACAATGTTTTTTTAATTAACAATTTTACTTTCACAAGTTCGAAAAAAAATAAGAAAGATTATTAAGTGAAAGTAAAGTCGATTTTCCACGACATCAATAATTTTCATTCATTGTAGATTCTAGATACTTCAATTTATATATTTGTAAAACACTAACTTATGCTTTTGGTTTATTATTTTCAATAATGAACCGTTGTAATAGACCAAGAAAAAAATAATAAAAAATTACCCCCTTCAATATTTCAGGTTTTACGTTTCAAGATAGTAGAATCCGAATATTGAATTAAAAAAAAAAAAAAAATCTGCCCGTCAAAAAGTTTTGTAGTTATTCGAAACGTTATAAAATCCCTTACAAAATAAAATAATAATCATAGTTTCAAGAAAAAAATAAGCTCGTCCGCCGTCCACCTTAAATTTTATTACTGTTTTGATATGATTAATCGACAGGTTATAAAATTTCATAAAAAAAAAAAAATAAAATAATATTAATAATAATCATCGAAATGGGAGCAGTATTAGCAGAAATATAGCTTATTGATCATTGCATACAAATTCCCCAGCGCTCGTAACCCTTGGAGCTCCTTTTCTTTTTCTTCCTGTCCTGCATCTCTTTCTTCCAATCGCTTCCTAGCATCGCGCTCCACTTAATTTTTCCTTTGATCTATCCTCAACTTCTGCCATTTCTTTGTATATCCTTTTTCCTTTTCCCACTGAAGTGCGCCTCCTACATTTTCCTCTTTACCGTTTCAGATTCCATTCTGACCTCATATCCTGGGCATCTTAGACTACCGACTGTGAGGTCATGTAAGTCATGTGAATGGACACTCAGATATTTTTTAAATATGACTATTTCGAAATAATAAACAATTGTCTAATAATTTGCTGCGTTTTTTAATTCAAAATCATTTTAAACAAAATATCTTAACCGTATTCTGAGAGAATGTTGAGAATTTAAAAAAGACAGGAAATTAGAAGTGAAATAGATGTAAAAATAAAGGAGCTGATAAAGGAGATGAAGATAGGGAACTAGACTCCGTACAATTATTAAGCAGTTTAGACCAAACTGGAATAGTGTAGCCTTTGTCATTTTATCTAAACCAATTTAATCGTGCCCGGAGGAGACGGAGCTTCTCTTCGGGCCCAAGTTAAAAGCAATCTGCCCTCAACTTACTCTGCAAGTTTCGATATCTTGTTACTTTCAAAGCGTTTCTTCCTAGCTACTAAAGTTCGGCCAACGCTAGTATAGTTAAATTGTTCTTTAAGACAACTTCAGATATAAATTAGTCTCAGTATTTTTACATTTCATTCATAAATGCCGATACTTTTGTTTTGTATTCCCACCTGCCAATGCTGACAACGAGTGAATTTGCAGGCTGAAAATATTATATTGTAGCATGATAGCAATTTCAGAATATAATACACTCCGTCATCTCTTACTGTCTTGAGTTTTGTACATATTTTAGTTAGGCAAGGAGATCCCTCATTCAGCTTCTTTTCAGACTTCTGCGAGTGTTGTCAGGCATGTTGGTGGTAGCCTTGTCTTGTATGAGGGCGTGTAAGTTATCGTGAAATTTGTTGTAGTGGTTCCGTATTAGAGATGTCAAAAACCGGTCTGATATAACCGATAATCGATTTTTTGGTAACGAATAACCTGATTTATAGAGGGTTTTTTACACTACCGGTTTTAATCCGTTTTTTTTTTATTTAAATCCTAAAACCGAAGAAAAAACCGATTAAAAATAAATTTTGTAAACAAAAAAATAAATAAAAAATAATCTATTAAGCCAAATATACGGAATCTTTTACTTCCCATCACCTACTTCCTAGTGATTATACCTCCTTGGTAAAGTCAAACCGTTACACGGTCTACAACTAAGCTTCTATTGTTTATTTTACGCTCAACAGTAACGCAGTTGCGGTTATGAATTTTTTTTTTTTTTTAGTTTATTAATAATTATTTTCTTTCTCTGACTCATTATAAGTTATTTCATGTGTAAATTCAACTCAATCCTTAGTGTGGAAGTTTTTTTGGAAAATAAATAGCTCAGGGATAGATTATACTTCAAAATGCAGCCGCCTTATCAGTCGTGATCGCTGCACCAGCGCTCTCTAACACCGTTTGTGACAACTAGCTACTTTGTATTCATTTGTAAAATTCGGATTCAAAGGAATTATTAAAATTATTAGTATTGTCGATATCCGGTAGTCTGGGGAAGAAATTCTACAGCACTAATAATTTTAAATAATATTTAATAAAAACAGTAATAATTTTAAATAATTCCAATGAATACAAATTTTTAAATTGAATACAAAACGATTAGTTAGCACAAATGATGCTAAAGTGGCAACCATAATCAGTTATTTTCAGAGTTTTAGCTATTTGTTTGCATACGTAATGGTTTTTTAGGTTATTTCTCCAAGATCTTTATGTGTAATTTACTTCTTTCTAATTAGGGATTGATAAATTATTTGCCACTTCTATAATTTTGTTTTTGTTGAAAACTAGTTTCGAATGTTATACATTCATCTTCAGTTCAAGGTTTAAATGGATTATATCAAACAGAAAAGTTTGTACTGGTTTCTTCTCGCACTTAGCATTTCTGTTTGATATAATCCATTTAAACTTTGAACTTTAGATGAATGTATGACATTCGAAACTAGTTTTCAATAAAAATAAAATTATATAAGTGGCAAATAATTTATCTATCTCTAATTAGATTGATCCTTCTATACCATCATGCGGATGTCAACTGATTACTTCTTTCTTATAATTTTTTCGTAAGTTGCTGTAATTATTTTATTAAGTCGTATAATATATGACTTCAATGTACTCTCTTCTCCTTTATTTCATTGACGTTTCATAGAAATACTTTCTCGTCATCAGAATATTTTTTTTCTCAGAATAAATTTCTCTCCTATTGTCCATATTTAAAAATTTCAGCATTTATTATTCTGCATCTGTCACTAATGGGAGACTCTCAACTCCCTATAATAATTTGTAATTTACTGGAATTTATGGTCTTGCCAATGGCCAGTTATTTAAAACAACTGCAGTAGCTGTTATTTGTGACGTAATCAAAAACTGTTTTACTGGAAACTTATTTCATTTAAAATAACCTGATTTTTACCAGTTTTTCCAAATACCGGTCATTTGCATCGGTTAAAATGGGTTGGTTATAATTTAAGATAAAATAACCGGAATAACCGATAACGGTTTTTTTTTTTTTTTATAATAACCGACACACCTAGTTCATATGTATTCGTTAACTGTTGGCATATTATGGTCTGTATGTAAGGTAATGCTGTTGATCCACCATGGAGCTTTGGTTAGTACCTAAAAATTTTTGATTGAAAGAATTTAATTATTTTTATGTGTGTATTTTTCAATTTTGAACCTTTTATAAGAAATGAGTTTCATAATTTTAGCCTCTTTTTTTTTTTGCCGTTTTTTGTTTGTTCTTAATGTGTGGGCCCCAAGTCGCGTTTATTGTCGGTTACGTTGTTAGGATTTTTTAATTAAAGTAATGTTTAATTCATGTTATTTTTTCCTTTATTCCGCTCTGATTTCGTTGAAAATAAAATTGTCATTAAAAAACAAGATTAAAATTTAATGTCTCTTTGATACTTCTTTAGACTCACAATATTGTACTATAAAAGATTATCTGAAAACATCTATATGTATAATCTCAATGATTCTAAGAGTTGAATCTGAGCAGAACTGCGTTATATGATTATCAAAGTTTCAAGGAGTTTTGAATTTAAAACGCAATTTTCGTTCAATAAATGAAAATATATCTGTGGAGGACGGTTAAAGGATCAAACGTTCGAAATACCAGTTTTATAGGAGGTTGCAGAATTGAACGTTTTAAATAAATCGGCATTTCTCCCAATTCCTTTACATGAAATTTAAAGTAAATCTATCCACTATATACCCAAAAATTTATATTTTCATTCTTACATTTTCAATAAATTTTGTTGGATTTCGCCTTAAATTCTTCTAAATATGATGAAATCCTTAAATTTTGAGGTCCAAGCCTTCCAGTATACCAGGTGGGCTGTAAATTCGCGCTCTTTCTGTGTGCCTTCAGCGAAATAATCTTCTTTATTGATGATAAAAGCATTTATTCTTCTTCGGAATCGCTCATTGTAAAGGAAGTATTTAAGGATAGCATTGGTTATTTGGGTAATGTCGGACAGGTGTTGATCCATAACGCATCTGTTGGCTGATCAGTGTTGATCGAACATCTGTAATTTGCCACGAACAATACATTTTTTTTTCGTGATACAGGAATGTATATATTATCAGAATGAAATTTAGGGGATCCCAATTGGGTAACTTGAAGTTAATTTCGGTCGCATTGCCGACTTTGTTGCCAACCGGAGTGTTCCTCCAGTGACTCACTATGGAATCTCCAGTGGGATGGAGTTTTTACAGTTCCAAATTCATCTGGAGAATTTTTTTTTTTTATTTTTTGTTTATAAAACTATTAAAGTAAACGTTGTAGAAAATTAAAATCCCTTTGAAGTGACTGTACTTTCATTCCAGGGCGGCTAGCATTAGAGTAACAATAGTAAATTAGAAAACAGTAAAAACTATTTAAAAAAAATATTGGATGATATTGATTTGTATTCGTTATAATTATTGGATAATAAAAAGGTATTAATTAACTAAATAATCGGAAGCTTATCATAAATATTCTTTTTGACATTTGGCACTTTTTGTTATTGTCTTATTTTTATTACTACTCTTAGCCCTCGGGGCGCATCGGATCATTTGCATTTTTATAATACTGCAATTATAATTAATGCAAATAATAATAATGATTATCATCCATAATTTTTTTTAATAATACTTTTTGATGCTTTCTTATTTATTATTGCTACTCTAATACCTTGCGTTCTGAAATGAAAGCAGGATCATTTCGAAGTTTTTCTTGAATAATTTTATATAAAATTAAAATATGCTTTTCTCCAGAGAAATCTGGAACTTTATATAAAACGTTTTATGCAATTCGAATAAAAAAAAGTACCTGATATTAATAATTATAATTATAAGATTAATTATAATTTTTCTTAGAATTTCCTTTACCATCAGACTTCGTAAAAAAAATTACATCGTCTCAGTGGAAATTCCAGAGTTTAGAGCTGCTGGAGCAATACTCCGTTTGGTTACAAAGTCGGCAATATCGGGAGAGGACGTGATGGCCAAGCACGTTGGGGTGAGGTTCACTGAGTGCTCGGTTCGGAACGATGTCGGTTGGATTCCCAAATGGGTAAGTTAATATTTATTTCGCGGAGGTTCCGTGAAATGAATCTTGACGCTCCCAATCAGGTTTGCACAGGGCGGCGGCCTAAAGGTAACAGTCAGGGGTTGCTGAAATAGGGGACTAGTTCCCCCTACCAGTACTAGTAATCAATTGGCATCCCCCAAATTTCATTCTGATATTCTGAATATTCTAGAATTTAAAGGGGGAGAGGGGCATGTTATATGTGATACTCTATATATTTATGATCTGCATTTTAATTTGATCTTGTACTAAAAATGTAATTTAATATGCGTCCATGTTATAAGCCGGAATATGACAGCCTAGATTAAACCCTGATTTCTGAAAAGCCCTAATAGAATATTTCTAACATTAGTCGTATATAGCCTGTCTGTTGAAGAAATGACCATTGTCAATCAAGGCAACATTACTACAATTTTCTGAGATGCGAAGATAAAAAAAAAAAAAATCTTCCATATAAGAAACCCATTCTACGGACTGATTTTAATTTTAAATTCCTTGAGGTTTGAAAAAGGAGGTGGAGATATAAAATAGCGAACGAACGCGACACCGCGAGATGGTTGTGAATGGCATTAACATTTAAATTGCCTCCGCCTTGGCACTTGGATATCTCCCGTTCTTCGGTACCTTTATGGATATCCCGCCTGGGAATGAGTGTAGAGTAAACGCCGATATATTGTTCCTTATTAAGCGATGGCAGTATTTTGAATCTCAGCTCGTGTTGTGGAGAGAGGGAGATGTCTAAACGAAGAGAGGCGTCTAAACGAAACATACGAGTACTATCACGTTACTTTCGATACGTTATTTGGATTTTTGGTGTAACTTTTTAATTAAAAAATTTAAATATCTGATCTGGAAACCGCACGACTTCCTTGTACGCCTCTTAAACTATAAATTAGTGGCTCAAGAAGTGATCCTGAATGAAATTTTGTTATGACCTTCAAGTAAACTGCCACTTCCTAAGTTCTAACTTCAGCAAAAACCTGTTATGTTATTTATGTTAATACATAAATCTTATATCCTAAATTTGAAAAGTTTTTCATTATATTTTAATATAAGTTTTGATGAAAATCTATTATGACCTTTCAGTAAAGTACCACTTCCGGTTTGCCAATATCAACCAAAATCTATTATGCTATTTATATTTATACATAAATATTACGCACTAAATTTGAAAAGTTTGGCATTATATTTTTTTAGTATATTTTTTTATGAAAATATATTTCAACTTCCGATGATCATGCAATGGAAGTTGCACTAAATTTCCATTAAAAAATGAAGGTTCACAAGTAAATGTAGCAAACATTCAAAACACAAAATTTTAACTTTCTATAGTTAACTTTTTTTGAGTTATGCGAAATACGAACGAACGTAGTTCACGACGAAACTAGTCAAAATGGATTCAGAGATGGTGATATTTCCGTTGAAATCTGAAAACCGAAAATTTTCGCGATTACAATAATCCCTTTACTGCGTACAAGGAAGTCAAAATAACTCCATGAGATGTAATGATATTGTTCTCTAATATATGTATGTATAAACGACTCCAGTATTTTCCATGAGGGTGTCACTTGCGCCACACTATTTCGTTGTATTGGGACACCAAACTATTTCTCCATGAGCTAAGTTTATAAATTTGGTGGAGCTTATATACGTCAAATATAGTATGTATATTAAAAAGAGCGGGGCATTAAAAATATAAATAATAATAACTAAACGAAATATATATATATATATATATATATATATATATATATATATATATATATATATATATATATATATATATATATATACACTTGTTATTAATATATATACTTTTATTATTAATTATATATATATATATATATATATATATATATATATATATATACATTTGTTATTAATATATATACTTAATTAATAGTTATACGAGTATATCAAAAATATCTGGTGTATTCATCCATACGACTTTCCTTATCGCTTATGGTCAGAGTTCAATACAAAATATTTTTCCTTTATCTTTACAAATTTTAGTCCGATTAAATTTTTTTGTTCTCTTTATAGTGAAAAAAACTATCTTTCAAATGTGCATCTGGAATGTTCCGGGAGATGTATTGTTTTCGAGTTATCAAATAACTAACTAAACAATAACCACTAAACAATGGTGAACCTGTTTACATAGGAACATGTGCAGAATAATTTATAAAACACGTCTTTAGGTTACATCTCTGCTGATACAAATCCGATTTCGATGTTGTTTTTTTTTGTTTCTATTTTTAATTTTTTTATTTTTTATCGGGGAATATTTGGATCTTGAAACCTGAAAAAGTTGGGGAGGGGTTAAAATTTATTTTTTATTGTTCGATTACAAAGGTTCATTATTAATAATAAAAAACCAAAAGCATTAGATTTTTTTTTTTTTTTTAAGTTCTTGGTATACTGATTCCAAAATTTTTCCTCTGATTTCACATATGGCGTTAGTGGCATATAAAATCTCTAATCGTCCGCCCTTTTAAAATGAAATTGCTGATGGTTATACTTAGTTCTGAAGGTAGTATAAGTCACAGGGACTTTGGTAGCAAATATCAAAGTAGTCTCGGTGGACGGACGGATTTTTTTTTAATCCGGATAGTTTTTTTTTTAAAACGGATAATTTTTTTTAATTTTCATATCTTGAAACATAAAACGCAAAATCATGATGGGGATGAGGTTAAAATTAGAAAGATCTATTATTGGAAATAATAAACCAAATACAACTATTACTATTGGAAATTGCATAATTAATTATACGATATTATTAATTCATAATTATCATCTGTTAATAAACGATAATGCAGTTAAATGCAGAAACCAATAGTACGCTAAACAAAAAAAAAAATCTTTTCTTTCCCAAATTAGAATTGAAAGTGAAAAGCTCTTTGGGCAATGTTTACTTCTTGTTTAGTTAATTTGGGTTATCTTTAGAGTACGGCTTATTCATTAGTTTATTTCTGTCGTTAAAGAGCAAGTGTGACCATCATGGTCTACAGTGACGATGCATCACGTTGAATTCTGGGTGTCTAGACAGTCAGGTGTGCGGCATTTCCTTTGTTAGAGTACAAATATTAATCTTTGTATACGTATACATGTATGCGTTCTTCATATTATTTCTTTTTGATCTCTTCAGAATATCCTGAATCGACTTCAAAGGTTTCAAATAAGGGAAGGAATTCGAGCGTCAACAATTTTACTTTATAATTCGAGTGGATTTATTGCTCATTCAAAAGTGACATTTTACGCTTATTAGCTTGGTCTCGCTGTTTATATGCTATTATATCATACCCACATCATGTAGCGTTGTATTGTTTACGTAAAAATTGAATTATTTTTTAAGCTTGAATAAATAAATTGATAAATGAAAAACTATATCCCTGGAACTAGTAAACGTAAAGAGCTCTATTAAGACCCAAATTTTAGCAATTTTTTTTTTACTTAAATAAAAAGGTATTCACAATGTATTAAGATATTGATCACTAAATGAAAAAAAAAACTCAATGAAAATGAAACGTTTAGGTTTTTTCTTGAATAAATTGAACTTCGAATTTTTGAAATCGTTTAATATATATTTCAAGGACGTTTACAGTACCTTTTGTATACTCTATGCAAAACCTGAATTATTTTTAAAGTTTTAAAAAATAAATAAATAAATTGATAAATAAAGAAAACAAAGAACTGCGGAAACTTTTAGTGATTAAACATTTTACATCTTGATGTAAGAAACTCCATAAAATAAAAATAAAAATTTTATTCATCCTTTGTTTTATAAGCACTAAACTATAGATCCACTTTCTTTTTTTTTTTTTTTTAACTATTATTTAAAACGTATCTCAGAATCTCCACTTAAACTTCAGCTATTTACCTCTACTACATATATGGGGTGAAGAGTGGGATTTAAAAAAAAAAAATTTCCAACTTAGTGTAGTATTATTTGTATAACATAAATTAGAAATTTGTTTCTAAAAGCAAATGCTTGAATTACTTATCATTAAATTTATTAAATTGTACATATTGTAAATAAACGAACAAAAAAACTCTAAAATAAAAAATATATGAGGTTATGCTAAACTTTGTGTTTGGATTGGCCATTTAGTTGCTACCGAGCCTCATCCGACATAAAATTTGAACTTTTTATATTTAAAAAAAAATAAAATAAAATTCATAGAGCTCTATGTCGGAAAGTATAATAGCTACAAGTTATGCATTGACCTCAAAAATTGGATAATTTATATAAGTAAAAAAAAGGAACTTATATATTTTTTGTTGAACCAATACTTGTGAAGATATTTTTAAAAAACGAGAACAAGTCCAAAAATTAAGGTGTTTTTCAAATTTTTCAAGATGGCGGTGGTGGGAGAAAAAAAACAACTTGTATTTTTCAACACTACCTACCCAGACAACATATCTAAAAATTGAAACTACCCTCATTTCTGTAACCATTCAAGAATTTTTGAAACAATTTGACTGGACTTTATCAAATGTTCATAAATTTCTTTTTGATGTATCTTAGGAACAGACATGGGGGTAGGCTATACAATGCCCGCAATACTGAACGGCTGTAAGAGTTAAAACGAAGGATAGGGTCGGACTCATCTAAGAGTTTTAGTAAATAGGTTTCTATTTTCTATATTAAGAGGGAATGAGTTCTCCGAATCGCCTTCTACAGAAATTAATTATTTGCTACTTTCACCAGTCTATTTTGACTCAAAGACATACTTAGTAGCTAAATTAAAAAATATCGTGATAAATTTATTTTATTAAAAATTGTTAGACTTTTAATTTGTAATATTGATAAATAAAATAATTACTTGTTGATGTCTGAAGATCTCCTGATTTTAAATAAAACTCTATTCAAATAAAAAAGATCAGATAGTATTTTTTCAATATGGAACCATTATAGACGTTTTATTAATCAATTTTAGAATGGATTACAGTATAAACAAAATTGATTCTTAAATATTGTATATATCCATTAAAAAAAAAAAAATCGAAAAGCCTAAAATGCCATTGGAACAACAACCAACACTTTTAAAAAATAATTTTTAAGTATTTCTTGTACTATACTTTTAATACATTTAATAATGCAGTGAATAAACTGACCAAAAATATATATTGTATATCATTCTTCATTTTATTAATTATTTTATTTCTTTAATACATTAATATCTGTGTGTCGTGGATTCTGGGAATTTTTGATGGCGGTTGCACGTCACGCTTGTTCAAAGCCAGTAGCATAATTAAAGGGTTTTTGTTTGTTTTTTCCTTATCCTCTTTTAAAATAGCCGTTGAACTAGCCATATATTTCAGGAACAGTAGTTGCTCAATGCTAACAGCACAATATATTTACAAAACAAAATATTTGTTGCTTGATTTTAGAATAAAACCAATTGATCTTTAGAGGAAAGAAGACTGAAGAATATAAAAGAATTGTGGGTATTTTCTATTTCGCTAATCAGTTGTTAAATATAACATATGAGTATACCTGCTGTGTTAATGTTGCGTTCCTTTTTCTTTGTTAAATTGTCTTGGAGCGAAATGGGCCATTCTCAAATATACTGTCACTTTGGCTGACCCGAGGTTTCTAGAAGCTCGGCGTTTTATTTTTTTTTCAATCAGCATTCAGTTCATCTCAAATAAGAGTAAATTTTGAAGTATTTAATTTTTAAAAATAAAAATTTTGTGACGAAATTCCTTGTAAAATTTTTGCGCGAGGTGCATTTGAAAATTTCCACTAAATATTTTAAATCAAAATTGTATAAATTGTTTCGATTATCGGGGGTTCATCGCACAAGGAAAACTAGTTCTACCAAGTATAAACTTGGAAAAAATCACAACAATTTTTAATGTGTAACTCTCGTGACGTAAAATGTTTTTCTTTTTTTTAAATTTTTAAAAGTACCTAGAACATCGAAAAATCATGAAGGTCGCAAACAAAGTTAGATTTTGCTCTCTTTGGCTCTTGTAATAACACTTTTATAACTACCCAAGGTTAGTTTCCACGAACTGGAATTTTTTTCTAAATTTCGAAAGTGTCTTTATTTAGTGAATCTTTTCTTCTAGATTAATGGAGTGAGGTATGCTATAATTCTCAATTAATAAATTTATAGAATTTATCTATTTTAACTGATACTTAAAAAGATAGAAAAAGTGGAGCAGTTGATTTTTCTATTTTTGATAGTACTATTGATAATTGTTCATATAGAGATGTACTGATAATAATATCGATTATCGTCTATCTCTATTTTATACTTTATATTGTCATATTTTTCTTTCTTTTTTTTAAGAATTTCTTCCACGCTGCATAAACTTAACAATCAATTTTTCCTCTGTTGTTTTACACAATATTTAATTGTTGTTCCTGAAAGGTGTATATTAGTTTGCACATGACCAATACTCGATTACATTTCCCTATTCAGAATTCCAGACCCATCTCTGCTTCTCCAGGACTGAGTACTCACGGAGACTCCAGGGAGATGAGACAAATACTGAAGACGGAGCGGATTGAGACTGACAACGTCATCGACATTTACATGCAGGAGCAACGTTCTGCCATCTGCCAAGGACATCGCAGTCCTTCTTTTTGCAGTTGTCTCCTCCTCTGCTCTTCTGTCTCCTTATCTCCTGTCTATCCGTTCTTCTGCGTCTCCAAGTGTGCTCTCGAAGGATATGTCTGTTTTTTTATTGGATATATATTATAAAATTAATACTCCTCCTTTAATATAATAAAGTGTTCATCTAATCTAGGTCAGACGGCCTCGTGTATTCCAATCGAGGCTTAAAGTGCGAAGACGTCATGTATTTATACACATCATTAAAGTATTGATTTAAATCAAAACGTTTTTCTATATTTTTATTTATACTGGTTTTCCAACCCATTTGTGACATGAATAAGTCTGCAGCAGGAGAATAAGATATAAGTTAAGTGGGTTTTTTCCTCTTAAAATGTCGAAACTGTCGATTTCTTTACCTACTGAAAGAAAACGACATATAATAATGGAATGAGACCTTCTGAAACAAGAGTTTGTGTGTGTGTGTCAATAGATGGATGACGCGATGGCGAGTGTTCTTTTTGACATACTGCAATCTTAAGAAACTAGTAACCAAATTCAGGATTACATTTTGAGCCACCGATTTATAATTTAATAGGCGTACAAGGAAGTCATGTGTTGTCCACATCAGATATTTTTTCGTTGTATCTGACTTGGTATAATTTGTTCTGTTTTGACGGAATGTTTATTTATTTACTTTTTATTGACACATAATTGTTTTAATAATTAAATTAAATTCATTTCCAGATATGATATCGCACGTGACTCTGCAATATTAAATTATGAAGTTACTATTCAAGATCAGATGTAGTAGCTTAGTTCAAAACTCTATTCGCTCCAAGGTCAAGGCAATGAAATGAGCATGATATTTATTGACTCTTTGACTTCTTTTCATTATTCTTTCAGGACTCCCAGTTGTTTTTTAAATACCTCACATCACTTTTCTGCCTTTCATGTTTTAATAATAAAACGTTAAGAATGCGAATTATCTAAAGAGATCAAAACTCAAAACAAGAGACAAACACCAGTAAGTATTTCACCGGGACAGAAAAAGTTAGCATAGCATAAATGTAGGCCAGGGACGGCACAGCTCACTCCAACAGCACAAAAAAGGTTATGAATTTGATTGTATCGAGACTAATTAGGCTATCGATATGAGATGTGCTTGCTTTGGTCTGGATTTATCTGATCTTATCTTTTTATATTCTGATAATCCCTGAATTGGTGAAACGTTTATTATTTAGTTATTTACTGGTATTTGAGATATTTTAGATTTTGTTTTTGGAATCTTCCAATTAAATCCTACCAATAATGTTTAATAATAATAATAATGTTATTAATAATATAAATTTATTTTAATAAACAAATTATATTATCTCCCCCAGGTATTTAAACTTTTTTGTGACTTTTATTTGCCCATATTTTGGGTTCAATATTTCCTTGCTAAAGCTGGCATCCGTTGTCATAACCTCTGTCTTTTCATACGAAATATGTAACAACGGAACAGATAGGGCATCAATAGAAGAAAGAATAGCCAAACTCGAAAGACTGGACTTTGGCACTAGAAAAATGTACAGTAGTAAGACCAGCAATACTGTATGGGATGGAAACAGGCAGCCTTCCGAATCTGGAGAAAATCCTGAAGATTGAGAGAAAAATTCTGAGGAGAAATCATGGACCCAAAGCAACACAAGACGGGTATAGGCGAAAATCCAACGAAGAAATATATAGAAATTTGGAAAATCTTGAAACAGTCATCAGGACCAGGAGACTGAGGTTCTACGGCCACGTGGTCAGTATGAGCAATAAGAGGCTGAACAAAAAAATTTTCGACAGAGTCTTCAGCTATAAAAGTATAGGTGGTTATGTGAAACAAATAAAAGAGGAGCTGAATAGGCTAAAAATCAAGGATAAGGACTGCTTGGATAGAGAGCTTTTCAGAAAAAAAGTAAAAGAAGTTGGGATTCTTGCGGGGAGAAAGGAGAGACGGGGGAGAAAATCGACTAAGGAAGAGCGAGAGGAACAGTCCAGGAAGATGAGAGAGTATTGGAGTAGAAGGAAGGCGGAGAGTGTGAAGAAGATTAAGTGATATTCGCGTGGTCCTTGCTGGCTGATTCGTATAAAAAATATATAATAAATAAAATATAAATAAATAATTTTAAATTAATTTATTTAATTTTATTTTATTAATAATTTTAATACAAATAATTTTGCCCTTTTTTATTTATTCTTATTTTTTTATTTATTTATTTTTTCTTGTACTTATTTCTGTGTTTAACTGTGCTAATTTAAAATGTTAACATTTGATTAGTTTTTTACTTTTTGTATTTATTTAATAGGTGTATATTAAGTTATGATATTATAAAGAATCAATGGAAATGAGAAACATGGGATGGATGAGAGTATAATAAAAGAATAAAAATAAAGAAAATGAAAAAAAAGACAGATATAATATTCAGTGATGATAATAATATTGTATTTAGATAAATATTTGAGAGGAAAAGCAAAAAATAAAATAAAAAATATTCATATTATATCTAGTGATAGATTGATAAGTATGGTATGTATACCATACAAACAAACCAATCTGTTTGGGCAGCACAGCTTGTAAATAAAGCATTTATCGCCATTTTTTTTTTTTTTTAGTTCATTTATATAGAAATAGAAGTAATTAAAAAATATAATTTTTTTTTTATTAATAGTATATATATATATATATATATATATATATATATATATATATATATATATATATATATATATGTATATATATATATATATATATATATATCTATGGTATGAAGTTAGAAGATGATGGTTGAAGATGAGGAGTGGACTAACCGTGAGAGATGTGGAACTAGAGCTATATCGGTAGGAATCTGACACGACCTTGCTCTAGGACTTGGGGTTCCCCCTTAGCTCTAATATCGATACCATCACCTTCCAGCCTTATCTCGATCTATCGAAAGAACAGTTTGGAAAACCTAAAGGATTCTTACAATGAATATAATGCCGTATAATCACTGAGTTAGTATTATAAAGAGAACATTTTAATCAGGAAAAGAGAGTAGAAATTAATTCTTGGGTAAAAAAAAAGTTTATCAAAGCATAATATTATATATATATATATATATATATATATATATATATATATATATATATATATATATATATATATATATGTGTGTGTGTGTGTGTGTGTGTGTGTGTGTAATCTACAACAATATTACTATTTTTCATATTCGTTGGGATTCTAAATTATTATATAAAATTAACCAAATTAGATTTTTAAAAAGTCTTCTTGATCTCACGAAATCTTTATTAATAAAAGCTAATTTATACAATAAATACAATATATTAATATTTTGTAATTGTTTCGGCCTTTTTTCTTATCATTTCATTGGCCATTTTCAAATCATTCTATTTTTTTCAACCATGTCCTATAATAA
Source organism: Rhaphigaster nebulosa (assembly GCA_948150685.1). Classification (NCBI taxonomy): domain Eukaryota; kingdom Metazoa; phylum Arthropoda; class Insecta; order Hemiptera; family Pentatomidae; genus Rhaphigaster; species Rhaphigaster nebulosa. The sequence goes on from OX411309.1 coordinate 17,257,157, forward strand.
AATGCTATTATCCAACTACTAAACTTGTTATTTGTTATTCATTTTCAAAATTCTGATTTTTCACAACTTCTATTTTCTTTTTCTAGGTGACATTGCATATCTTTAATATTCAATCCTTAAAAAAATACTGCCTACTGGTAGTCATCCTTCATCAATAGAAATTAATTCTTGGGTAAAAAAAAAAAAAAAAAAATCAAAACATATATATATATATATATATATATATATATATATATAGTATTCCTATTATTACTATGGGCCATAGAGATCATTTGCAGCGCAATTTGGTCTTCTTACAGACATTTTATCGCTAGCGGGAGACAGCCTGCAGGGCGTCACCTTACCTCACATTGCTGCGAACCTTAGTTTCCATCGTGCACCAGCAGGCTACCTATATCTACATAGCCTGGTCCCTTTGAGACAAAATCGGCAGTGTTCATCCCACCGACACACTCGGGTTGAAGGACAGTGACAAATCGGTCTAGATTCACGGATCATGGCTGTTCTGGGTCACCAGGCGCACGAGGATCTATATTTCTTTCCCCGAAGTAGACCGTCTATGGATCAAATCTCCGGACGACTATTTGACTTCATAAAAACCACATTACTCCTACTCCCGGTCGGTGTGAATTGCCTCCAATAACCTGACGAGCCTCACATATCCGAATGGAGGGAATAATCACCTGGAGAATCTCGGGCAGCGTGACTTTCCCCGGTGGGTGGTCAATCATCCAAGTACTAACCACGCTCGACGATTCTTACTTTGATTACATATTGCAAGCACCTTAGCACGCTCATCCGTCCCTCCCCCCTTTCAGGCATAATTTATATATATATATATATACATATATATAGTCTGTGTGTGTGTTTAATAATAATCTAACTTAAACTGTGACAATTTGGACTCACAATTGCTAATGCAATGCATTAATCCGTAGTTTTGAGTTGAAGTAAAAAACAGAGCCGGATTAAGCCATCCCACTAGCCAATGCGAATCTGGGGTTCCCCTTCACATCAATCGAATAGGTTATATTGAATACAGCACTTCACCTTATTATGCAGCGTAATGAAGAAAACTTCGTTACGGAGTTATGGAGTCCTATGCACTAACCTTATAGACTCAAATAACGTTGTAATAAAAAAACAAAAAAACAAGTTTATTCAACAATGATAAGATAATTAGATTGATCCTTCTATACCATCATGCGGATGTCAACTGACAATGATAAGAAACCTAAACAAAAACATAGTTCTTGTTTGGGTATCGTCACACATTGGAATCAAAGGGAATGAAGTGGCCGACCAAGCAGCCAAAGTAGCAGCATTATCATCATTGGAAGTTAGCCATACTTTTAAGTAGGAAGTAATCCATACTTCATCTGATATACGCAAATATCTAAAATACCAAGCCAAGATGACCTGGGTCCAGCTTTTGGGAAACCTCCGAGGGACAAAATAAATTAAAAAATATAAAAAAAAAGAAATAAAAGCATGGGAAAGCACAACCTTTTTTTTATAGTTCCGGTAGCCCTAATAAGAGTTCTATCCATCATCCACATTAACAAAAGTGCTAAGTTGATAGCAAAAAAGTTATAAGACTTCAAATTTGCGAGAAGTGTGAAGTTGGTCTCCGTATTCTTATTTATTATTTTTTGTTGTTTAAACAACCGAACTAATACTAAAAATTATTGAGAACTCTAGTACTCTTAGGGGACTATCAGAACTCTAAAAAAAAAATTTTAATTTTGACTTTGACCAATTTCACAGAGGTACATGGTTTCCCTATTGCCTCTAGGAATTATCAATGCACTTAGTTCCTAGGGTTCTGAGAATATGTCGCTTGAATCTCAGGAGCATTAGATAGCATTCCAGTATCAGTCTAATTAGGGTCTTTTATAGGCGGAATTTCGTTGCCTGAGATGACGTTTTATGAAGTTCTATTTTGGTTCTTAAAAAGTACCTGAAAAGATGAATAACCGCGATCTACAATTAATAAAAATAATTCAGAAAGGTTACTGCAGTTGTGGCGAAAGCACTCGGTTTTGAAGAGAGCTTAAGAAACAAGCTGAGCTCCATCAAGCCTAACTTTGATGCGCTGAAAAATATTGATGCTTTTCGTCACAATTTCGAAATTTCTTGTTTTTGATGGACACTCTTTTATTTGCTGAATATTTGGTGTTGTGTGAATCTTACTATTGCTGTAATGGGAAATTGTTAAACTTCTGATTTTGGATTTTTGAACTTTTTTTTCTAAATAAGTTTGAATTTTTTTATGAAGACGCATCTTTAATACTAACATGTTAAGATCAGATAATGGTACGCAGTAAGATAAAGTATGGGAACCCCCGCCCTATTTAGAGTAGATAATCTCGTTTTATCCATTAAAAAGTTTATATATAAGTTACTTTCAAGATCTTTCGTAATTATAAGTAAAATATTGTTTAAAAAAAAGACACTAATATTCAATATTTAAAAAAATAAAAAATTATTTCGCCATTAGTGTATATTTTTAAAATAACTATTTTCTTAGTGTTCTGTTATTTATAATAAATAATAACATCTTAATAATCAAATAGTTCTTGCTAAAAAAAGAAGTGTGCATTCTATTTTTACTTCCTTGTACGAAGTAAAGGAAGTATTGTAATCACAAAAAGTTTCAGTTTTCAACTGAAATATCCATTTGACCATCCCTGAATCCATTTTCACGAATTTCCTCGTTACGTATACGTACGTTCGATCGTATCTCGCATAACTCAAGAACGATTTGCCGTAGAAATTTAAAATTTTGTATTTGGTATTTTTGTAACATCCCTTGTTGGTCGCTTCGTGATCACTAGAAGTGATAGTTTACTTGAAGGTCATACTAGATTTTCATAAAAAATTATTTTAAAATATAATGCAAACAATTTTCAAATTCGATATTTAAGACTTACATATCAATAAAAATAACATACTTTATTTTGGTTAAAATTGGAAAGCCGAAAATGGTACTTTACTTGAAGGTCTTTCAAGGTTAGACTTTCATCAATAATTATATTAAAAAACAAAACATTTTAAATTCAGTAAATAAGACTTTTATATAAATAAAAATAATATTTTAGGTTTTGGTTAAAATTTCCTTGGCGGAAGTGGTACTTTACAAGAAGGTCAGAATTCCTTCCATTCCATTCCATTCCAGAACTTCCATCAAAAATTATATTAAAGTATAAAGCAAAACATCTCAGATTTGGTATATAAGATTTTTATGTCAATATAAATAGCATACTAGATGTTGGCTAAAATTAGCCTGTCGGAAATGGTACTTTACCTGAAACTGATGTTTTTTTTTTTTTGCTTCCCGCCTTTTTTTTTGAACCACTGATTTATTGTTTAATAGGTTTACAAGGGAGTCATGTGTTGTCACTTCAAAGTTTTAAATCTTTAATTATAAGGATTGCGGTAACTCACTGGATTTGATTATCGGGCTTTGAAACTATGGCAGTAAACTAATTTTATCTCATATCAACCGAAGATCCCTCATCCTGTCTCTATAAAGTGGATACCTTGGTTTGTGGTATTCATGGTTTGGAGAGGATAGAGAGGGTGGAGGAGGATTAAAATCTGACATTGAGTGTATCTGCTGACCACATCCAGCTCTTTATATAACCGACAATAAACTCCGTCCCACCAAGTTTTGAGTACCCAAGTTCCTGGGTTTTGGTGGCATAGTTTTTATTTGTAATTTTATCATTACATTACAAATAATAATAAACATTCAGGTTCTTTAATTAATTTTTATCTGCAATAATTTCTCTTTTTTTGCATCATTCAATAATTTCTCATCAGATCAGGGCTGGAACTAGGAGAAAGGAGTAAAGGAGCACTTGCTTTGGGCGAATTTCGAGTATAATTATATTTATAGTTTAATTAAAAAATATTTTTAGTTTAATTACAACATATATTTTTCTGTTGATTTTTATTATTTTGTCTTAATTTAGTAAGTAAAATTACCTAATGTTATGAGATGATGATACATATTTATTTCGAAACTATATTACCTAAAATACAGTTGACTTTTATAGAAGGAGTGGCAATATTAATCTTGCCCTCTGGCATATCCTTCAAGGTCCTGTAACAGATTCATGTAACGACGACAGAGAAACTCGACAAACTTTTAAGTTCTTACTTTTCTACTGTACCTTATACGAACATCTAAGGTACGATTTAATAAAAAGAGGTGTGATACAAGCAAATACATGGCCACCTTCAGAACATAAATTCGTAATAAAATACAAAAAGAAGTTGTTCTGCTTCATTTATAAGATAGACCTTCATATGAACCACCCGAATTCAAACCCTATGGTTTGGTGTATTACATTTCAGTATGTTAATTTTTATCTCTTTACTAAACTGACAGGAATTATCTTCTTTTGTTATATGTTTATTTGTATACAATGTATTATTTTTTAACTGATTGTATTCATTCATTATCTATCATTTATTATATATTATTAACTATTATTATTATCGACGTCGTTTGTTTTGAAAAAGGCACCATACAGCAAACTTACAGAAAACACAAGAAACCTTTTTTTCCCTAATAACAATATATTTTTTAAAAAATTCATTCTTTATCGTGTGCATTAGGAGGTTATTAACTTGGCAAAGCTTTTATAATTACGATATATTTACTTCATTGTACGCAGTAAAGGAAGTATTGTAATCGCGAATATTTTCGATTTTCAGTTTTCAACGGAAATATCCATTTTGACCATCCCTGAATCCATTTTGACTAGTTTCGTTGTGGCGTCTGTACATACCTTCGTACGTATAACTCAAAAACTATTCTCCGTAGAAAGTTAAAATTTCGTATATAGGATTATTATATAATCTAGTTGTGAACCTCCCTTTTTGGTCACTGCATGATTACCAGACGTGATACTTTACTTATAGGTCATTACTGATCTTCATCAAAAATTATATTAAAATATAATGCAAAACTTCTCAAATTTGGTATTTAAGATTCACTTATTAATATAAAAAAACATAATAAATTTTGGTGAACATTGGCTAGCCGGAAGTTGTACTTTACTTGAAGGTCATATTAGACTTTCATCAAAAAGTATATTAAAATATAATGTAAAACATCTCAAATTTGGTAAATTAGGCTCTTATATCAATATAAGTAATTTAATAGATTTTGGCTGAAATTGAAGATCCGAAAGGGGTATTTTACTTGAAGATGAAACTTACATCAAAAGGTATATTGAAATTTATTACATAGATCATATGTTTCGGTGATAAAGGTTATAAACGCAATTTTTTTTCCACTCTAATTAAATAATTTTATTACTTGTTTTAAGTGTTAAAATTGATTGTAAAATACTGGTTTTCCACCTCATTTGTGAGATGAACATGTCTGCAGCAGGAGAATAAGATCTAAGTTAAGTGGTTTTTTTTTCGCTTAAAAATGTCGAAACTGTCGATTTCCAATGCTTTATCTAGTGATATTGATAGTTTCAATGTTGTTACGGAACACGAAGAAATCTCTTGGAAATTTCAGTTATCATGAGACCTCCAGAAACAAGAGTGTGTGTGTGTGTGTGTGTGTGTGTGTGTGTGTGTGCCAATAGATGGATGTCGACACGCCGAGTATCGTTTTGGAGATACTGCAATCTTCGGAAATTAGTAGCCAAATTCAGGATTACTTTTTGAGCCAGCGATTTATAGTGTAATAGGCTTACAAGGAAGTCATGTGGTATGCACATCAGATATTTTTAAGACCTATATCATTGCTCAAAACCAGAGTGACGACTCACGATCGTCATTATTTAGTGCTTTCGTCATCAACAATCGATGTTTAGACCATTTCCAATTTTTTTTCTCGATATATCGTGTGCGGAAATCGATAGAAGTGGTGAAGTAATATAATTAATCGAAAACTAAATTTGGAATTTTTGGCGCTTAAGCGTTATTCAAAAAACGACTTAGATATGTATATAATATTCTATTTATAAATTTTTTTTAAACTAATTCTATGAACATATTCATTTATTTAATTTAGTTTAATTTTATCCCTCATTCTTTTATATTCTTATTTTTTTGCTATGTCCTTATCTATGATTTTTTTAATGTAAATTTTACATTTGTATTATGTTGTTTCACATGGAATGTGTTCACTTTGTAAATAAACTCTTCTTGCATAGGGTTACTATGAAAGAAAAAAAAATCGTCCGTCCCTAAATAAAATTTAAAGAATCGCTTGTATTATTAGCTAACTTCTATTAGCTATCGCCCATTACATACACCCATAGAGAAACTTATACCACTTGCAGGAATGGTGTTACAGATACATTACACAATTTTATATCAAAGCACAGCTATTACATATACGCTCATAACTATATTCACTTTATAAAATTGTTATAACAGTATAATCGTATCATTCCATGAATGGAGCACTATAAATAAATATATGGAAGAGACAAAGTGTATAATGTGTCAATATGTACGGAGGTAGGTCAGTCCGGGATAAAAGTGGAAATTCGTACAATACTGTTCTGTCTCACTAAAGACCAAAGGCGGTTATAAAATCAATTCTAATGCTTCTCTCAAATCCCTCTTCTTTTATATTATATTGGATTCTTTTTTATTTATTTTTGTTAGATTTAATTATTGATATCATTCCATCGCCATCTTTTGAAAGCAGTTGGGCAATATTGAGTGTTGTATCTTTTTATTTAATTTTGGTTCATTCTTTAATCGAGTTATTCAATTAGTTCATTTCTAATTTATTTAATCAATATTAAATATGGCTATTTTCAAGTTGATTTCTTTTTTACTTTTTCAATCACCCAAGATAAGATATATTTTTAATACAGGGATATGTTTCAACCAAAAAAATGTGAATAAAATTATAGTTATTTGGCATTTTAAAATGTTGATAAATATTTTGATAAAAACGCTATAAATTATTACTCAAAGTTTTATTTCATATCTTCAGTTGTAATTTGTTTACGGAAGTGTGTTTTGTGCTATTTCGTGTAGTTTATAGACCCCTAAACCATTCCTAATTTTCGTATGGATCGGTTGTCGTGTTAAAGTTATCACGATTTTGGGAATTTACTAACAAAAATCGAAGACCCGTATAAGGCGATAATTTTGAGCAAAAAATTTTATTTTCTGATTGCTATGAAAATTCGTATAGTGCTTAAATAAAACTTTAAGTTCCTCAAATAGCAAGAAACAACTAACTAGGTAACTATTCACTAATTCAGCCATCGTATCCAAGCTAGAATAAGATAAGATCGTATAAATATGAGGCACCCCATCTCGCATCAACAATCCTCTGTTTTTTTATATATTTATTTGTTTTTATCCACATCTGCAACTCATATCGTGGCAATAAGCATACGCGAAATAAACAGTATACAGCTAGCATGTCGGCACCGCCTCTTAAAGCGAGATTCAAAAGGATTTTACATAAGGAGATCTATTAGCCAGCTCTTTTTCTACCTTCTTCTGGTAACTTCAGGCATGGCCGATGTCGCCATATTTCGAATAAGTACGCAGTAATGTCCGTGGAGTTTATCATCAAGTCTTTTGTATGAGGTATGAATAAGGTCTTGAACTGTAGGTATGTGTAGATCTGTGTGTAATGTTTTGCTGCTGGCGTACTAGGGTGAGCGTGTTATTAACCTCAGTGTTTTTTATTGAAAAATCTGTCTAATTGAAAAGTGTAAAACGCATCAACAATTAAAAAAAGAATATCCAATTAGAGATAAAACATATCATCGGTTTGGGGGTTAAAGTGCTCAATTGTAATTGTTGTGAAGTTGGTTTGTTGCTGTCTTTCTGAACCTGAACCATTTCTCACAAAATTGTAAAATTATCAGTTAATTACTTATAATTTCACAATTTTGTCACTAATGAAGCGTAAATTTGGTTCAGGCACAGGTAAAAAGCAACAAACATCATCACAATAATTGCAATTGATCACTTTTAACCCCGATACAACATCTAAACCTAACTCTGTTAGGTAACTGATCTTGATATATTTATGCATTTATGTCCATTCTGATTTAATAACTAGCCAGGATCTATCGAATCCTGTATCAATATTAAATCTGACTATTTTTGAAATAAGGATCTTTGAAGAACCTCTATCCTCTCCATAGTTTTATTTTTATAGCGTTACAATATATGCATAAATTCTAAGTTTCTGATCCATAGGTGTCTACTGGTACCATTGCCCGCTATTATTCTGCTGTTAATTTATTTGCTATACCTGGTAGATATGTTTTGTATAGTATTCTGCTCATGTTCCTATTGGAACAGTTCACCTTTGTTTAGTTATTTGATAATTCGAAAACGTTACATCTCCCGTAACATTCCAAATGCTCATTTGAATGGTAATCTAATTTTCTGAACTCTAAACCAAAGCGATAGGTATGAAAAATCTTTTGAATGGACACACCAGATATTTTTGAAATATTTCTATTTGGAAATAATAAAGCATTGTGTAATGATTTATAACGTTTTTCACGTCTCATCGAATGGTAACCATACCAAGGAGCTACAGAGCCTGGAAGACGTTTTGAGATTGAAATACGCTATAAATTATAATAATAGAAGGCCATTTTTTTGTATCTTCTGTAATGTTAGAAAATGTTAGATGTTGTGCTAAGCGGTGTTATGGCAATATATAGAAATGTCAGGGAGTCATGTACTATCTTTATTGGTTAGTCTTTTTAAATTGTTGATGTGAGATGTACTGTTTCTGATCTGTAGTTATAACATCTTATCTTTCTCTTTCCAGGGGCTGCCTGGATTGGTGAAACTTTGGCTTGTTATTTACTCCTATTCAAAAGATTTAATGTTTCGTTTGAAATATTCCAATGATATTCTAACGGTTATTGTTGTCTCATTTTTTGAATTACGCCTCTCTTTCATTAATTAAATTATTTATCATATTTTACTACTGGTTGAATACTAAGATAAACGCGAAGCATATACGTGTAATTAATGAAATTATATGAAATTCAATTTACAATTTTACTACAGATCAAAGTCAAAAAAGGAATAAAACATGTAGAATAACGTTTTGGAGACGGACTTCGAAACTGCCTTCGATGACATAGAACATCGAACGACAGAGAGAGGATGTATTAAGGCGAGGTGCGGTTTAAGGATTTAGAGGGAAACTAATATTAGAAGGAAACTACTAAAAAGGAACAATCCTTGGACATAGTTCAAAGGCAGGTATTTGGTAAACACTGGCTTGCCAAGCCATCCCCACCCCTCGTCCCGGGGCTCCCGGTCCCTGTCTCATCTGTATAAGCCTGCGCCACATCGCTTCTCTAATTGTCCCCAATCGTACAAGTGAAGCTTATCAACGGAAGTGAAACCGCACGGATGTAGGGATTGGCTACGCTGCTGTTTTATTTTCGAATAACTCTCTCAACTCGCCGTTACTTCCTTTGAGGATAAACTCTTGTAAAATAGACATGATTTTGAAAAACGTTGTCATTTTAATCCAATTGATTTTTTTTTTAAATAATATCAATGAATACTGTTTACTTAAACTTTCTTTTACCGAATTCACTTCAATCTTACTCAAGGGATAAAAGTCGATTTTTTGCGAAACAAAATCTTGAAAATTGCTGAATAACATGTTTCTTTTGGTTTATTATTTTCGATAATATACCTTTGTAATCGACCAAGAAAATTAATTTTGTAACCCTCCCTGCTCAAAATTTGTGTTTTTACGTTTCAAGGTACATAGAATCCAAATATCTGATTAAAAAAAAAATCCGTCTATACGCCGTCCGTCTACTGGACTGATTTTCTTGAAATTTGGGAATAAAGTAGCAAGTTACTCTAGGATGATCCTCGGCACTCAACATTACCGTCCGTCTTTTCGTTTCAAAATAACGGCCGATTAGAGACTTTATAAGCCCATAACTCGATCATTTATAAAGATAGAGGAGAACTGTAAAGTATTTTGGGATCAGCATTCGAAAGCATAAAAAAAAAAAAAATCATATAAATACTTTCAGTTTATTATTTTCAATTATAGACCTTTGTAATCGACTAAGAAAAAAAATGTATGGCTATCTCTCAGCTCACAGATATAATTTTTTTTGCCTTATAATTTTACTTTTTAAAAATGCCTTTAAGGGATTTTCATAACTACATAATTCGAAATAAAAAAAAATTCACTATAAAAATATGAAAAATCTGGTGCCGTGCGCACATTGACAACTTTCACTCACCATCGTACTTTCAGACGATTCCAATGAGGATAGCACCTAGCTGATATTAAAGACCATTTCATTGTACGTTGATAAAACGAGTTCAAAGTCGTTATTATATTTTTTTAGTTTAAATATTGATGAAATATTATTATTCCTGGTTCGATTTTGTATACTTATGATTTTTAAGCTTCCTCTATTATGTACAAATATACCTATAACTATTATATCACATGTATATTTTATGTTACTTTATTTTATAACCTAAATCGATACAATGAAACTGTATTAGAAGTGATACATCAATGGGTCTATGTTTAAACTCGAGGACCCGAGTTCATACTATTCGTCCGTGAACTGGTTCTTAAATAGATTTTTAGTTTAAGTGCTATAAATATTTACGAACCATAATATATTATTTATCTAGCTGTAACAAAGAATGTAGGCTAAGCCTAGTGGGTAGTTTTTTACATTAAAAAAAAATGATATCTAAATATAAATTAATAAAGGGTATTAAATTGTGAAGTTTCGCTGGACTTGTAAGGCCTCTGTGAATGATTGCATGTACAGTTTTAATACAATTTTTACCGAATAATCAAAGCTAACGCTGAGGCAGAAACTTTCCACTTATATTTACAAACTTAAAGCCAATTTAATGATAGAGCGTAAGTAAGAAATTCGACAAAACATTTGTTGTAATCAAGATAAAATTTCAATTTCAGTTGATACCGACAGTGTATCAAACAAATATGGATTCTTTCTTTATGAATTTAATAAATTTTCTAAAATATTATATTACAAATCACACGATTACTGGCATACTCTCTAGTCATATCATACGATTACTGGCATACTCTCTAGTCATATCACACGATTACTGGCATACTCTCTAGTCATATCACACGATTACTGGCATACTCTCTAGTCATAGACATACGTTGTAGGATGCTTATAGATTGACTTGAATTATAATTTATATTTTGTAGAAGTATTTATCGTGGTTTATCATTATTACTTCTGCCTTTGTGAAGGCCATTATAAGAATGGCATATATTTAATAGTTAAATTTATCCTTTTTGTTAAATGAAATAAAAAATTAACCCACCCCCTCGAAATCTGAGGTTTTACGTTTCAAGATGCGTAAAATCAAATTAAAACAAATTCCGTCAGGATGATCCTCGGATTGAGGAAATTCCTTAATTACCATCCGCGATTTTGTTTGAAAATGGCGGTCGATTATAGGTTTCATACATCCATATCTCAGTCATTTATGAAGATAAAGGAAAAATAAAAGTGTTCCGGAATAATTATAACAAAGCATAAAAAAAAAATCTAAATTAATTCTTTTTTTTCTATTATTTTTTAACGTTCATATAATGTTTCTGAATCGCTTTTGATAATTTTATTAATAATTAATACTAAATTTAACAAATACATAATAATACATCAGTGTATAATAATTTGCTGCGTATTTGATTTGTTTTTTCAATAGTAAATCTTTGTAATCGACCAAGAAATTATTTTTTAACTCCTCTCAAAATTTGAGGTTTTACGTTTCAAGATGCGTAGAATCAAAATACCGAATAAAAAAAAAAAAAAACGCTCTGTCTGTAGGCCATCTTCGGCTTTTTTTCGAGACTACTAAATCGATTTCCTTAAAGGTGGCAACAAAGTCAGAGGTCACCTAAGGATGATCCGCAGGACTCGACACTACAATCCGTCATTTCTTTAAACAAAAAAAAAGGCCGATTAGAGATTTTATAAGCCCATAACGCGGTTATTTATAAAGATAGAGGAAAAATGTAAAGTGTTTTGGAATCATCTAACCAAGGTATTAGAAAATCGATTTATAAGCATTTGGTTTATTTTCAATAATGAACCATTGTAATCGAACAAGAAATTTTTTTTTTAATTCCTCTCAAAATTTAAGGTTTTTGTTTCAAGATACGTAGAATCCATATATCGAATAAAAAACAAATCCGTCCGTCCGGCGTCCGCGGTTTTTCTCCGAGACTACTTGACCGATTTCCTTGAGATATGGCAACAAAGTCACAACTCAACCCACAACTCTTAACCCTAACCTCCTGTCCCATTTCTTCCTGTTCCATTCCTCTATCTTCCTCGCATGTCTCCCCAGTTCATCCTTCCTTTTATCCATCCTCCACTTCCACTTGCTTCTTGATCTTTGCTTTTTCCTTTTCCCACATTAGTTCGCCTCCAACATTTTTCTCCGTAACCTTTCACCCTCTATTCTGACCATGTATCCTGGTCATCTTAGCCTGCTTGCGATTAGGAAATGTGGATAGACACACAAGATATTTTTGAAACATAACTATTTGAAAGTAACAAACTATTGTGTAATCATTTGCAACGTTTTTTCTGTTATTCTTTTTGCCAGTCATTGATGGTGATGTATGATTCAAAGAAAATAAATTTTAATTGAATGAATGCATATTACTAGCATTAATTAAAACTATGCAACCAGTCAACTGACCATTTGCCTATCATTAGGAGGAAAAACTTTAAGATAACATAAATGCTGATGTGATGTAGCACATCTCACTTTAACAGTCTAACAAAAAAATACCGAATAGTGATAGTACATCACTCCAATACCGATCAACATATCTATACATTATCGCTACATTGGCATCTAATATGAGTAGAAAAAAGGAGGTAACATACAAATGTATTAGTAGTGTTTTGTGGGTTGTTGAAAAGAAATATGTTATTTCATATCTGCATATAGGTGACATTGTGTTTTTCAGTCCTAACAAATAAACCGTGCTCTCGGTAAACTATCTTAATGTGGACACTACTGTGCGAAGGAATCAAAGATAGATTGCGGATGCTCTAGCTAGGATGGGCTCATTGTATTTTTTTCTTTGTAGCCCAGGAGGAGGCCTATAATTTGGACCAAAACGTCGATATTCAATAAATTGTTTCTTTTCTTGAGTTAATCAACGTTTTGAGTTAATCTTGACGACCACTCGGACTATCTTCTTGGTTATTACTACGGTCTACTACTTAATACGTTATATGAATTATTTTTACAATTAAAATCAGATTTCCTATTTTGATTTTCTATCCATATGTCTGATTCTCAGATTTTTTTTTTTTTAATGCGGACTATTCACGTGCGAGTGGAAAGCTAGGCTGACCATCACGCGGGAGACATAGAGGGCAGCTGCCGAGGCAGAGAGGGCAGTTGCCCAGACAGAAAGGGCAGCTGCCCAGGCAGAGATGGCAGTTGCCCAGGCAATATATTTGATGATGATGATGATGATTGCTCACTCCCACGGCGGCAACCGGCCAACTGGTAGAAGTAGGTCAGTGCTCGCAGCCACATTTATCTTCTATCTGCAGCCTTAAATGACTTGCCTTCTTCGGATAAGGTATTTTCCTCGATAATATAAAATATGTGATATATGGTCCTATGACTACACTTCGTTCATTCAAATATCTAAAAAAAAAATTAAAAATTTGTTGTTGGTGGGTTTTCATAATATAATAATATATAATTAGAAAATATCTATATAGTTCACTTTCCTAATAAACTTACTCCTTAAAATATAAGCCACTATTGTATATCTTTCTTACGTCCTTCGCCACGTCCCCTCAGGGTGACGGCGTCCACACACAAGCAAAAAGTCAGCCAGATATTGGTGATATGGCGACGAACGTATTAATCAGATGTTTGTTTCTTTTTATCTTTATATTTACATCCAGAAATAACAAATTTACAATCGCTTATCGGTAATATTACATATTACTTGAGAGGTGTGAAAAAGATTAGCACCCAACGTTACAGGTGAACAGCCTAAGGGAGAATGTTTTAGTGCGCATGCGACTAACAATAATAATCGATTTACGAATTAGGGCACGCGATTGAGAGGATGTAAAAAAAAATCCAAACATTAAAAAATAAAATTGAAGATGGAATATTTAGAGCTATGTATATATGTATCTATAGAATATATAGAGCTAGGTAGCTCTCTGAAATTATGTAGGAGGAAAAGGCTTTAGCATAACCTCCCGGCCTGAGCTTCTCCCACGGAGTTGTTTTTGCTTTTTGCTCCTCCGTTGGTACTTTTTTTTCTTATGTTAGCAGATCCCTCATCCATGTTCTTTTTAGTCTCCTTCGTGTGTTCTTAGGCAAGAGAGCCATGAACATTTGATCTATTAGTGCGTTTTGGTGTTCGAGAATTTTTTCTTGAAAACGTTTGTAATTGAGTTCGTATGTTTTCATCTGCGAATTAGTGTGATGCGCGCTCCACACCAGATTTTTATTATCGCCACTGAAATCAATGCCTCTATTATTGAACTTTTTAAATTCATACAATCAATTTCCTTTTCATACCTATGGAAAAATCATTTCAGAAAATACTTGTTTTGCATTTTTTCATTATTAATAAAGTACCTAAAAAATAATAATGATGTTGAGAATGCAAGATTCTAAAATGGTGTAAATTCTTCAAACATGAACAAAATGCGATTGTCGGGGTCTTTCATGACTTTTTAATGAGTATTAATTAACTTATTAAAAAGAAGGTGTTATTTGCTAACCCCAAGTATTTGCCACGCGTCAAACGAACGTATTGCGTCAAAGTTAAAAAGCAAAATCGGTTGGTTAAAATATAAAAGTAGACCTTTTCTTTTTTTTTCTGGTGTTTTTTATTAGATCATCCGTTTGACCATAATATTTGAGCAAAAGCATTTGAGCCGATTTAAATTGGACCCTGTATTCTCTTTAAAAATAAATTTCTGATGTGGACAACACATGAATTCCTTGTACGCCTATTAGACTATAAATCGGTGGCTGAAAATGTGATCCTGAATTTGGTTACTAGCTTCCGAAGATTGCAGTATCTCAAAAACGGCACTTGGCGTCGCGACATCCATCTATTGACACACACACACACTCTCTCTTGTTTCTGGAGATCTCTAGTTTCCCAGAGATTTCTTTGTGTTCCGTTACAACATTAGAACTGTCAATATCACTAGATAAAGGATTGAAAATCGACAGTTTCGGCATTTTAAGCGGAAAAGCCTCTTAACAATAAGCCTCTTTACTTATTACTTATTTTCCTTCTGAAGACTTGTTTAACTCGCAAATGGGGAGGATAACCATTATTTTACTCTCAATTTTAACACTTAAAACAAGTAATAAAAATTGGAGTGGAAACAAAATCGCGTTTGTAACCTTTATTACCGAACCATATGATTTCTGTATTTAATTTTAATATAATTTTTTATATTAGTTTATTAAAACCTTCAAGTAAAGAACCCTTTTCGGCTCATCAATTTTAACAAAAATCTAGTAAATACATTCATATTGATATAAAAGTCCTATTTACCAAATTTTAGATGTTTTACATTTTATTTTAATACAATTTTTGACGAAAGTCTAATATGACCTTCTAGTAAAGTATCACTTCCGGTCTGCCAGTGTTAACCAAAATTTATTATGTTATTTATATTAATATGTAAGACTTATATACCTAATTTGAGAAGTTTTGCGGTATATTTTAATAAACATTTTGATGATAATCAATAATGACCTTCAAGTAAGGTACCACTACCGGTAATCAGGTAGTGACCAAAAAGGGAGGTTCGCAAATAGATTTTTGAGCAATCCTAAATACAATATTTTAACTTTCTACGGGTGACCATTTTTGAGTTATGCGAGATGACGGAACTAGTCAAAATGGATTCGGGGATGGTCAAAATGGGTATTTCCGTTTAAATCTGAAAACCGAAAATTTTCGCGATTGCAATAATTCCTTTACTTCGTACAAGGAAGTAAAAAACAACAACGTATTTTTGCCTAATATACGAGTAGGTATTATAAATTAATGTAAGTTCTATCGTAAGTAACAAGTATTCCAATAGTTTCGCCTTGACAATATCCTGATCAATCCAGTATGCGACCGCTCGTAGGACAGGGAAAATATCTATAATGCAAGAGATGCCTATTCTTGAAGGCTAGTAGGAAATGCACAAAGGCAAAAGGACGACTGCCTCAAGTACAGCTAGACAATAAAGCTGTTGCAAGAGTCAATTGCATAATGCAGCGACCTCACTGGATCCTAGAAGTAACTTGCGCCACCAACATCCAACTTATTATTTTCTTAATTCCAACTTACTCCAAGTTATACTTAATGGAAGATGGCAAATTTTTTAATATCAATTAATTTAAAAATAATAATGTATCGTACTTTTATTTATTTTCCCATTCATTTCACATAGCAGTAAGTATGACGAAATGTGCAATATATAATCAATGTGTTAAAAATAAAATAAAAATCAAAGTCAAACTTAAATCTTTTATTTTTTAAAAAAGTTGTACAAACTACAACATGATGATGAATGATGATTAGTAATCATAAGAACAATATAGTTCTGTCTTCTGCTACTCGCATTATTTTTTAAAAGTTAAACATAAAAAAAAACTTTAAATTTGGCAGGATATTTAACGAACGAATTCTTTTCACGAGGAACGCCGTGCGGATTCAGCTGGTTATTTAAATTTATCCCAGCTCTTGAAGCATATTTGCATGTTAATATCAAATGAATATTAGCTTGTAAAAATATATCGTATCATTTTTTTTTTCTCACCACCCCTGTAACAGAAAAACTGTACGTGTTATAGTAATTACCTTATTATTTTCGGATTTAGGACTACAAAATACTTCATATGCACCTATATTTATCAATCTTACTTTAATAAAGTTTAAATTTGTTGGCTTGTGTTTTTTAAATGGCATTGATTTGTGACGAAACTACCCATAACAGCATTCCAAGGACAGTTCTTTTAATCAGGTCTCGAAGCATTCTTCTTTTCATAATGTTTTTTTATCATTATTCTATAAGTATTTTACTAAGGAAGGAAGGTGGGATAAAGTAATGAAGTGATATAGGAAAGAGAAGAGAGGACTAGGGTCTTGACCAGTTGACCTTTTTAGTTCCAGAGGATTTGTTATTAACCATAAAATATAGATAAAGATGGCTAAAGGTTACTTCGCAACAGATATAGCAACATCACCTACAGTTGGAATATAATCTTTTATATATCTGTATATAGTTCTACCTCCAAAATACATATTTAAATTTTAAAAAAATTAAACTATTTTTAATGGTATGTAATAATATTTTGTACATATAAGGAAAATATTAACAGTAAGTAGTAAATGATAGATTCATTATTTTCAAACCCTTGTCCTGTAGTTCCCTTCCATTAGTTGCGGTACAATAGTTTATTTGTTTAAATATATCATTTAAAAAAAAATCTTAATATTTAAGTTATATTTAAATAATATCTTAATATTAAAATAAAATCTTAATGAACTTTCTCTACGTGATAATTAAGAGAAAATAATAGAAACAAATTTATCTGTTTTATATGTTTTCACTGGCGGTTATTCTATTTGCGCAGATGAGAAAATGATCCCCATAACTTTATAAAAGAAAAAAATAGTTATTTTATAGTAGTAAAAAGAAATAAAAAATATTTATTTGAGATTGATTAAATCTGCAGAAGCGGAACGCCTTCATTGTTACAAACGCAACCCGCGCCGCTTGAGCCGTGAACCCTTCTGACTTCGCCGGAGTAGGAAAATCACAAAAACTGAAGGCATTTTTTCCAGTGACGGGTATTTTTGAGTTTATTACTTTAAAGACAATTAGTGTAAACCCCCATTGTGATTATGAAGGAACTGCTACTGTATGTTTTAGAAAAAATACTAAAATAAAATAGAAAAATTTCATAAACGTGGCGAAAAGTGTTTTTTTTCACGTTTAGAATGTGAACGCTTTTTTGGGGTGAAAAAAATATAAACTATTAAGTTATAGCGCTTAAATATACGAAAAAAAATAAGCTTTGAATTGTTGAAATCGAACAACTCCATGAAAAAAATATTAAAATCCCCGAAATATGGCCATTTTTGGGCATTTAATTACAGGTCATGTAAATGTCGCAGAGACATGTTTCGAGGCTAAAATTGTGGCATTTAGTAATGCCTACCTACTATAACGATTTGATATAAAAATAATAATAACTTTTCGCGTAATGTAAAAAAATTGCCTTGTTCAAAATGGTTATAGAACGACTTTTCAAAGCGCTATTTAATTGAAAATAGTTCCTTACTACCACGAGATATATGTGATGTTCGATTTATTATCCCAAAAACGCGTTTTAAAAATTGGGCTTAGTCTTGCTTCGGCTACTCGGACCTGCGAGTGAAGTGTTACAATGAAAAATTATCATTATTTTTGCATGTCATTTTTGTTATTCGTAGGCACCAGTAAAATCCACAATTTAAGTCCCAAAACATATTCCTACGACAATTACAAGCCCTGTAATTAAATATAAAAAAATTGTCATTTTTTTTTTACTTTTCGGCACGTTTATAAAAAAAAGAATTTCACCAGGCTGCTACTTACCGATTTTCTCTAAAACATTTCCATTCAGGATTTATTTCGAAAAAGGAATATTTTTTCGTTATGGTACCTGGAATGTATTTGATTTACTTCTATAGGACAGGTTCGCTTAGTTCTCCATCTGGACAAGTGATTACCACAGAATCCTCAGTGAAGACTAAAACGACTTTTGGCAGGTTAAGGATTAGAACCATCTCATTTAATGCCGTTTAGAGACCAAACAAAATAAGCATTATTTAAAATAAAATAAAAAAATGCATACTATAAGTTTATCAAAATGGTATCTAGAATAGAATTCAATATTTTACAATCCAAATATTTATAAACAGTAAGCAGAATGATATCTGTATATTCTAATGTAATTTTACAATCTGTGACCACAATCATATCAAGGTCGGTTATTTGGAGCTAAAGCGGTTTATTAAATTAATTTTCACCAAAAGCAAAATAAATCTATTTTGACTTGAATTCATAGGAGTCCAATTTTTACAATGTAACTACCCAATTACTCCTAACCAGGACAGATGATGGTTTCCAAAATAAATTAGTCCAAATTCTCTAGCAACTTGGCACAAACATAAAATGCTGAAAGGATTCAATTTCGTTCATTTTGCCAAGGGGGCGTTTTATATACTACTGCCTATGGCATCGTTTTTAAAATATATCATCATAGCCTAGCTTCGTACAAATAGTTGCCTATAATAAATGAGAACACATTGTAAAATCAGTATAAATTAAATGGATCAACTGATAAATATAAACAAACTTTTTAAAAACTGATTTGATACACTTGTCGGCATTGGTATAATGATTCTAAAACACTTTTTTCATAGATGACTGAGATACGGTTTAAAACCTTTAATCGGTCGCCATTTTGAAACTAAATGGCAGATGGTAACGTCGATTTATCATATAACAATAAGATATATAAGGCAACGTCAAAAATAATAAACTAATTTTTTTAATTTTTTTTTCCAGTTTTAATTAATTTAAATATGTCTAATCCGGAGAGATTTTAAATTCTTTTCTATACAGGATTATTTTGCCTGTTGGTTTTTCTGCTCAGCCTATCACATACATATGCGCGTATGCCGGGCGTACCCCTAAAAAATCAAAAGAAAAAATTATTAAATTGTGAGAGAAATAAATACAAATAAGTTGGAGACTAAAAGGTGTGGGGAGACAATTTATACTTCAAAATTCGAACTTAATTTTAAAAAATCTAATGGTTTTCAGTTGATCGACATTAGTAGAATTTTAGGATCTTTCTATGCTTTTTTGAAAGCCTCTACTACTAACTTCGAGTTATAACGAAAATATTAGCTCCAACTAAAACAGAGAATTAGATCATTATGAAATCAACAAGTTTTTATCCCGAGAGACGCGTTATCCTCAGGGAACCAAATAGCTGTCACAGGAACTCGTACATCATTGGCGAGCAAAAGCTGAGATCAGAATAATGGAAAAAGTAGCATGACATGGTGGAATTAAAACGAGCTGAATTCTGCTACAGATAGCACAGCTAATCACCCAGTCGCGTTCCTATACTTGGGGAGAGAGGGTCAGGGGCTCACCGCCGCGAAAAAAATTCTGCCTACGTGCCTAAAATCATCCTAATTCGCGTTAGATTTTCAAAAAATTTCATACGATTTTTAAAACATTTCTTGAAACGTTAGCGCTCAATATTCTGCTCTAGAAATATTCAGAACACGCCAATCTTTGTACGTTTTTCTTACTTAAAATAATAAATAAATTTTCTTAGAAAGAGTGAAATTATAACCTGCCGAATTCTGCTTCAAAAAGTCAACATTTTTGTCTGATTTTAAATAATTTTCTTGAAACTGGTGATATTATGAAGAGCTGAATTCTATTCCATAAATCTGCATAATACAAACTCTCGTCCGATTTTTAAAAATTTCCATGAATCCGATTAAATTATAATTAATATAATTATATAATTTATAGTGAAATTCTGTTCTAAAAAGTCGCAACACACTCAAATTTGCCCCCGAAAGTAAAAATTGTTTACATTGTTTTGAATTAAGGCAAAATTACGTAAATTACCTATATTTCAGATTTTTCAGCTATATTTCTTTAAAGCCTTCCCTCTCCAAAGAAATTCTTGCCTATGCCTTTACATGTATATTTTTAGTTTCATAAAGTTCCTTTATAGCTTCTTGTTTAAACCATATAGCAATTATTAAAATCAATATTAATAATTCGAATTAACTGACTGTCTTGGACGAGGACTGAACATAACGTTGATGAAGGTCCAAGCTACCGAGAGGCCAAGCTGGCTGCAGATGTTCAGATTTTCGCTTAGTTGGCCAAAATATGATCTGTCTTGTCACTGCTGTCTGATCCTTGTCCCCTCCTAATAATATCTCTTACCAACAGAAAAAAATATTTCTCACTCTAAGCTATTCAGTTTAAATAACAATCGTAGATATTCATTTTACTTCCATTTACCTATATGTGACATATATACTTAGGGTAAGAAAGGTATTAACGACCGAGAAAAATTTCGAATTCGATTTTTCAACGGAATATCCAAATAACCAATCTCGCAAAATGGTATGTTTGTGTGTGAACACTGTTAACTTAACAGTCTAGCTCCAAAACAAAAATTTGTACGTATCCGAATTTCGTATTTAAGACAAGGCTTAAATGCCAAATTTTCAAAATTTCTCATTCTAAAGTACCTTTAATTTTGTTTATTTGAAATATTAACCACCCCAAAAAGAAACCGTCTCAATTTTGTATTAGTAGTGAAAAATGAATAAATATGCACTATCAAAAAATTCGATAAGTAAAAGAGAAAAAAAGGTTAGGGTTACTAGAGGTTAATTTTTAATCTATGATTGATTATTTATTAAAATAAGTAATAGTAAAAAAAAAAAAAACAAAGTTGTGTTATTGACATCAATATTTTCGTAGAATATTTTATCCAATAAATAGGTATCGTAAACAATAATTATACTTTACTGACTCACCATAAATTATTATCATTATTTTAACACAGCCTAAAAATTGTGCAATCAATGCTTCTACTCCATCAGTTTTCTGCAATCTCGGTCGATTGGAGTGATTGGAGTTTCGCATGGCGTAATAGAGTTTAAGACTTCAAAAAATCCATACTGGATTTCACACACACGGTCATTTCCACATTGGCCTAAAGCGATTAGGAGAAATGACCCTCTTAAGCGATTTCGTTAAAATTTACTAATTGACGTAGTTGTCTTGAAATCCGTACAATAATAACAAATTTTAATGACCTTTAAGTGATGAAGAATTATGGAAATAATCATATACATATATAAAAGAATAATCTTAACAAGTGAATAAACTATCATTATTTAAATAAAAACACACAGACGTTGTTTACTTACCAGCAAAAAACTTTCTACAACCAATCAGTGTTCTATAAGTCCTGTACAAATAGATTCTATAAAGGTCTACGATAACGAATATTTTTTATGTCTCTATTAATCCGTTTTAGAATACTTTATAATCAATTAATCATTAAAGCATAATTGGTCTGCCTTTGCCACCGCCGCAGAGTGGGGGAATGTTTGTCCAGAATCCAGCTGGACAAAAGTTCAATTAGTTATCAAAGCTCAATGTTTTGAAATGAATTTAAACTTGATCTTCATCACCTGTATTAACTAGATTACGAGTTTATCTTGAACTCAGAATGTGCCAACAGGATAACAATGAGGTCCAATATTTACCTTTATAAGAATACTGATCTGTTGCAAACAAGTTTTCTACAAGTACAAACGTACGAATATTTGAAAATGAATTATGTCTCCTTATGTATTTTTATAATTCTTACTTTTATAAAGTAATTTATATTACGTACTTTTATAAAGTCCTAATGTATAGCATAATAATAAAACTATTTTTCAATATATATATTCTGTTCTAAAAATATAATGCAACAAAATTGTTACAAAATTTGTTTGTAAACAATTTCAACTGGACACAATTTGGCAAACGTTTTTTAATAGATGTAAGTCAATCCTTCTGTCATAAGGAGCCTTAAGAATTACTTGTTGTTTTTTTTTTAGAAAGAGGAACAATTCTGGAAATTTTCCTCACCAACGAACGGAAGTTTGCGTAGGATGGGCAAAAAAAAAAAAAAATTAGGCTGTGATGATGCTCCGAGAATAGAATTTGAGAAATTCGTACAAAAGTGGTAGTTCAACTAATTGCAGTTTTTCTCGCCTTAAATTAAAATATTACAGTATGACAACCTGGAAAGACACAAGACAAAGGTTGTGAGTTCGAATCTCGGTCCCGAGAATCCTCAGGCATTTAATCACCCATCCTTCGAGTGTGTGGGGCCCGTCATCCTTCTGGTGGCAACTCACAAACACCGGGCTAAGGAGTGATGGACCCTAACTTTTTAATTTTAATACATTTTGAATCGCGTTGTGATTTTTTATGATGTTTGGAGGATGGCGATCTACTTCGGGGAAAGAAATATAGATCCTTTTGCGGGTGGTGACCTCGAACAGTCATAATCCGTGGATCTAGACCGATTTGTCACTGTCTTTGAACCTTAAGGAATCGGTGAAAAAGACTGCCGAATTGGTCCCAAAGGCTATGGAGCTATGGGTAGCCTGCCACTGAAATATGGAAACCATGCTAAGCAGCAACGTTGGGGTACTTCCTCCAGGCTATCTGTGCTCCCACAAGCAATAAATATCTGTAAGAATAGCATAACATCGCGCTGCCAAAGATCTTCATGGTCTATGGTACCAACAGAAGGAAAAAAATATATATATATAAATATGCTTATTTGCCTTTTCCTAATTCCGCCAATGTGTACAAATTACTTCAATGAAAATAGATAGAAGCGGTTAAAAAGTCGTTATCGTAAAATATTACAATTTGACATATTACAAAAACCAAAAACAAATAAATAAAACAATAGTTTTTAAATAAAATGAAATATTGAAAACACAGTCATATCTATGTAAAATATTTACAATCACCCTGGTAACACCTATCCAAGTAAATTCAATAATCAAAATGAATTATAAATTGCAGATTTAGTTTTTTGTTATAAAAAAAATGATTAATTTTGGAGATTTTCGTTCGACTGACAAAGTATTAAAAATCAGAAATTTTATGCTTTTAATATAAAATTTATTTAAATTATTTATATAAAACTATTTTCAATGTACTTTTTAGAAATAAAAACATTTTTTTTTCTTTAGACATAGAGACATTGGTTTATTATTTACACCTCTTAAAAATTTGTTAGTTATTTCTGTACCACGCTGTATATATCTCTTAATTTACGACTTGCTGTAAGAAATAGAAATTAGATCAGCTCCGGTCATGAAATGCTTGTAAAATTTGGTTCTTGTAAGCGTGCAATTTAGCTACAGAACAAAGCTGGCTAATTTATTCACTGTTCATTACTAGCTAGCTTTGTAGCTTTGAAGTAGTCGCTAGCAGTTCTAAGTAAAGGCCGCAACGGCTGCTTTATCGGCCGTTAAATCAGGAAAACTCAGTTCGATGTTTGCTAATTCTATTGTCGGTAGTTAATTCGAAAGCAACTAGGAGAGCTTTGAATATTCAACAAGCTTAAGAACAAATTTATTGGGCTACTTCATGAGATAGAGCCCAACTAAAACGGTCGTATTTAAAATTCGGTCGAAAATCAGAATTTACCTACTACTATCTCTTAAGCTCCTCTTGAGAAGTTTTCAAACTCGAGAGCTGTTCGCGCTAGTGGACTCTGAGAGTCGGCCAATAACGGGCATAGTAAACTTCCTCTTAAGCCTCGTACACACTTATTGATAAATGTATTGTTACACGTCACAAACAATGGCGTAGCTAAGTCAACTTGCGCCCTCAGCAAACTTCAAGATTCTCGCCCGCAAGACAGGAACTAGGAGGGGGAGAAAGGTTGCACTTGTCCCAAGCGGCAGAATTTCGATTACATATTTATTTTCAAGTTAAATCAAAAATATTTGTTTCTCCTTTTTGATAGTTTTGACCTTAATTCGGTCAATATAATAAGCTTCTGTTATGAGATGATATTTATATCGAAATATATCACCTAAAGTACTGTCATAAAAAGTTTTGACTTTAGGCGGAGAGGGTTGAAAGAAGGGGCGACAAAATTGTGCTTGCCCCCTTGGCAAAAATCATATTTTCGGTCCCCTGCCAATATCCCAAGTTATCTGCTTCTAGGGAATACATTGCCGACAAAGTATCGAAACCGGCACTCACTCAAGTACTTAAATGAAATATTCGATACCATAAAGATATCGAAAGGGATATTGAATCAGTGGTATCGATACCAAAACTACTTAGTATTGAAAGGAAAGTATCGATACTTTACTTGTATCGGTCAGTATCGTATGTTCCCATCTGCTTATTTTACGCATTATTTCATGATTACTAATTTAGACGTAGATGTGTTCGACTTAAATCCAATAAAATAAATCTTCTTTTCGGAGCCTAGAAAATACTGAAAAAAATGTTTCTTGGCATTCGAATCCGATGCCCGGGGCAGCTCCCCCTTCCCACCTCCCTTCGCCATACCCTAGCTTAGCCACTGGTCGCAGAGTTTGTGTGGGTCTATATGGAACATGTCGTAGGTTGGGGAACGAAATATAAGATACTTGTCTCGGAATTGGGTGGGGAGGGGTGGCTTTATTTCATTGAGTGTTGGCATTCTAGGGTTAATTTCATAAGGAGCTTTTTTAGAGTTTTAAAGATATAAAGAATGGAAAATAGAAAATAGAAACATAAATAACTTAGATTTTTAATAAGAAACCAATATTATTTTTTTTTTAGATTGTTTTTATTATTTATTTATTTCAATTCAATACTTTATTATTTAATTTATTTAACTTCAATATTTAAAAAAATCGCGTCACCCTAAGCATGTAACATACTGACTCAGTAGGTTTGGGCATGCGACGTTTGTATCGCGACAGTATGGGGCTCGTGTATCTAGGTGTGCACCAGGCTTAATCCTCTATGTTTGGGACTTGAGGCATGCAGCATTACTAAATATTTCGGATTACATGATAAATTTCCGGGAAAAACGTTAATCGAACATAAATGGCTACAATGACTACGCATTAATGTAAAATATCTGCATATGAAATACCAAATTTAATTTAAAGTTGAGCAAGAGGATTGATTTGAGCCTATGGTATTATTTTTGTTGATCGAAGCCATCTAAAATAATTCTCGAATGTCGATTTGTTTTTTAGTCTTCTCTCTTCGTTTTTTCATGAACTCATTTTGGAAAAAACCTTTAACATCATTGATGTTTTGCTAATGGTGTAAATTTTTATTTTTTCGAAAGTTCTGCGAAATTATTCAGAATACATGACCGTAGGATTAGAGGGAGTTTACTGTATCTCGCTCTCGGAGAGTTACTTTCAAGATTTCTCGCACGATTTACTATAATGGGGGCACGTAGCTTTAAAAGATTAATTGTAGAAAATAAATTTATGAAGTTTAGTACTATTTTTCTATAATCCGAGAGCGCGTCTCTTATCCTACAAAACCACCTTGACGATATTTTCCTCTGAAAAACCAAGAAGAAAATCAAAATGAATGAAATGAAGAAACTGTTTTCATTATTTTCACTCTCAATCATGAATTTTGCTTTCAGGGGCGTAAATACCAAAGGTCCACGGATCTCGGCCCATGGGAAGCCTCGAATTGGCCTTTATAACAATATAAAACAATATCAAATTATATTGTATGTAGTAATTGAATTAATAACTAACATTGTACTATTGTATATAACACACAGCCACATCTTAAAATTTGGAGTAAGAAGCTTAGGAGACCTCAAAATTTGGCGGCAAATCTTACTCCACATTGGTATGGATCGAATCTATTAAATATAAATTACCTAATATTTTCGGAGGTACATATCTTGTAAACTAAATATATGTTATAAAAGGAATCCTTGTGAGAGTAGACATTGTCCTTGAATAAATATAAAAAATAAAATACCTAAGCAAACAAGGAATATCTTCATTCTAGACAATGATATAAAATATTTTAGTGCCCACTTGACCAAATCTGGCTAGTCATAGGCGACTGCGCAGCGAGACGACTGCAGAGACCTTAAAGATAAGAGTCAAATACTGAGTCAGTGTTGCCAGAGATCGCCCAGGCCGCTGCGCGATAACGAACGTCTATCGCGGCGCGGCAAAGGCCGACGCTCGAACTATTTATACCAGGACAGTCACCGTCATGACAGCATGGGTCTTTTGCAGATTAGCTCTTTTACAGTTATTTTTTAATAGTAACCTGTTATTTTACGTGATTAAAGAAACATCGAAAGCTTTAATTATGATTAACCTAATTCACATTTTCTTTTTTAATGCATATTCACATGGCCAAAACTCTTCGATATGTAGTAATATTGTCTTAAACAAATCTTTTCCTTGGTGTCTTCTCCGCCAAACAACGTGCATAACACCTCCACCTACCATTTCTTTCTATGAGCTTCATTAGGTGTCCTTTATAGCGCTCTTTACGGCTAATTCTATCCTGATAAAACTTAAAGGCTTCTCTCTCGTCGTTATTCAAACTGGAGTATGACCTACAGGAGTTCATTTTGCTACTATAACTAAATTAATCTGTAAGCAGATGTTTATATAGCAGAAGAATAACAACATTGATTCAAATATAACTGATACTTTTCTATAACAGATACTTTTTCTGTTTAAAAATAACTGGCGGGGCTAATCTGCAAAATGCCCGACAGTATTTACGGTCTTCATAGTATCGTCGCATTATCAGGCTTGGTCTGATAGTTGACAGTACCTTTCGCTACAGTGACTTATCCATCTAACCTAACCTGCTTATCAACTGATTGTATCCCACGTTTTGACATTGTTTATTTATATGAAGAGAAATAAAAAAAGCTGTAGTCATTTAGTTTTTATGGTGACCTTCAAATTTCTCGTGTTCGATCAGCTTTCTATAATCGCCATTTTTTCCATTTAATATTATTAAATTTTCAAGATCTGTAAGGGTTTAAAATTAAGCGACTGGAGACATCACAAGGGGAGGGGAAGGGGTAAGGGGTGTGTCACCCAGACATTGGGATTTTATTGCTACAATGTTGTGATTAAACAGAAAAAAAGTGTAAGTGAGAAGCTTTAATTCAGAAGAGATGTGGAAAATTATAATCTTTCATATCTAATATAGATGGGAAAGTTAAAATATCCAATATTGTTGGGAAATTTTAGATTTTGCTCCCTCCGGTAATTTGTTGCAGGAACATCCCATACCTAGCAGAGATTCTTTAGAACGCAAAGATTTTTGAGATTCTTCATTTTGTAGCTCTAGACCATCGAAGTTTAATGTATTTTATAAAGTTGGTCATTAGGATTTACAAATAATATTTATAATCGCTAATAAAATGAACGGGGCCATCTTCGTTTATTTGTATGTTTATTGAAATATAAAATTCATTTGCTTTAAAATTATAAAGGCCGAAAAATGCAAGTTTAGTTAAAAAAATTAGAACCAAGAAATGAAAAATAAAACCATGTTCCGTCTTTGCTCGTGAATTGGGCTCCCTCTGGAAATCGAGGCGATGTACTAAGGTATTTTCACTAATATAAAATATAACTTAATTAAATAAACTTGCCAGTCCCTTCCGTTAGCGTGGTACTTCATCAATACTAGAGGCATTTGTTCGCCAGTCAAGCGCGCCAATCCCCTGCCTGCTCACTCTCTGTTCGCCAGTCAAGCGCGCCAATCCCCTGCCTGCTCACTCTCTTTTTGGCTTTTATTCGATGTGCAGCCTCTCTTATCTCTTATACTAATTTCACATTAATGATTTTTTAATTTGTCATACGTGGGTATTGTGTACGCACTTAATTTAACCCTCACTTTATATTGTGCTTACATCTGTACCTTTTTCACTGTTCTGCCATTCCTTCAAGCTCTTTCATTTGTCCAGTTATTTTCGAGACAGAAGCCTTCAGATCCTATAAGTTCACATTTTACTTTTTTGCTATTACTAAAATTTGAACATTTGATTGGTTTTCGTTTTTTTTTTTTTGTCTTGTATGTATATTAAAAAAAAAAAGAGAAAGCGTTATTTTAAGTTATGAAATGGTTCAGAGTCACCGGAAAAGAGAAATAAGGGATGGCTTCGATAATAACAGAAGGTCTATAGCAAACAAAGAGAAAAGAAAAGGAGCAGATATATTATGGGTAATGTAGTAATAATTATAATGTGTTTAGTAGAGCCAGAATGAAAGGAAAAAAAATGTCATGAATGTTATGTATAATATTTTATTGTATGTCGAGATAGATTGATTAGTATGCTGTGTATGTAGCAGCCCAAGGTTTTTGAGCAGCATTGCAGAAAATAAAGCATTTCTCTCGCTCCATGCTGCCTTATTTATTCCGACTCCTAATATCATATCTGTGAACTTTTACTTATGCTATCCACTATATCACCAGCTTTGTAAGTACTACTAATTTGTTTCATATTTTGTATTTTTTTTTCTTGTCTTTGTTTTCTCATCGTATTAATCATTTTGCTCATACAATTCCTCTGTAATTTCTTGTTTATTTGAAATCATATTTATTTTCCTTGAGCACCACGAATTATTGATCGCAATATATCTTATCGAAATCGGAACAGGACGGCTAGTTATATTATATTAAAACTGATGACCGGAAATGAAGTCAGGCGGTTTTATCAATGGCTGCAGATGGTCTTCATTATGCCTCACACACTATTGTTTTATTGTTGTGCAGTTCAATGAATTAACTGTTTGTCTTCACCCGGAAGAGTGGTGTGAATTTAAAAATTAAGATGATTCAAATTATAAACATTGCATAATATAAAACTCTAAATTATTGTACGTATTGTTGACAGGGTACGAGAGAGGATGGCGGGGACGGCCTGGCGGCGGCGGTATTGGAGGCGGCACTAAGGCCACGAGGAGCCTGATCTGGAGCCCCGCTCCCCCCGCCCCGCCCCGCCCCGCCCCGGGACATGGCACAACAATCATGTGAGTTCACCATTATTTTTATAATATTATAAGATAATATATTATAAAGTAAGATATATTTATTATTGCAATATGTGCAAGTAGGAAGAATCCATAGTTAGTCTGAGGAATAGTTGGAGAGAGCGGGGTAGGTTTGGACAGTGGTATGAATTAGACGCTGATGTTTTTGGTTGGCAGCCCTGGTGGAACAGTAAGCATCGCTTCTCTTTTTTTATCTGTGGGTTCTAAAAGCTTAAATTCGATTTGGTGAAATTTGATACCCACATTGGAAGACTTCTAGCTCCTAAACGATATTCTTGGGCATCTTTACAATTTTCACCAAGTAATGGAGTTATTTGTGATTACAAATCACTTTGGTTCCTTTCTTTACAACAAAGAATTCAGATGTAGTTTTTGTTCTAAAAATATTTGGTGCGGTGCGCGCATCACACAACTTTCTCTTACCGTCCTATAATAATTATCTTCTTAATATAATTTTAAAGAGTTCACATAAACAATACTTGAAATAAACTCAGCAGCATTCACTTCTCCACATCTCCCACTTAAGTACAATAAAACAGTTTTTTAAATAATTTTATCTGAACAATTCTGTACACTGCCGATACATTTTAAGTTCGTCAAGTTGAAAAATATTTTAAAAGTTTAGATTTAGTTTCCATGGAAACATTTTGTTTCCATTAAGTAATATAAAAGTAGAAATTTTTAATTTAATTTCTGCTTTTGTATTCTTAAATTACATTATTACAGAGCGTATTGTTGACAACAGATTGGCGGATTGGTGGGAGGAAGTTCGGTCGCATCCGCCTCCTTTCGGATGCGCTCGGTTATCCATCTAGGGTCTTGTACTCCTCATAAGATACGCTGTATCTTTGCTAAAACTGGTCCGATTTTTATGTTTC
Organism: Rhaphigaster nebulosa; assembly: GCA_948150685.1. Classification (NCBI taxonomy): domain Eukaryota; kingdom Metazoa; phylum Arthropoda; class Insecta; order Hemiptera; family Pentatomidae; genus Rhaphigaster; species Rhaphigaster nebulosa. The sequence goes on from OX411309.1 coordinate 17,287,760, forward strand.
TTTTTTTTATTTTTTAGATAATTTAATAACCTTTAATATAATTCTATACATAATTTACTATAAATTGCATGATTTTTAAATTAAGCGCAAATAAAATATTCTTTTCATCATAATTTTTTTCCCTTCATTTTTTCTTTGATATACTACATACATGAAAAGTTCAAGACCTTTTAGAAGACATTAGACAAGTTTCATCAAAATTGCTGGAGCCGTTTTTGAGAAAATTGTAAAAAATTGTAAAATCCATAGCTACTTCCATTAAGTCGATTTTGGCGAAACATTTGCTTACCATCGCAGACATTTACATACCTTAAATACGTAAGTTCAGTTTCGTACGACTTTTCTTTTTTGAGCTAGACTTACCAAATACACACAGACCATTTTGCGTGACTTGGTTATTTGGACTCAGAGGCTTTTAAAACGTGTATTTCCGTTGAAAATTCGAAAATTTTCACGATCGCAATACTTCCCCTTACTATATACTTCTTATGTAGGTAAGGTAAAGTAAAAAATGGTGGGATGAGTTGGAAATTTATCCTCGGCTATCTCACTCGTCCCCCATATTACAAATTATCATACATATTTCTCCTTTGGGTTACTTTTTTTTGTTTATCTTTTTTCTTCTAAATAAGAGCTCATATTACGACGTTGCATATGTGTAGCCCACTCATTACCTATATGTAATAATTATATCAGGCGAGGACTAGCAACTAGCAGGCACTAACTAGCATTCTTTCTATTTAGGCACTCACCTGAGTAGTTTTCATAATTTCAATTGCAAAATCAGGAATTTTGGTATGTGTCCAATGTTTACCATCCATTTGATTACATGGGTCAATTTGAAATATTTCGGAAAATATAAAAAAAATGATGATATTGATTTTTTAAGATGTTCAAAGTGTGAAATTATTTAGTTGAGATCTTCATTTAGATATTCATTCAAAAGCAATGAAATTCAAATTGTGGCTCTCAGTATCTTAAAAAAATAGTGTCCCAATCAATCCCGCTCTCCCCTGCAACAATTAAGCACACTTTCTTAAGTCAGTCTAATTTCTTTGGGGCGTTCAGGTCGATATACACTATCGAAGGCAAATTTAAAATTCACGCCGAAGTGATGATTGGCAATTTTATATTCCCTGCACGTTTTCTTCACCGGCTTGATAGTGAAGAACTGGCCCGTTCCTAAACCCTACTGATATTTGCGATCTTCTTTATTCGTATGGGTAAGAAGTCACTGGAAAAGGATGTTAGATAGCGCTGAATTTGTTATATACACTACGATTTTCGCACCCTAGATTATCTTCTTTCTTACGGAGCAAACATAATTACTTTAACCTTCTCAATGGCCACCTCAACTTCTTCATCGTCTGGTGTCTGCACACCATGAGGAGATCGTTTATTCATTTTTTTCTTTTCCATTCTTGCATCTTCTTTCATATCATGATTCTGAAGTGCTAACACATAAAAAGCCTCACCGATCGTTACATGGCAGTCAGTTCCTCATTTATTCGTTGAAAGAAGTTAAGTCGATAATCACCAATACGTTCTTAGGTTCTCAATCATTTGCATTCATGTAATGCTCTCATGTTTTCTTTTCTTCTTCTTTGTATGATCTTCTTCACTTCTTATGTCAAGATAAAACTCATGTCCATATAACGCTCGAAAATTTTCCTTCTATGTATGATTTTATTATTAATGGTAAAGATGCACCCTTAGTATAAATAATAGTATAATTAATAGTGTTCATATATCTTATCATATTATGTATTAAGTGCTTCAATGCTTCATGTAATTCATAATCTTTCCTTCATTCTTTTCACTTAATTTTACTTTTTCATTTTTTACAATATATAGTGTCATATTTTTCTTTTTATACTTCATATATTTTTATCTTCCTTGTAATTTATGTTTTTATCATTTTTTACTATTATTGGTAAATCCTCTGGCTTTTCAATGTTGTTATTTGGTTTTTCATTTAGCCATGATGATGGCCTAAAATTTAGGCCGAAACGTTGGCACAAAATAAATAAGTCTTACTTATTCAGTCTTTGACCACGCCTCCCTACCATCTTCTTCCTAAAGTATATCTACGGTCAGCCAAACTCATTCTGATTTACTTTCTGGTTGTTTACACGCAAAGATGAAAGGAATTTTCTGTGTCTTACCATGCACAGATGCATTGAATGGAATATACTTGCAGGGAGCCGTAACGTGTAGTGGAAGCTACCTGGACCCTATTTCATAATAATATACAAAAGTACAAGTACAATTCGGAAAAGTACAAGTGGAAAGGTTCGTGTTTAGAGGTTACAAGTTACTTATCGTTATTAGACAATAATAATTTTATTCATTTTTTTAAAACTAAATATTGTTTAATACAACTATTTTAAATGTTATTGTGTTTCGACATTATAACAATATTTTAAAAATATATATCAACTATATAACATCTTGTACTTTATAGGTACCCTATTTCATAATAAAGTGCATAAGCACAAGTGAGCTAATGACTTACACTGTGAAATGTTGAAATACGATAAGATTTTTTTTTTTTTTTAAATTAAATTATTTTTTATTATAAAGTTTTTAGGTTTTCAAGTATTGAAAATTTATATTTTATACATATTATTATAATAACTTACATGGTGATATGATAGAAAAGATCAACAATAAGTGTAGAAATTCTAGAACTGCATTAACTATTTTATTTTTGAATTGGGCTGTCAGTGATCGCTTTTATAATATTTTTTATACCTTTCTAGTTCCCTTACACAAAGTGATAGTTTGCGCTTTATCAAATTCAAATCAAACGCGATATCTTTGCTTTGAATTCAAAGCCTTCATGTATGTGACATCTTTGAAGATAAGAAACTAAATTAATAGACTGGGAATGCGCTGTCAAGTGGTATTACTGGCATATCTGTCTGATATCTTTGTGATTTAATTTAATTATATTAATTATATAATTAGTCCGAGAGAGGAGGATATCTTTATGGATACGAACCCAAGATGGATTAGTCTCTTGATATAATGTATTTGAGTTCAAAAGTAGAACGAGATAAGACGGTGAATTCATTAGTTGTGATGAATGAAATGATGGTCCCCAGGGCGGGGGTAAAAGATGAATGTATATTTCATTCATATTCGTAATTGTGATGTTCCGCTGTTTTGTTTTAGTACTTTATTTTCAGATAGTAAAAGCAGAGCACTCTTTTCCTAAATTAAAGATAATTAAAAGTAATATTGAGATCCTTAACGACCTTTGAGAGGTTCAAGCTCTTTCGATATGAAATAAATTTTGTATTTAGAAATTTGTGAAAACACATAACAAATTAGCGAATGCACTAAGGTGGATTTCATTAATAATGATAATTTATCATTATAATAGTTAATTCATTTTAACATAATAGCATGTTCTGATGTTAAAATTAATTCATTTTCCGAATCATTTTAATTATAAGTGAATGAAAAATAAACTGTAGGTACATGTATTCAGGAGAAACATTTTAAGCAGTAGCTGCTGATTCTAACATTTTCAGATTATAAATTAAAAATGATTAAATTTAAAAAAAATTCACATGTGTTTTGCCCCCTATTATTACTTCTAAAACTATTTTGTATCTAAAATATGCATGAAAGAGTGGTTTATTGAAGGAAATAAATATGGCATAATTAAAAACAGAATATTCCGATTTTTTTTTTTAAATATTCTTTATTTAAAAGCCGCTGTCTTGCTCCTAGTTGTATTTTCCACGAATTCGTTATACTTTCTAATGAACTACTTAAATATAGATTTATTGATAAAGGGGCACATTATCGTTCCGATTAAGAGATATATTGTATTCCGAAAACAACAAGTTGTGATGTTTGTTAAAAAATCCTCGCGCGAGTAATAGCGTAAGTGAAGAAAATTGGTGTATGTACATACAAATAATGCATATGTAATATTTATTTATAATTATAATTGTTTTTATTATATTTAAAAAAACAATGCTATTGATTTTTACTGGAAAACAGGTTTATTAATAATAATTTATGCTTAATTTATGAAACCGAAATCGTTAATAATAATTTATAATTAACTAAATCTTGACTTGAATCACTTTATTGTGTATCATAGTGTAATTTTTCTTTCTTTTCAAGAGGTTGTTCATTTTGATGTTCTAAACTATCACTGTCACTCATATTTTATTGTTACAGTTATTACTTTCAAATAAAACTCAGGCAACATGTTCCGAAGTGAAGAACAAACAACTCTGCATACAGCCGTACTAGCGAGCGTGCTCACCTGCATATGGGAATACGAGCTCAGCGCGGTGAGAGAGAACGGGGAGTGCTTGGCGACATGGGGACGCCTCGACTGTGGTCGAAAGTTTTTTTCGAGAAAAATCTTGTCAAGCTCGATCTATGAGCTACAGAAAAATAATTTTGATACCATCTTAATCACAATGAAATTTGGATTACGATTTATACTTTCATAAGTTTTCATCTGTAATGCAGCAGGCGAAATTTTTTTATGTATATTCCGGAAAGAAAAACTGGTATTATTTCCCACCTTTATAAACTATCTAAATAAAAGTTGATTTATGATTTTGCGGACAGAAGGAGGGTTGACAGTTTATTTTGGGTTAAATACCAGAAACTCCAGCGTATTCAGGTTTTGAATATGATGAAATTTCGAGTTTTTATCACAAAATAAATGAAACCTAAACAAGTTTTCTTTTCTTCTTTTTTTCAGCAACTTATTATTTCTGATGGCCAAATGATAAATATATCTATAATACAAATATTTACTAATTTATACATTTTATATATATATATATATATATATATATATATATATATATATATATATCAAATAAAGCGTAAAAATAGCTGCTAATAATTTGCATAGAAAAATCTGTAGCTAAAACTTAGTTTGTTGAAGTCAAATGCGGCGGGTCAGACCGGCTGTTGGCGAGGCTATGAGCATTGGTTGAAAGGCGGAAAAAACTATTTTTTAAGGTATTGGAAAATTAATTTTTTTTTTTTGTTTTTACTATTAATAAATAGATTAGTTACCTGAAACATTTTGCCCATTTAATGGGAATTATTTCAATGTTTACACTTGTGACAAGCCGTCCAAATCCAATCATAGAAAAATGTTTGATTTTCAAGAAAAAAATTGTCGATATTATTATTATTATTATAGCCACTTTTTTTCTTAGTACGATTTTCCTTTTTAATCAACAACAGCAATACCATAGAATATATTAAATGAAGAAAACATTAATTTTTGTTGTTTTTTTTAAGCTAAAAATAATATCCCGAATAAGTACCTAAAAAAATCCAATAAAATTATTTTTGTAGTATATATCTTATGAACGCAGCCGACCGCAGGTCTGAAATCTACATTTTTATTAAAGTAAGACTCCCATTAAAACATGAGAAAATATCTGCGTCTGTGTGCACAATTTGATTTTGAAAATGGAATTATTATTGTTACTTGTTTATTGCTTCCTCAGTACCCAAGCTGTCAAATCCATATGACGCGCATAATCCATACTGATTTTAATCCGATTTTGAGAAATTTTGAATGATTGTGAATATTGGTACCTAGATAGCCCTTTATCAATTTTCATTCACTACTTTCGCGCACACTTGCACAAATGTATTTTCCTTAACAGGCATATATTTCAATAATGGCTTGTCCGATTTAGCTCAAAGTTGGAGGGAAGTTGGCGATTAGAGTAAAAATGATGTGTTATAAATTCTGCCCAATACCATTTCCTATTTTTGCTTACACATGCGCAAACGCATTTTCCTTAACACACCTATATTTTTAAAAATGGCTTGTCCGATTCAGCCTAAAATGGGAGGAAAGTTGTAGGCTAGTGTTTTAATAGTCCAATATCAATATTGTCCAATTTCATCCACTAATTTCGTTTACGCAGGCGCACACTTATTTTTCTTGACACATCTATATTTTAAGAACAGCTCGTCTGATTTGGTCTAAAGTTTTAGAAATGGTTGTCACTTGTGTACAAATGGTCAAGTATTTGTATATATATATATATATATATATATATATATATATATATATATATATATATGTATAAAAATTCGCCACTGGAAGATATTTGGCAGACGTTTTTTAAAAAATAAATATTCCTTTTATCTTTATAACGATATTTTTAATCATCATAGCGGACTTCTAAAAATACTTTTTGAATTTTGAAATCTCGTTAAAATAGGGGAGTGACATTTCCGTTGGTTTACTTCTAAGTACGACGGAGTCTCGTGAAGAAAATTGATGCAATGGAATGTAAATACAGAAGAGAGAAAGGGAAGTGAGTTTCGAAACATCTTTAGGTTAAAGGCTTCAATATTTATTGGTATATCAACAATGTTTATGCTCTCCATAGAGTTAAATTATAAAGGAGTTTAGGTATTTGAACTCGTTCCAGATAGAAGAGCTCTCGGCTCTCAGCTTTATATTAACAGCTGTATTGGGTACATCAAGTATTAAAATCCAGACATCCAATAGTGTTTTCACCAGAACCATCTCCTTCAAATAAGGTTAGCTTCGGACAAAATTCGCCGAAAGAGAACTGCTGACTTCTATTTGTCTCAGGATGGCGATGGAAGTGACGTCGCTTTGTCTGGCTTCCTTTTCCAGCTCGGAAGGAGTGTCCTACCGTTTATTCTATTTCAGGAAAACAAAATCAAAATACCCTGTTTTAAAAATAATTTGTCTATAAATTTCTTAAAAACTCATTCCACAATGTTTCTGGCTATTGCCCATCTTCAAGATGTTTTATCGAAAAAATATATTACAATAATTATTTTAGTAATGTTGTCTGCTTATAATTTTGTTTTAAATAATTGAAAACAAATTATATATATATATATATATATATATATATATATATATATATATATATATATATATATATATATATATATATGTAAATGAAAATGAAACAGCAGTTAAGTGAAATATTTCTACGAATGAAAATAATAAATAATCGACTTGCATAGGTCGTGTTTCTTCAAATAATAATTATAGTAGAAATAAAACTTTTCGTAAGTTTTCGTAATAGTAAAAAAAAAACTCATATGCGCAAACAAATCAAAATGAAGAGTTAAAAAAAATAAATCACAAAAAGGCGCTCGACTCAATGAACCACTCTTATGTTTTTCGAGTTTTCACGGAACTACTAACAATGTGAGAGAGTGGAAAATTACAAATTCTCAGAAAACACGTAAAAGGGATTGATGTATGAATGGAGAGAGAGGTTTTGAAAGTAAAATTTCCAACCACGGGATGATTATAATGAAAATACCCCACGTGGTTCAATTTATACTCCAGCGCGCGTGTTGGAGGATTAATATCAAGCTTACAATTATAAAGTCCTACAAGAACAGACTATACATACATTTCTCACTACTAACAGCCCAAAATGTAATATAACTATATATATATATATATATATATATATATATATATATATATGTATGTATGTATAGATATAAGGTAGGTTACCCAAATATCTCCTACTCTATTTTTCAACATTTTATCCATTTAATAGTGTCTAATTAGGCTGAAAACTCCAAGAACATCACTGCGAACTATTTTTAAATTTCCAGTAAACCCAAGAGCGATTTCTAATATCGCCTATCCCCGTTCCTATTACGGCCTACTAGATGATATAAAGAGCACGCTACTAATAATGTGAGCAACATACAGAGCAAGATTTACTGCTGAAGGTGTAAGAGGAGGAGAGGAAGAAAAAAAAACAGGATGAAAAACAAAGTATTTATTGTGTAAAAAGTAAAAAAAAAAAAAGTAATTCCAATAATTTAAACATGTTTTGACCTCATTTAAACATGAGGAGATACCTAGTTACTGCGCCCTCCACTGGCTGCTTCACAATATTTGTGGTTCAATATCAGAATCAACTTGGTAGGCGATATTAGAAACACTGTCAACTCTTTGATATGGTACAAGCAAAATTAGAATTTGGATGCACCTACTCGGTCATTTGGTTGATTGGAGCGCAAAATTATGAAGATAACAGCCAAAAAAACTTCAGACACCATATTGTTACTGTTGTCAGTAATGACTGCCTTGCCTCTAGCGCTGCCGTAACTGACCAACTCAGATCTACAAGTTTACTTCATTTTTTCATTGTACTTTGGAAGCATGAGAAGGCGATATCAGGAACAGGGGCGATACCAGGTGTTTTTAAATTAAAATTTCTTACTTCGAAACTAATCTTGTTATAAACTTATTTGACTCGCAAATATTTGGCCCTCGCTTGTATAATGGAACAGCTAGTTGGACTTCTGTGTAGCCGATGTTGCTTGTTTAAACTTTTGGTTCAGTAATATAAAAGTACATTTTTAAATATTAGGATTTGCCTATAGGAGCTATAAGCAATAAAAAAAATTCTATTTTTTTTTTTTTATTTCTGTATATAAAATTTGAAGGAACCTATAGTAAAAAATATTTAAAAAAAAAAAATTGTTGTGGGTATCGTTTTACATGTTTTTTGAAATACTGAATCGAACGAAACTACAAAATCAGACACAGTAATATTTCTTTTATTTCGAGCGCTAAGTGTGCCAGAGTTCATTAAGAAGTATTGTAAGAGTGCCACTATTGATAAGGAGATATCAAGATATTTTTCAAAGCGATATCAAATTTAAGCTTTTGTCGATCTTCAAATATGAAAAGTTTAAACTATTTAGCGATTTGGGTAGTAAATTAATAATTTATTTAAAACATAATATAAATAAATATTCAAAGTATGATATTAGACAGCTAAAACAAAAGATGCGGACGACAATTTAGACAATAGTTTGCTTACAGTAGCTGAGTTGTGTTATTGTCCTCGGTCAATGAACTTGCTTCCAACCTATCAGTCAATCACTTTGTCTCTCTCACCTCCAAGCGTTTCTCTGATAATGCCAATAGAGTTTTTATATTGTCTAATTATATATATATATATATATATATATATATATATATATATATATATATATATATATATATATATTTATGCATACACAGACATGCACCTCAAAGATTGAAGACAGTGGCGTTCCCAAAGTGACCCACTCTTCCTCCAAAACATAGATAGTATGTATTTAAATATTTTACTGAACTAAATAAATAAAAGTAATAATAATAAAAAACATACAAGTAATTAAAATATGCCAGTTGTTCTGTTAACATTAGAGGTTTTTTTTATTTTGCTTCCATTTTTATATGTTTATTCCGATCACATCGCAAATCTTCTTAATGCGAATTGACTTTGCATAAACCTCTTTCGCCTCAGTCCGCATTTTTCTCTTGTAATATCGACGACATTAGTAAATAATTTCAAATCTCAATGTCAAAAAATCGTCAGGATTCGATATGATTTTTGAAAATTCGCATGATCAAAGAATACATTACAGAATTGATCAATTTTTTAGATTAGACAAGAAATTTAAATTAAAACGTTACAAGCAATAGATATGTGTATAAGGCAATGTAATTGTATATAAAAAATTAATAAAATTACATGTAAAAGAAATAAAAATAAATAAAATTTAATGTCGATCTATATGGACTAATCTTTTTTCACAACACTTTTTCAGATTAGTTAATTAATTAAGATCCCAAGTTGAGAAAAGGTGCTGAGCTTGATTAAAAGGGAATATTTTCTTTCTTTGAACTATTTCTTTTCGGGCTTTGGAATTCTTCTATAAAGGGAAATTCTTCCACAAAGTGGAAACGTTGGTTACTAATCACATAGAAAATAAGCTTAGGATTTACAAATTCCAGCGATTTAACTGTGTATAATTGTTTTAATAATGCTTGAACTGGAAATGTCCGGAGTTACTAATGGCGTTTCGAGGGAGTTAAGGCTTTGCTTGGAATCAACAGATAATAACGTAATTATAATATTTGTTTGTTTATTAGTTCTAGGACTTTATTCCAGACAGAACGATACCATTAAAGAATGAATAAATTCCAGTCAAAATTTCGGTATGTTTACCTAAAATTTCGGCGTTTTTAATGATTTGCGCATCCCTACAGCTCCACCATATTAGTTTATAGGGCTGAAAATTTGTATGTTAATTGAAAGTATCTTTTGGGAGTCTCAACTTGGTTCCCCCATCCCTCCCTCGAGTTTTTTGATTTTTAAAATATTTGCGCACCTTTAAAACCTCTACAAAGGGGGCTCAAAGGCTATTGCATTTTAAAGAAAATTAAATTACCTGTAAAACAAAGAAGTTTCATCGAAATGGGACCAGTATTAGCAAAGATATGGAAATATTTCAACTCCAGCGGGCATCGTTGGTTCAAATGAGTTGAAATTCGGTATGTAGGGTTTTCTGTATCGAAGGTCAGCGGAGAAGCAGAACAATACAATAAAAGTATGGGTAAATTTCGGTATGTTAGGGGTTGTTAGAGTGTACTGTCTTTTGCGTGTCTCAACTTTTTTCTCACTCTCCCGTTTTTATAATATTTTTATTTTAGTGAAAATACGACTTTAGTGACGGAGTTCTGCTGCTCACGGATTTTTTTTTTTCAGTTTTTAATCTTATTAATATTAATGAATATGAAACAAAGCGAATTTAACTGTAAGATGCCCATATCAGCCATTAATATTACCTTTATATTTAGTCCACAACCTTTTTAGTTATGTTATTTATTCCTCTCCAATAATTAGAAAGCAAGAAGTCACTTCTCATCGGGTTCAATGGATACCCTTCGTTCTTATCTGATCCGTCGTTTCCTCAGACTTAGAGTAATCGAGGGAACAAGAAAGAGGAATTGGAAGCGAACAAAGGAAACAATAAATAGCCAGATAAGAGAGTGGTTGATGGGGCCATAAAGGAAATCGTTAACCGCGGCTCAATTAAATCAGGCAACAGAGAGCAGGGAGCGTGGATATTTCGTTGAGTAAAGTTGATGTTGATTCCTCCCTGTTGAGGGAATCCACTTCCATACTATTTCAATCCTACTCTCAACATTATTTGCTCAACATTACATACAGGCACTAGAAAATTAATAACACAACTCTAGGTAGGAGCCGGAATGCAAAATAGTAAGTTATTAATTTCAGGTATAAACATTTTGAACCGCTTCATCAAATTAAGTCCTTCTAGAATAGACCTCATCTGTATCTCGTGTGTACTTTCCTCCTTCCCCCTCGCCTTTCCCTCCCCACCAATATTTAATAATAATCACCACGTGGTCTTCAGAGCGTCGGACTTAATCTTCTCGCATTGCTTATTTAGCCCTATAAATAGTTTAACATAATTTTCTTTGTGGATTGAGAACACCAAAAATTATAATAAATTTTGTTAGTTGTTTTCCGCTATTTTAAGGCCTCTAGGGTCCGTCTATACAACTTTCTTTTTCCTCTTTTACATTGATATATTTTGTGGACTAGCCGTGTTTTCACTATTTTCGTTTGTATCAGTTATATTTCTTTCTTTTTTTATTATTTTTTTTCTTATGAATTTCTTTCATGTTAAAGTCTCCTCAACCAAACTCCTGCCTGAGCAGACCCCTCCATATCTGCCGGTCCATCGCGTCCTCCTCCGACAGTCCCTCCAGTCATACCCTCCACCACTCCGTTCTTCCATCTGACTTATGTTGATTCTTGTAACGATGTTTCTGACCCTTTCGATCCTTGATATCCTTGCTGCTCTCCGCCAAAAATCCATTTCTGCTTCTAGGATTTTTTTTCCTTGAGTCATGCTGAGACCATGTCTCCGATCCATATATCTTTACACTTCCAGCCAATCCCTTATAGATCACTTTTATTGTCTTTAATAAAATATTGCTGTTCCACAGTTGGGAATTCAGTATTCCCACTGCTTAATCCGATCTACCGTTACTTTGTTTTTTTTATAGTTTGAATTATTTTTATGGTCTTTTGTATATTTTTGGTAGTTTAGTAAGGTAATGTGGGGTAAGCGGTTCTTGGGGTTAGTGCGTAATCGTATCGTTAAATCCTGAACTTGTAAGAACTGCTCTTTTGGAGCATGAAGTCTAAACACCGATGTATCACAAATCAGCCACGAGAGTTCGCTGAGGTAAAATATAACGAGTTGTAAAGATATCGATTCCAACCTGTGGATCATGTTGGATCTTCCAACTTCAGCTGTTCAGATGTGTCGGTGTTTATTCAACGACTATTAAATAAAGACCACATTCATTTATTTTTGTGGTAAGTTTAAGTTTCAGAAGCTGTTCTTCAAAATACTTAGTGATTTATACTTGACAGTTTTCTATTTTTTAAGTACTAATCTGCACTTGCCACAGCAAAAGATGATAATGCGGGTAATTTTCGATCAGTGTGGTGTGAACTTACCCTTACTGTCCCGCTTTGCCGGGACAACTCCGGGCTTGCCCAATGAAATAAAACTTATTTTTTCAATGCATTCATTCAATTATGTTCCACATTCCACTTTCATGATTGTCACTGAATGTAAATCTCTGACAAGTGTTAACTTTTTTCGATTATTACATCACCATAATGATTCTCCAAAAACGAAATATTTTGCACTTGCCCTTTGATATAACGATCACTATCATTTGAATATTGAGTCTTCCAGATACCTTGTACGCACTTACCCCTTAAGGCAGGGGCAATTGCGTACTACGCACTACTAAATTAAATTGTAAATCTCATCAAAATGTACGTGATTGAAACGTGGGCTTGATTTTAAAGTCCTGTAAAGTCGAACTTTGTGAAACCTAGCTCCCACTTATGTGTACTTTCTGTTTATTTATTATCAGCTGTTTTTAATTTAACCTTTTCCAGCCTTTGTCCTGTAACCTTCCTTTTCCTTCTATGTGTGTGTGTACCTTGGAGTGGGATGCGGTCGCTGGTTGGTGTCTTTTTGGACTCAACGTATATTGTTTTCTTCTTTTTTTTCTCCGTCTGTCCTGATGATATCTGAATTGGTGAAATATCGACAGGCTGGTTGTTACTCTAATTTTAAGAACTCTACGCTTCGTGTGTGGAACTTTACATTTATTTTCTCAAAGTTATTTTTTTTTTGTCTCTTTTTGAGTTTTTGCTCTTCTGTATTAATTAGATTAATATTGATTAATTCATTTATAAAATAGAATTGGTTTGTTTTTATTTTTGTATTCAGTATTTATTTTTGTATCATTGTAACTGTGAAAACATAGTATAAATCGTGGGAATTGTAATAATTCGCAGATGGCCTACCAAACGGTTCTTGAATGAGGGCTATTGCACAGTTAGCTGATTGAGTATATATTAATTATTCCTATTGCGGCTCTTAATTAATTTCTGCCTTACAATTAATATAAACAATGCTTGTGTACTGAACGGCATATTAACTTTAAGGGCCATTATGTATGTATAAGTAAATTAATCAGCATTTCTGTGAAGAAGTAAATCGTGTTTGTAATCTATACAAATATTAATTATTATTTTAATACTTCGTTATTGCTATTTAGTTCGGGGAAAAAATAGTTAAAATGAAATATCTTTACCAATAATACTTCTTAAAAACAATTTTCAAATTACAATTTCACTTGGAACGATTGCACAATACGAACTCTCTTTTTTTGGGGAGGGGGGAGGGGGGAAGGAGAGGGAGGGGGGCTTGCATTGATTCCATAGATATATATCTCTTTGAGGAAATATGTCAGATATTAGTTTACCTATTATAAGCTTACTAGTCAAGCATAATGGCTTCCTTCAAACAGTGAATAACTTTCTAATGGCTGTCTAGGTGACCAAAAAGTATCAATTTTGCTTCTGAATAAAAAAGTAATTGAAAACATCATTAATTATGCTCAAAATATTATTTTTCACTTTAGAACGTTCAATAATATATTTTGAGTTGATTTTAATTTCCAAGTTCAATTTATTAAAAAGTTGTTTTTCAAAATATGTCTTTATTATCCATAAACTCTGAAGAAGCTTGGACTTTTATGAAAAACTGCCACAATTTTATTCATGATCCATGATGCTTAAAATATAAAGGTAAGTAGTATTGAATTAACTAAGGAAATGGGCGACTTGATGTTTTAACTGTGCGTTGCGGGATAGCGATAAACCAAACTTCAGATGCTTCTTCTGTAAAATTTCACTTATTAGTATTGTAACAATCTTCCTCCAAACAAAAGATTTGTAAGGCACAATAATAATTTATTGTTATTATTATTAAAGATGTTGAGTGATAAATCGTTATCCAAAAGATCTTTTAATATATACAATCCATAAAGATCCGTGGAATCCATTTTGCAATCATTCCTTCTACCACATTTTGCTGCAATTTCTTCTTCCACTCTTTTACGCCTTTCTGCTGGATTTTAAAGAAAGAGTTTGGACCATCCGGATTCTGTTGTTTTTTTTCTACAAAGTGCTTCTTTTTTTTCTTTAAATTGTTTACAATAACTCATTCTTTCTGAGTTTGTTGTTCCCTCGTGATATGATAATAACTCAAGCGATAATAGTAATTTGTCAGTTATTTTTTTTATCTTTTTTCCTTTTCTTTCCTCGCATGTAGGCAACACGTGTTCGGCAGTGGTGGTATACCGCGCAATAGAAATCCCGATATTGTCCCCTCTGCCAGCAGACCTCTGTTTTTTTTTTTACTTCTAAACTTATGACCTTAAAATCACATATTCGCCGGGTGGCCTCGACTGTTATAAATTGTCGAAACCCCTCTCCATTATTAGGAAGATTGTTTACTCCAATACTTCTATTTAGATAGTAATTAGTCTAATACTGTACTACCTAAAAACTCGCTTATTCGATAACTCAGTTATCAAGTGATTCCAATTTCGCCTGCTCGTGTAAATCGACGCAAGAACCAAAGATACCACATTCTTCCGATTCGCCGAGATCCACATGGCCAAGAGCCTCTTCGGCTGTCCATTATCCTCTTACTGCTAGTTCTGTTATCTGCTAATAAGAAGGGCCCTAGTCCATCTCAAGTGGTCAGTCTGGGCTACATCACCTTCGACGAGGAATTCGGAGTTCTTAAGACCTGTCTGATTGAATATTTTTAGGTATTCCTCTCTTAGTACCTACTTGCATAAAGTCTGGCACTGGGGATCTTCTTTTTTTATTTATTCTCCTCCACTTAATTTCAGGCTTAATATATGTATAATGATGGAGTAGGGCAGCTCAGTGAGTAAGGTACTGTGTACTCCTATTTTCTGGTTCGAGTCGGACTGTGGCAGATAATGGAGGAGTTTTCTATCAAAAATTAATGTATCTACTTCTCAAAAACAAAGTTTTTTTTAGGGATTGATAAATTATTTGCCACTTTGTAAAACTATAAATTTGTTTTATTGAAAACTAGTTTCGAATGTTATACATTCATCCTCAGTTCTAAAAACACACAAAAAATTAAAAAAAAAAGCAATTCAAAATTGGATCAAATTCAAAATAAAAAGAGGATGCATGTATAACATTCGTAACTAGATTTTCAATAAAACAAAATTATAGAAGTTGCAAATAATTTATCAATCCCTAATTAGATTAGTTCTTCTACCATCATGCGGATGTCAAGTGAAATTTTTTTTGACGAATTAATATTCTAATCCTAAAGCTTATTTAATTTATTTCAAATTTTAAATTTTCCTCTATCAAATAGGTGTTATAAATTAATATTTTGAATAAAAATTTGCCTTATCTCCATGAAATGTCCCCATAATAATTTTTTGTAATAATTTTCCAAATTTGGATATATTGACTTTTGATAGAAGATTCCTCAATTATTTATTCTGTCAGTAGTGGTTCTACCCTGCACTACCGTTGGCCTAGAAACTGGTCGGTCCTTACTAAGTACTGAACCACAAAATCTTGATGGGTTGTAGTAGTACAGATTTTTTTTTTTAATTTAACTTTGGCTAGTATTCCATGAAGTAACTTTTCTTCTTCTAATATTATAGTTTATATAAAAATGTTTATCAAATTTTTTTTCTCTCACATTTTTCGAAGTTTCGGGGAATTTCCCCATCTTCAGGACAACACTCTTATGCATTATTAACTAATATCCTAATTTTCATTTCTCCACTCTTTTTTTTTTTTTTTTTTGTCATTTCATCTATAAATTTTATTTTATTTCGTCTTGTTTTAGTCACTATTATTTAAAAAAAACTAATAAAACAGAATGTGTGGACACGCTCTGAATATCATTGTCGCAATATACATTTCTCGGAATCAGACCAATATTTCTTTGATTTCTTTAAAAATAATAGTGAACAAAACAAGTCGAAATAAAATGAAATTTATGGATGAAATGACAAAAAAAAAAGTGTTTTACGTTAAATGGTACATTTGCCATGTGAGAAGGACCAATAATTTATTAAATAACTGTCGCGTTATTTAAAACTATTTTCTTTATGCTACTAATTGAAATTAACACTTCATTTTTTTACATCCATTATTCGTTGGCCTAGAAACAGTAAGGTCCATACTAAGTACTGAACCCAAGACCCTTGGGCTTGACGCATGTGTTTGTGATACAGGTTATTTATAAGTATAATGTGTAGAGTTTTATTATATGAGATATGTGAGAGAGAATCCAGAAATTATTTGTCGTGAATAGAAAATCAGAATTATCTGATTCTATTCTGTAGCTTAAAGCTTGACGCTATAATGATTGCAACAAGGCAGCGAGCATACGTTTGAATTATGAATACTTTCTCTTGTTAATAAAACAATCGTACATTAAAGGGAACAACGGGAAGGTACTGACAATCAGTAGATATTTAAAGGCACTCTACCAGGTGAGTCAAAGAATGAACATACTGTAACCACCTATTCCATATAATTATTATATCGCTATATATTGAATAGTTGATCTTATTTTATATGTTTACCTTTATTACTTCTTTTGTTTTTTACGAATAGGGGAAGAGGAAATCCCAAGGATGGTATTAATTACTGGATCAAAATAGAAAATATATTTATTCCATTTTTTTTTGTTCAGCAAAAAGCATGAGAATCAGATTGCAGAAAATAATAGCTGCACAAACACAATTAATTACAATGTTAATACAGGCAGTAAAATATAAAATAACCTTAAAAATAATAACCTATATAATGTTGTTCAGTCTCATTTCTTGCAAACATCTATTATTTACGATATAATGTTTTCACACTTTTTTTTTTTTTACTCTTCAAATATTAAAAAGTAGCAAACCCCACAAGAGAACGACTGAGGCAAGGAAATTTTTTTCCCGAAGGTTGGATTGGTTTTTAAATGATTATTTCATACTTATCTAAGTGTCTGTGTATTCAACTTGCTTCCCGGGTATGAAGTTATCATTACGCACGCAAGCTTTTTATAGTGTAGATGATAGATAGTTTTAGTGCAGATTATCTACATTCAGTCACTCCTTTGTTTTATTTGTTATTTTTATTCAGTTCTTATCTTTACAATTTTACCTTGCTTTTTTGGTTTTTGCTTGTATTTAGCTTGACAATATTTCTTCATTATGTGTGAGTCTATTTTCAATATTTAGTTCTAAGTAGTCAGGAACAACCTATTCGTTCCTTCTATATTACTTTTTCTTTTGATTCTATCATTTATATGCTTTGATTTTACTAATTTCTTCTACTTTTATCTTTATTGTATTTTATTATTTATTTATTTTGAGAAAAAGTTCTCTCACAATGCGAATATTAAGCCATAACACACACTGTATATCATACATATATATTATTTAATAATAATATAATATAGTAATAATATATTACATCATTTGTCGTTAGCTCTTTCCCCAATTATATCGTCGTTGGCACTAAAAGGGTAAATCTGTATATTGAAATATTTGTTGCTTGTAAATATTTTAAAATACTTGTTTACGTGAGCATGAATCACTCTACCTGTCGGTGAAAAATGGAATTATGGAGTGGAGATGATCGTTAGTGGAGCCCTTTAAATATTCTTCACTCCAAGCATTCCAGTCGCTCCACTCCAGGGTTCCATTGTTCCATTTGCAGTGATCGTGGGTTGCCGCCTCAAGAATGCGGTGTATGCTAAAATTATTCAAAAAATTAGCTCGATTAGTTGAAGGTGTTTCCCTCTTCTCTGTATTTTCTGGTCTAACCTCATTAAATCGATGGTGTAAAAAGAGGTGGCGACTTGTATCTTTAAATTATCTCACCTTTAATTCCTTTCATTTAAGTCCCTGTTTCCCCAATAAAAAAAAATATCGTTATAACTCGAAAAGACTAAAACCAAGGTTTTTAAATAAGGATTAATTCTTCCTAGTCCTACAGTATCCTTTAATAATATTCCCCTCACCCCTGTTGAATAAATCTTCTACCTAGAATAAAATCTGGGCAAGCTTCTAACTAGGAATCCTCGGGCTAAACTAAAAGGACAAGAAGACATTCGGGTCATTTTCAGGGCTGAAATTATAAAGGAGATATAAAGTAAAATGACAAAAAAATAAAACAACTTTATTACATCCATCTCTATTATTACTTAGGTATTTATTACTTATTTAATATTTTATTTATTTATCCATTTTTTTTTTGTTATTTACTTCTGTAATTTTATTTTATATCTATATCTCCTGCATTTCTAATATAATTTGATTTCAAATGATCCATATGTTTGATTGGAAACGTCGGCTTATATAATTAAATAATTGCTGGCTAATTTCCTGGTTATTTATTACCAAAAATACACCTTCATACTGTCAATTAGGTATCATCTCTTTAAAATTCTAATTAATCAGACAAGGCTCACTTGGGCGCCTATTTGGATACAAAAAGTTAAGCTTTAGAGCTCCACTAAGCCATCGAAATCTTCCCGTGTCCTTACAATCTGAAATCCTTAAAGCTTCTTTTTGTGGCACAAATAAAATTAATCATAAGCTTAAAATATACGAGGATATATTACCTGTCTGCTTTGCCCGCTGCGAACAATACTTATTATTATTTTTTTAAATATTAATTATTATTTACTTTCCTCAAAATATGAATACTGGTCGGGGTGGAAATTGAAATGGTTAATAATTAGATTTTTTCTTATTTTTTTGCGATTTCCTATGTAAACTAAGAAATCCCTGCTTGCCGCTTATATATATATATATATATATATATATATATATATATATATATATATATATATATATATATATATATATATAAGCGGCAAAATATATATATATATATATAATATATATATATATATATATATATATATATATATATATATATATATGTAAGGGAATGAGGCACATTTATACATATATTATGACATTCCGTCCTAAAAATAGCCTAGCTATGGAGAGGATAGAGGCTCTTCAAAAGCTCTTTTACCAAAAATAGTTTATTTTAATATTGATACATGCTTCGATAGATCATAGTTAGTTATTAATAATATATAATAACCGAATAATTAGAATCAATTACTGACAAGTAATTGTCATTAGAAAGCATAGCAAAATGAAGTGACAAAAAAAAAACACAAAACTGCTGTGCTAGAGGAGGGACGAAGTGGGAAGTAATGATGTTAGTTAGAGGGAAGCGGCAGGGCCGCACCAATGGTGTGGCTTCTTCAATTTACTCGGTTTTTACAATGTCTTAAAACAAACAATGGAGCTAAAACAGTGTGATAAAAACATCAGGTCATAAGATTCCCTTTATCGTCGCATTCCTTTTTTTTTTTTTTCATTGTTTCTTTTCGTTACATTCGTCTTTCATCCTTTATTAAACTATAGAGTTTCTTTCAGTAAACTTGATAAAAAGCATAATTTTTAATATTTACATTTTTTTTTTTATCGCCTTCCGAGGGTGATGCCTGGTCGTCCCAAATCACTTCGTCCCGCACCACTGCGCCCATTCAAATTACGCCAATGCCTTCCAAGATTTTATATGCTTGAAGATATTAATTTTTCTAAAATCTTTGGCTTTCTAACGGTTTTTTATACATCTATATTATTAGTCTTATTTCCAGGAATTGGTTTTCAGTGTGAGAAAATATTTTCCCCTTTTTTCTCCTTTAGTTGATTATCAAATTCTTTCATAGTTTATATTTATGTATTTGCATTACTCCTAACAATGAGAGAAGGATAATTGTTTCAAATAAACAAAATTAAAGGTACTTTTGAGGAAGACATTTTGAAAAGTCGGTAATTAAGGTCTGTTAGACTATTTCAATGAGGATAAGACCTGGCTGATCTTAAATATCATTTAATTGTACACTGATATAATGAACCTAATCAAAATCTTTAGAGCCTTCTCCGATAAAATTTTTAATATGTGTAAAATCAGTAATATAAAGTGGCACTTCCGGTATGTCGATTTTGGCGAAAAAGTTAATGTAATCCCCGGTATATACCTACCTTAAATATTTAATTTCAATGGCAACACACAGACCCTTTTGCAAGACTTGGTTATTGGACCCAGGAGAACTTAAAAAGTGTATTTCCTTTCGAAATATTTTACGATTGCAATACTTTGATTTGATATATATTTGATGTATATGTAAGTGAAAGTAATAACAGAATTATTTTTTCTTCATTTTTCTATATTAAATTTAAATCTCATTGGACCTTCCTCCCTCAACCCCAATGTATGTCAAGAATTCACTGAAACCTTCTGACGGTCATTAAAACATATTTTATTGCTGGTCTGTTGGTGATGGGTGACACTTAGTTATGTAAGTCATAATCAAGCCGACATTGGCAACTTGCACCCTGGTCATTGTTGCTTCAGGTGCGAACTGACAGACAAAGAAACTACGAAGAAAGAGGTGAAGAGACGGGGCACGGGAGTGACCCAGTTGTGCGGGTCGCTGCAATATATATCTACAAGGACAGGTGATAAGGAGGAGGGAGAGAGAGCGATAGGAGCGAGCCCCCTCCACTCTGTGCCGGGGAGGGAGGGAGAGTGTTATCAGTCTTCCTCAGGACCTCAAGGAGATCCCATGGCGCTCATCATATCCAGGGTACCCCAGCCCTTCTGTCAGCTACAGGTCAGTCACAATATATTTTTATAATTATATCTATACACAGTGCATACCTTCAATGTATATACTCCGTCATCGCTGTTACCAAGTGTTCGGAATGATAGGAAGCATTACTTCAAACACGTCAAAGATAAACAAATCATACTCTTGTCAATAATTCGTATATTTTTATTAAAAAATAACCGTATCCCGCGGTTTGATCCGCATTCAATTTGGATTAACCTCTAGAACACAAAATACCTCTTAAAATAATAACATAGAACGTGTTGTTCAGTCTCATTTCTTGCTGGCATCATCAAGGAGCAGGATTGAACCGGCAATAAGTTTTTATAAACGAGAATGAAGTTACACTTAAATAAGTTTTCCAACTTTTTTTTTCCTATTATGCTCCCATTTTACTTAAAAAATAATTTCACAGTTATTAAAAAGTTTGTGTAGCCAACTCCCACGAGTATTGTCATGACAACACCTACACAAGTTATTAACAATTTAATAACTTGATTTAAGTTTACTAGCCATAAACTTTGATATTTATTTATAGTTAATGCTTCCTTCCTATAGGCGGTAGCGTGATGTTATAAAAAGCCTGAAGCCTTCCTCGTTAACGGCCTATAGAACGCATTTTAATTTTTTTTTTTTAATCGGATTGATAGCTTCTGAAATTAGAGCGTTCAAACATACAAACTCTTTAGTTTCATATAGTAGTGTAAATAGATAAATAAAGTTGTCATGACAACGAGAAACGTTCACAAATCTGACACTTTTTTTCTTAATAATTTATTTATAGTTATTTCTCCGTTCCGATGGGTCGTCAGCCGTGATGTTATAAATACTAAAACCTTCCTCAATAAACGGTCTATCTTACGCAAAAAGAATTATTCAAATCGGACTTGTAGCTCCTGAAGAAATTAGCTCCTTCAAACACACGAATTCTTCAGCTTTATATTGTACAATGATGTAGATACCAATTATTATATTTTAGTTTCTGAATGCAATGACTCAGTTTGCATCAGAACATCGACTATATTATTTTCATAAATATTTACAAAACGTCACAATACATACTGCAATAAACTTTTAAAAATATTGTAGAAGGTTGATTCCTCCTGCGAATTTTCTGTTGTGGTATAATATTTAACCTTGAAAGGCTGTCTAGGATAGCGTTGGTACTTTGTTGTTTGTTATACGTGTTGATACAAAGTTTGTCTTGATTGGACATTTTTTTAAAAATATTTATAAAATATAATAGGTAGGTATGTTACATATTTAATAAAGAAGCATATGGGTGTACATTAGGATTTCAGATGGATAGTGTTTGCTTCGTAGCTCGATGGTGTCGGAGAATTTTTCTGTTAGGATTAAAAGCTACTATAACAGTACATAAAGTATCAGGTTATTTTATTTTTAACAATTCGACGCCAGTATTATTTAATCGATTTAGGTTTCGATTCCGGTGCAAAATATGACGAGACGATATCCGTGGGACGAGACTGCCTTGGACTAGAGCAACCTCATTAAAATCTCTTCAGTAATTTATCATTCTCCATCCGGCTGAGTCTATTTTTAACGGCGGCACAGATAATATTGACGCTTGGTTTCCCCCGCTACCACAAATCGGCTGTCATTAAGAAGGAAAAATAAATGTTGTAATTTGAGCTTTCATTACTTTTTTTTTTTGGAGGGGGGGAGGGAGGAAGAAAAATAATATGAATCCTCTTGGAGTCACTACAAATTGGCTCATATGCTAGCCTCAGCCTTGTAACATTCCTCAAACATCCCACACTTATGATATAAACTTAACAGCACATGTACTTATTTATACAGTTGTGTGGTAAATTGTTCCAGTGTAATTAAATTGTGAAAATAAAATAGCTAGACTTTGATTCAGCTTCAAACTTGGGGTGAATGCAGCTGTTATCCTCTTGTAGTGGTTTAAAAACTTTTACTAATATATGTTTTTATGGTCTGATGTTACAAATATTAATTTGATGCAACCTTTCTTGTCTTTTCTTTTATTCTTAATTTATGAGACCTTAAAGATTGTAAAATCAGAGAACATTACATTAATATGTTTCAAGTAATGCAAAATTAGATTTTAATCCAAGAAAAAATTGTTAAAATGTTGTCCACCACTAAAAATACTATATAGATAAATTCATTCATGTAAGCCGTTACTTACGCCTTGGTCGCAGTGTAAGTAGAGTTACGCCCGAAAGCAGGTCACGTAACGCGAATTGCCTCTGCGTGAGCTCCATCCTTTCTTCCCCTTGATGGCGGTTCTTCTGCTCCGTTAACGTCCTGTCGAAGATGTGGTAGAAGGAATGATTTTCATTGTACTGTGGAATAATTCCGCTTTGGAATACAAGCTTAAGATTTTCGGAACGTCCATCCAAATTTTCAACCTTATTTCAACTTTTTTTTTATCAATCACTTAATTTATCATCACTTTTGCTAATTAATAAGTAATTTATTTTTTTTCAAATTTTTATCACTTTTTTCAAATTCAAATTACGGCAAGACCCCTGCCTCAACTGAAAAGGATCCGTTAGGGCTGTGTATATCTCTTGACCAAATCTAATTAAAACAGTAATTTTAATAATCCCGATGAGTAAGAATTTTTAACGCCGCCACGTAAAATTCAAAGTTTTAAGATTATTCCATTAATTATTTTTTATTTTTTTAAAGAATAATTTTAATAATGGAATGTAATTAAAATTTAATTTTTTAACGCCATGACATAAATCCGAACAAAAAGATCGGCGCCATCGGTGTTAGGTTATGACGGACAACACAACTGAAGTCGACCATTTACAACGTAAGCACCGATAAATATAACTAAGTTGTTTTCTTAAGTGATAAGGGCATAAGCTGGTTATAAACTTGACTGGAAAAATCGGATTAAGTTCTCTTTATATTTTTACACAAATATTAATTACTAAGCACTTAAATATAAATCTGCTCTTTTATCGACTGTGGCAAACTTTTTGTTGTTCTAATTATGAAAAAAATTATCAGGTTCTAGTTCATTGTATTTTTTTTTTTATTTTATTATTTTTTTTTAATATAAATTATATCTAATTTGTCTACAATTATAGCATTAGTATCAACTTAGAAATAAATAGTTAGTAAAAAATTTTGAAAAGATGTTAGTACTTGTAATTAGGACGACGTTAGGTAACGTTGACAATTTTACAGACAGACCCTAGACACTCCTTTGATAACGCACTTCTATTATCAGTTGATAAAGCTATTAAGAGTCCAAAGCCAATATTTTCCTAAATAAAATTAATGAATGGACTCTAATAATATTTTGCATGTTTTATTATTTTATTCATTTTTTCTTTTATTTATTTATTTATCTTCTTTTCTTTTCTATTGATGTTAAAATTAAATTATGTATTTCAACATTTTAAATAATTCACTGCATGCTATTACCTATGGATCAATATTGACACTATTATTCTTTTTTTCATATTAATCTTAAAATAAGACGTTATAAAATAATACGTTGCAAATTATAAAGCTATTGTTCATTATTTCAAAATAGTTATATATATATATAACTATATATATTATATATATATATATATAATATATATATATATATATATATAATATATATATATTATATATATATATATATATATATATATATATATATATATATATATATATATATATATATATATATATATATATATATATATATATATATACATCCAAAAAAAATATATTAAAAATTTAAATGGATTTATTTATTTTTTAAATGTTTAAAGGTTTGGATAATGATTACTAAATGCTCTATATTTGTCCTGTATCCTTCATAACTAGCCTTTAATCGACCCCCACTTTGAAACAAAATGGCGGATGGTAAAGTCGAGTTCGAAGGATCATCCTGGGGTGTTCCTGTGACGGGTGCTAAACAAAAAAAAAATCGGCCAAGTCGTCTCATATCAGAGAAAAACCGCGGACGGCAGACGGACTGATTTTATTTTTAATTTAATTTTTGAATTCTACATATCTTGAAATGTAAAGAGTTTTTTTTTTTTGTTTTTATTTTCTTGATCCATTATAAAGGTTCATTATTGTAAATAATAAACCAAAATGATAAGAAATGCTTGAGAAAGAATAGGTTTTTTTAGAGTTTGAAATACATATTTTCTAGGAATTAATAAATAAATAAATAAAAGGTAAAACTAAAACATATGCTCTTAGAAGACATATGCTCTTCTAAGATATAATCTTAGAAGACTTCACAAAATTATTCTAATTTCGATAACGATTTTAAAATGTAACACTAAGTGGAGTGTTTTTAAAAAAGCATTACCTGTACGTAACGTCAAAAAATCTTTACATAATGGCCTATTCCAAAAAAAGTAAATAAAAAATCGGGGTGTTTGTTAATGGGCATTGGTCTTTGCAAAATAATTGAAGATCTAAAACTTTATAAATTAATATTGGAGGGAGTTTTTGTTGACCGTAGATGTATATTTTAAGGGAGAAGTTGGTCGGGGGGTGCGGTCAAAGAGTTACACTTTTATAAGTAAACTTATATATTTTGTGCCGACGGTTCGTTTAGGCCATCTTCAGGACTAAAAGGAAAACAAAATAACAACAATAAAAAACGACAGAGGCAGTAACCAGTAACAGTAAAAATGATAAAAACAGAAATTACAAGTAAGATTAAAAGTTTTAATTATAAAAAGAAAAAGATAACACTAAATTACATAATACAAGTGACAAATGAAAAAGTAAAATAAAATAAAATCAATAAAATAACAATGTAAAAATTAAAATAATGCTTTATTTACTCAGGGAATAGTTAAATATATGAAATATATTAATTAAAAAGACAAATGATATGAAGGTTTGGTAATATGTAAAGCATACAGAGATAGTTGTGATGTAAGAAGTTATGCAAAAGATTTATAAATTAATATTTAAAAAAATCTTTTTTTGTTGGAAATTGATGAATTCTATTTAAATATTAAAATTATAATATATTTTCGACGCATTTTAAAAGATATGCTCATTGTAAAATTGATTTTATTTTTTGGCAAATATCCTTTCTCGCAAAAAAAAAAAAAAAAAAAAGACAATAGCTCGAGACACGTGGAGCCTGGTTGGAAGGGAGACCTATAACCCTGGCAGTGTTTACCGCTGTCAACTGAGTGATGAAGCATGGGTCGCGCGTGTCTCCTGGCTAATATTTCTGGATTTTAGCTAATGAAAGTACTTGAAAGTACCCTGGATTAATAATTTTAAATATTCAATAATGGTAACTATCATAAATACAAAGAGGGTGCTTTATATTCTTGCACTATATAAAAAAAAAATATAGTTACGAGTTGAAATCACATCGAAACATTAGTTAGTTAATCCATTCATCCATTACACTATACATGAGTATAACATTTTTTTTTTCATTTTTATATATTAATCCGCACCTATTAATTACGATTATCAACAATCAGCAGATGGGCAGACATAATAACAGATACGAAAAAAAAAATAATAACATAAATAAACAAAAAGAATGAAAGACTTAAGGAATAACATAAATAAAAAATATATATATAAATTGACTTTAAAGAGACGTTTTTGTTTTTTAATACTAATCATCATCGCATTTAGATAAAAAAAATCAAGTCTTCGAACGGCTAATGAATAAATTTTATAAAATAAAGAAATATCTCTTAAATAATAAAAAAAATCTACTTTAAATATGTATTTTTTTAATTATTATAATTAGATAGTTAAGACACAGACAATTCAGTAGCTGAATTTAAAAACGTTTAGTACCAATTTTACAAAATCTTTGGATAATCGCAAATATGTTGCTGTTTATTCATATAAAATATACTCTTTCGATAATTTTCAAATTGAATTTTCTATAAGTTTTGAGATTTTATGAAACGATTATTTTTTCAATTTTAATTTTTTAAAAATGGACAATAGATGTTTTAAAATTCAACTACTCAACTTTCTCTATCGATTAGTCGTTTTCGTGCCTATGTGCTCGAAGTATTGAGGCGTATGAAGCTTAACAAATCAAACTATAGTGTATTGCGAATTATCAAGTGGACAGCTCACTTTATATATATATGCATACATGCACACACACACACATCTATATATATATATATATATATATATATATATATATGTATATATATGCATTTATCAATTCTGTTCTTCCTGTCAGTGAAGACGAGACCTGATCCCGTGATTATCTCGTGGTACTGCCGAGATCCTTGATCAAACAGCGCCAATATTTACTGCCTTCTTGGAATATCGTCTGATCGTTTGGGATATAAATTTTATAGATCAAATATTATAACCTTAATTTCTTATAAACAAAAAAAATGAATTCCTAGATAACGAAATATACCTAATATCATGCTCAGAATAATTTTATATTGTAATAAAAAACTGGGAAATCTAATGAACAAACGTATACATCGTTCCTTGGGAACCAACTTAAAGTATGCTCACTAATAAGTGCATAAGTGTATTGCTCAGAAACTATTTAGGACTACTAAACATAAAACTGGCATGAAGTTACTTTTAGAGCAATTTTAAGTACTAATGAATCTGATGGAAATTTTTAAACCATATTTTAACCACCACATTAATATTTGCCCTCACATTAAACAACGAAATATCAAGGTGTTTAATTGTGATTCCTGTCACTGTTATCTTGAATACATTCAGTTCCAGTGACATTGAGCTGTCTCTATTCCTAGTCTGTTACAATGTTGCTTTACGTCACGTGATTACGTGACTCTCCTGGAACTAGTTAATTTTTATAGCTTACCGTCTCGCCGCCTTCTTATCTCTTTGGCGAACGTGGTTTATCACTCGTCGCGTTCTTTTTATATTCGTGTTCTCAGCAACAGGCTATATAAAGGTATCTAAAATCCGCTGCTTTCAACATTTAAAAAAAAATAGTATTAGCTGTAGTTGTAACAAGAACAAATAAGCTCAAAGAGCATTTATATATATATCAAGAATCTATGGTATCATTTTTTGTGTTTCATAACTAGAACACGGTTTCATAGTAAATTTAAGTCAAAATTTCGGCAATTTTTTCGCGTATTTTTAAGGATTTTTGCACCTCTGCGGCTGCCTTTGCGCTTAAATCTTTTCAGTAATGTCTCAAAAGACCGCGAATCACGACGTTTGCTTCTGACATGGCACGTGCGTTTTAAAAATGTAAATGACCCCATCTAGCCAACTCAATTCACAAGGAATTAAAGGATTAGTCAAAGTAAACATTAACATAAATAGTAGGAACTAAAACATTCTTATAGGATAATTATGTGAGTTGGAATTAAGGTTTGTGTTCATGCTCAAGGACTTTTGTAACAACCTAGTAGTAAATCTTGTCGCCTGGAGGTCAAGTATTGCCTTTAATTATAGTGAAGCTTTTTAAATATTTTATATGTCGTATCAAAATTTAAGTCTGTTTGTATCTTAAGGATTTGAGTAAGTTTTATTTTTTTTTTTTTTAAATAAATACGGGGAGAATTGTGATTATTCCTGAAATATGTTTATATATCAGCATATGTACATGAATTGTTTTTAGATAAATTGTGGCAAATATTAGTAAAAGTGTCCTTTTTTATTTTTTTAGCCAACACGTGCCTGTATAGACTCGGTGAAGTGCTATTTAGAGGTCTCACATAGTCGCTACGTTAGACTGAAACGTTACTCAAGGACGAAGCTCAACTGCAATATACTACTATCTCAACTTCACAACGTTTCATCGAAATTTTCAGGATTATTTTGATATTGTGTTTTTCTCAACGGATACTTTATGAAAAATACATTAACATTTTAGGCTGGCTGTCAGAATTTAGTTCAAAAATATTATTAATAAAAATTGGTTCGCTTCCTCAGTTATTGATTCTAGGTATGTTTCAGTTTACTCGTAGTTTATAAATTATCTTTTGTTTAAACAAACTTATTTCGATTTCGAAAGACACGAATAAATTCTTTTGGATACATTCAATAAGTATTATTCATTTCGTAATAATTTTAATTTTTTTTTTATAAAAAACATAATATTGCTGTCATGTTTTTTATTACTATAACAATCTATAAGATAATTTGAATTAGAATTAGAAATACCAATTGAAAAGCCAAGGTGTAAAACCTTTATACAATAAAAAAATAATTTTTGGAAAAAAACGAATATTGGTGTCTAGTATGTGTTCTCCGTATATTAATTAAAACTTTATATCTATGTTTAACTGCTTTAAAGTGGTTCCACACTTGATATTAATGCACGTGATTTTAGTACTCCTTAATTTTTATAAAAACTGCTGTAAAGTGGTTTAAATCCTGAATTCTTGTAATAATGATTGGCATCTGTAATTCACATATGTGCCATGCAGTCACAACATTTTTAGCTATGCAATTTATGTCAAAATGAAACATCACAAAATAGATAAATTCTTAATGATTTTTTAAATTATTTTTTTATCAGAAAAATTATTGTTGTTAACAAATGAATTGGAAAATATCTCGACGAGATGTCAACCTGAAACTAACGAGAAAATTATACGAGTTTATCAAATACCAAAACTACAAAAGTCTATTAGTATCGATTATAATTCTCGCTAGTTTCCAACATTAAATAAATTTTGTTTTAGAGAAATAACAGCGATATTTCCCTTACCTTCCATTGAAAACGGTTGAAAAGCTCCTTGGAATTAGGCGGGAATGACAAAAATATTAATTTTTTAAAAATATATATATATTTATATTGATGTCATATTGTAAAAAGGCGAAAGCGCCAATTAGCAAATTTTATAGGAAACACATGAAACGATTTTTCCCCAAATAATAATATGTATTTTTTGTAACTTTTATTCTTTATTGTGTACAGTAGGAGTTTATTTAGGTGGCAACGCCTTTATAATTACACTATATTTTTAAGGCTTCTAGCACTGGTTGGGGCCAGAGTGACGACTGAGATTCGTCAATATTTGTTGTTTTCGTCATCAATAGTCGATTTTTAAGCCATTTCCTATTTTTGTTTCTCGATATATGTGAACAGGAATCGATAGAAGTGGTGTTTACGTCCCACAATAAACCGAAACCTAAATTTCGAAATTTTGGCGCCTAAGCCTTTTTCCAAAAACTACGTCGATATGTCCCACCATAACCACTGCTCATATCACTGTCATATCACTCCAATTTGGTTTTATGTACAATCCATAAACATATATATATTTATTTATTTATAAAACGCATTTTGATTTAATAAAGTAATACCTATTAGAATTATCTGTTATGGTACAAAGTTACAATGTTAATTTTTTTAAAAGCCTAAATTTTTGTCTTTGACTCAATTGTAAGCGAAATTTTGGAGGAAGAAAATCGATCAAATATTATAATTTAGAACTTGGACTTTTAGCCTCCACAAAATTATCAAATCCACCACAAATTCAATCCTTATTATTCAAAATCCTTCTTTAAATCCTCAGTAATTATTTTTATTTCACAAATTACATTATCCACAAAGATACAAATACCTCTCTGTAATAACCCAGAAGCTCGTATTTTTT
The DNA here is from genome assembly GCA_948150685.1 of Rhaphigaster nebulosa. Taxonomy (NCBI): domain Eukaryota; kingdom Metazoa; phylum Arthropoda; class Insecta; order Hemiptera; family Pentatomidae; genus Rhaphigaster; species Rhaphigaster nebulosa. The sequence continues at coordinate 17,318,305 of OX411309.1, forward strand.
TTTTCAATATATATCCCATAATTTTCTGAGGTATGTAAAAATAAGATGGACAAGAGACTTTGTAACACAAATGTGTAGATCAGAGGTAAACTATCTTAAGTATCATTCTCAGTTTTTTACAGGAGAGAAAAAAAAAGCTGCAGATTGCATGTTTTGGGTAGTGCTCAATCTTTGTATTTGAAGTTTTGCATTTTTTATTACACTTTTAGCTTATTAACAATACTGATCCTCGGAAAATATAGCCAGAATAGTGCAATTAAAATAATAAAATCAGAAAAACTTACGATAGTTTACCTCTGACGTACAGAAATAGTCATTAAATTATTAGTTTTCACCATAACGCCATATTATGTGACCGAAGTGAATTTATGAATTAAATTGTTATCCACACCTTATTAATCCGTTTATAAACATATAAGCTTTCTGAATTCTTATTTATTTTATTATTGTTATATAATTCAGTACGCTACATTAGGTCAATATGTGTTTTTTCCTCATTTGTTTTTATATATATATTTTTTTTACTTATTCTTATATGTAATATATCGGTTTGATAATAGTTAGCACATAGGAAACAACTGTCTAATTCCAACAAAGCCTTTTATTAACATCTAAACTTTCAATGGGATTGTCGGCTCAAATTATGTTAAATAACAAGTTCAAACTCCAACTGAAGATTACAAAAAAACAATGTACATACTCTTTAGTTTTAAATAATAGGAGGATTTACTCTTTATCATATGATGCAATGTGATTGAAAACTTAATTTGATTTCATTATGTAATGAATTGTTAAATCACAATAAATACTAAATAGTCCTTTGATTCATTAAAAAAAAAAAAAAAAACACCGATAAGGTAATGTACGCTATTCCGGAATTGTCCCGTTAAAGCATTACAGAAGGGGTAAGTTGACGCAACAGATACTCTGAGACTAGATCTGCACTTATCCCTATTATCAAGTTTTGCCGGGACAACTTTGACTAGCACTTAAAAAATAAAAAACTGACAAGGATAAACGCAAAGTATTTTGAAGAGTAGTTTCTGAAAGTTCAACATACCACAAAAATTAAAAAAAAAATTAGGCCTAGTAGTGGCAGATAAACTCCGACACACCTGAACAGCAGATGTTGAAAGATCTAACATAATTAACATGCTGGAATTGATATCTTTACAACTCGTTATAATTCACCTTAGCGACCTCTCGTGCCTGATTTGTGATACATCAGGGTTTAGACTTCACGTTCCCAAAAGGGTAGTACTTACAAGTTCAGGATTTGGATTTTAAAGGATTATTACGCACTTACCCCTAAAACGCTCCTGCCCCACGTAACGTTACCTTGATCCGCTTGTAACAATCAATGATTCGCTAGTACAGTTGTAATTTTTTATTATAAGAATAATTACATATAGCTATAACACGAATGGCGTGATAGAGTTTAGGACCGATGAAATTCCAGCTGCTCCACATCGCTCTAAAAAAATCCATACAGGATTTCACACTGGACAGTCGTTCCACGTTCCATTTGGCATGTAACGATTGGAGTAGAGCGATCGTCAGTGGCCCAGTTAAGGTCTCTGTTCCATCTTTTGCTGCTGAAGTATGATTTGCTATCTAGGTGGAACTTTTACTGGATAGTTATTGGAGAAGGCTTTGTACTTAAATCCTCGAATACTAACCTAATAATAGTTTTATCTATATATTTTTTTTTTTTAGTTTTTTTCATTAATCAATATATAATAAAGATTAAACTACATAAATAAAATATTATTATAAGTATTATTTCCACCATGATTTTAGTAAAAAATATTAACTGTACATTTTTAAAATTACTATTTTTATATTTTTCACTTGCCTATATATTATCATATAATAATTTTTATTATGATATAATGTAATATGATATAATATAATAAACTATATATATATATATATATATATATATATATATATATATATATTATAATCTATTATAATGTATAGAAAATATTGCGATCGTGAAAATTTAGAATCTGAGTTTTCATCGGAAATATATCTTTTATGACCCTCTGAGTCCAAATAACAAAGTCACCCAAAATGTTCTGTGTGAATGTATATGAACAGCCTTACTATAAGCGAAAAGTTGTACGAACTTAAATTACGTATTTAATGTAGGTACATATATGCTTGGGATGTTGCAGCAATTTTTTCGCCAAAGACAAAATCGACGCACGAGAAGTGTCCCTTTAAATCGTTGATGTTACACATTTTTCTCGAAAAAGAATCTAACAATTTTGATCAAACTCTTGTTCAATATCAATGTTCAATTAAATGGTCTTTAATATCAGCTAGGTCTTATCCTCATTGAGTTACAGGGCTTAATTGCCGAATTTTAAAAATGGCTTCCTCTAAAGTGTGTTTAATTTTGCTTATTTAAATAATTAACAGTCTCTCATTGTTAGTAGCAATAAAAAATGGATAAATATAAACTATGAAGGAATTTGATAATTAACTAAAGGATAAATACTTTTCCAGGATGAAAACAAAATTTCGGAAATGAGAGTACTGATATAGATTTATAAGATACCGTTGGAAAGCTATTGATAGAGGTGCGAACAATTCATAAACTAAGTAATTGTTAATAATTTCAACTTTTATATTCTTTAATGGAAATCAATGTTTCCATAGAAACTAAATGGAATTATCAAATTGATTTCAGATAGGGTAGTAAGTGAAAATGGCGTGATGCGCGCACCCCGTATATGTGCGTAAATAATAAATTTGCATTTAAGCAACAATACATAGTATCTGAGAATTTCATTATTATTTTTTTCTTAGGATACATTTTGGTAACATAATTTTCCTCCAATTTTTCGGATTAACTGATTGAATTAAATTAATTATGTTTCTAAACTGAAATATAATTTAAGTATGTTTCGATAATATGTGATCGGTGGATTAACTCTGACTAAATTTAGAATCAGACCGAGATGACCCAGTGCGACCTCTTTCTCATGTCGATCCAATTGTCATTTAGCTAAACTCAAAAAGAAGAATATAGATCTTTTTTTTAAATTCGGAAACATCTAATTATTTAGTAAGAGTATTATAATAATAAAAAAAATATTCAAGCCTTGAAGTATTGAACGGTTTCGATAAAGAAAAAAAATTCCGTAGTTGGAAAATAATCGATTGCAATTGCACTTACTGCGTTATATTTAAATGGCAGTGCATGATTCATCTCATGTTCTATTCATTCGTTCACAGCCTTGAGGACTCAACTTATTTTTTTATTTTTTGTTACGTAATTATGTTCGGTTGAAAGAAATTCATATATTATTAATAATGTGACTACTTAATCACTATATCAGCTTCTTTCACATTTTATTCTTTTGAAATTCTTAAAATTAACTCGAAAAAACTCGGACAGCAGCTTATAAATTGGGGAGTTCCCATTTTGCCATTCCTTGTTTAATGCATTTCTTCCGCCATAGATTTCAGTGTATAATGTAATTATAAATAATATAAAAAAATTGCACATTATATTTTAAGTATACAACTACACATATATATCGCATATAATACATTCTATGTACAGGTATTGATTTAGGTATAGATATTTATATACTAATCTGTATTTAATATTTTCTTATTCTAAATTATGTTGTATATATGATTTCTGGAAATTTTCTAAGCAGCCATCCAACTTCTTCATGAATTATTTTATCCTCTTTTAACTTCCTTTCGGATTTAATATTGTACATCTTCAGGCATTTTTCTTATTCAATCCACAACTTAAATTATTTTTTTGTTGCCCACTTTTTTCAATGGATAAAACCTATATTGTTTTATTTTTCCTTATTCATTCTTTATAGGGTTCATTTTTAGGGTCATATTCTATTTCAACATTCATCCATTATCACAACTTGCCATATATGTTATTTTATATATGAAGAATAAGAACAAATAAATTATGATGCAATGAAGTGGAAAACAAAATTGAGTCCGAAACGTTGTAAAAATATGATAAAATAAATCATGAAGAACTGGGATGGTTGTTCAGATAATTTCCAGAAATCAGATATCCAGTATGCTAATCAGTACATTATATATTACCTAACACGTGCATATGTTCAACTTTTTATGTATTTCTGTATGTTTACATAATAATATATTATTTACTTAATATATAATAAGAGGTTATTTAAGCGATCGCAGCATGTCTCTTGTATACGTCAAAATAAAATACTCTTCTGGGAATTAGTTTAAAAAAATTTGGCAATGAATTGGCAGACATTACGTCATGACACGTGTGAAAACTCTAATCCACATTCGTTGACAATCACACACATATCAGCCAAAAAAATTAAATAAATCCGCTAAAAAATTATGATAATAAAGAAATTATTTTAAACAAAAATCAGTAAAATAACTGATAAGATGTATCATCTGAAATCATTGTGAAAGAGAAGATTAGAGTCGGTTGCGAAGAGGCAGTTTTTTTTATTCCAGATTTTTTTTCTTGTCTTTTTGACAGTTTTCCTAAGACGGTTATTAACGGCTTATGTAATCGAGGATCCATTATAAGCCTTTTTTATGTATCTCTAGATACACTATTGTATTTCCACTATACCGCGTCTGGACTATTTCCTGCGATCATACACTGATTGATATTAGATAACATCAGACACATTTTCCTGTTTTAATCATGTGTTGGTGAATGATCGATTAGATTTAAAGAAAGGATAGAAAATTCACGTTCCGTGCTATGTTTTTTCTAGGAATTGACAAATATATTTTAATTTCAACTGGCTCTTATTAGCAATGCATTTAAAATTTATGAAATACTTAATGTTAATATATTAAACAATTTCTACCGTATAGGGATGTTAATATATATATATATATATATATATATATATATATATATATATATATATATATATATATATATATATATATATAATAAATTAATTAGTGAAAAGTACACTTCCCATAAATATATAACTTAAATTTTTAAAAACATTCATAACGACGTCTCGAAGTCCTTCTTCGTCTTCGTTATTTGTTTTCTACAGTACAATATTAATTAATTCAATCCAAATATTTATAACTTAATTTACAATATCTTTTGTTACTATATTAAAGATAGTTTTATTACCTTTAATTTACATTATTCTCTTCCCAATGTCCTGCCATCAGTATAATTTTATTTGGTCAAATCCTAGATGGTTATAATTTATAAATAAAAAATTTTAATTGGGGAGTAATTTTCCTTACTGTCTCTGTCACATATACTGCACTATCATTAGTGTCAAGATTAGTCAAGATGCCACCCCACCCATTCTCTTCACACTTGCTATTATTTTTGTTTTAAATTACTGTTACTATTACATTCTATATATTAAAAACAATATGCCTTTTGTTTAATTTTTGAATCAAAATTATCTTTCTAAATATCTATTTAGTTTATTAATTATGTCCACATAATGGCCTTTTAGATTGACCGCATCTGTTTTGAAATTAACTACCTTATTTATGTTTTTAGCAATGGTCCAATTTTATTTGACTAGCCTTATATTTATGAAACCTTTACTTTTGTTGAGTGATTTTAACTTTTTTGTTTATTTTTCACAATGCCTAAAATTAGTGAAAAACCAAGATTACGTGCAGAAATTTATGCATAGGCAGACGGCAGTTTCAGGAACGGCAAAATTTGAATGACATAATATTTTTAGATTCAAACTAATTTGTAAGTATAAAAAACATCCTGATCAAGCACACGTAAGCATAAATAATATGGCAATTTTGTTTTTAACTCTTAAGAAATTTTTTTTTTAATATAGGAGCAGCTGGAGAGGACGGCATAATCTGCCATACATTTTTCAATAAACTGCACTGAAAAATAGTTATTAAGGCGGAACCAAATCTACCTGTTTTACGTTTTGTCATATTTTCACGGCCCCGTACGTTCGTTTCTGCAAGAAAGTCAATGAGGAATCACTGAAATAAGCAAATTTTCTTAATAGTTTTCCAAGATGGCAGAAAACGATCAAGAAGGTCGAGAGAGGCATTACATACAGCTAACATGAAAACCAAAATTACTCCCCCTTTTTTCAATGCAAAATCCACTTTGTCTCAGTTTCTGGCATAGTTAGAAAAATCGCCGTTTTATGACCGTAGTTTTTGGCCACCCCACTCAACACAATTTCGTTGAGGTATTCATTCCACGCAAAATTTAATGTTTTTTTTATTTGTTATACCATCGATAGACTGCACCGTTTATTATTCATAGGCGAAAAGCCCAATTTTCGAGATTTTTTGACTGCCAAAAGTTCTACCGAGATCGCGCCCGTGTTAGTATTTTTGTTTTTTAATTGTGGGACCCAAATATACAATTTTTAAAAAATAGAAGCTTCTACCGCACCTTTTTCATTGTGGAAACCTCATGCTGACTGGCCTATCAGATTTCTGAAATCAATCAAATAACTGCCCAGCGAAGTTATACAAAATATAATTTGATATCATTACCTAATGAATATGCATATATATATATATATATATATATATATATATATATATATATATATATATATATATATATATATATATATATATATACTTTTCTGTATTTGGTACATCAATTCGCGCATTGTATGAGCAAGATTCCTTATTCATACATTCCACCGTATAAACTCCATAATACCTCTACTTAATACAAATGCATATAAAAATATATAGTCTTCTGATATATATTTTCATCTTATTTATACATCATTGTTTAAATAGTTTCGTTTTAATACAGTTTTATTTAAAGCATTACTACCAGATGTCACATCGCATGTGCCGATTCGGCATCAAATTATATAGGTATTAATAGAGGTCGAATTTAATTGCTTAATTTAAAACTTAAAATGCCTCAAAGTCAAGGCAATAAAAAGAGCATGAAATAGACCATTTGACTCCTTTTCATTGAATTTTATCCTTTGAAAACTCTCAATTAGTTTTTAAATACAGCTCACAGCCCTTCTGCCTTTTATATCTCAAGAATGAAACATTTCTAAGGGGAAAGAATCTTGCATTGATTAAAAATAATTAAAAATCAAAAGAAGAAAAAAAGGAGGGAGAAAAATTAATGGAGGATTCCAAAAAAAAAATCCTTAAGTCTCTCAAATACCAGTAAATAACTGACCGGTCAACGTTTCGCAAATTCAGGCATCACGAAGAAGGAAAAAGATCACACAAGTACAGACCAGAGACAGCATTCTAAAAAAAAAAAAATTTTAGTATTTTATATCATGATTTACTTAACTTTTTATGATTTCGAAATTATTGTTTTATTAAAAATTATTTTAGGAATTTTCATTGAATTCAATTTCAATAGTTTAGGGAAAAATGAGATTTTATGAGACAATTTTCGTGACCATGCATAGAACCTGATAAAACTTCTTTAAAGTTTTCTTTCTATGTTGTATATGAACGAGTTGAGAGCTAAGGAACAGTAGTTAAAAGACACTCAAAAAAAAAAAAATTACTTAAAAAAGTATAGTAATATAGGATGTTTTTTTTTTTTTAAATATATCAACAACGTGTCTCTGATCTGCATTTATGTGATCTTATCTTTCTTGTCCTGGATTGGCGGAACGTTGACAGGTTAATTTTTTTGAAATACTTAAGGCTTTGTTTTCAGAATCTTCAAATAAGTTCCTAAAAAGAATCTTGTTAAATATATATATAAACGAAAAATATTAGGAAGGTGACCTACGTCTGAAGATACTAAAAATAATAATTATTTAAAATTTTCTTTGTATTTTGTGTGCATATACTTTATTCAAGTATATTAAAATCCTGTGTGTCCATACTACAGAGGTTTTCTAAAATATAAAAGTAAATTTACTCCTAAAATATATGTTCTTGGATATTAAATAAAATTCGATAAAATTTCTTGGCCTCGTTAAAAAAACAAAAAAAAAACATTTATAACAAAGTGATAAAAGCTTTGTAGAAAAATTATACATAATAAATAAATTTAAATTTTTTTACAAAAAATTCAATTATTATTAGGGGAACATATAGGTTTTTTCTTAGTTTGCATATCTTTCTTAGAATAGAAAATAGGGGGTAAAAAAAAAAAAAAAAAATGAATCCTATATTTTCCGAGTTAAGATGTAGATAGTTGATGAAGTATAATTGAAAATGAATAAGGAATATTGGAGTTTAAATAAGTAGATTTTATTAAATATCATTCGATTATTATTCATTTTCACTCGTGTATGGATTGAAAAACAATAAATAACAATAAGGAATTTAGTGATTTTTTTAACAATTACAAGAACGATATTGCATCAATATATACATATTAGAGAGGGTATATAAAATAAAATGTATGCTATTCAATAATAAAAATGATGAGCAATTGACGCAACTGGTTACGCAAATACAAAGCCCAGAGGGTTGGTTGACGTCCTTTCGAACGTGACTGAGGTTATGTAGGACTTGAAAATGATGTCTTTGAACCTCACAAAGTGGCTCCTTATTTCGGCAATATATCGAAAATAACCTGCGTAATACATTTATAAATAGAGGACAGCCATGAGGAGAGGTTTCTTAAAATGTAAATGTACACCTAAAAAGGACTATATTTGTTCTTGGCAGTTGATGTAAAATTGATGGCATAATTTCTATTAGTTAAAAAAAAAAATTTAACATTTACACGAAAATATATTTAATGGTCAATTCAAAGGGATTCAATATTTTTATTTTTTTTATAAGTCATTCATTGGGTGAATTTGAGATTTGGCGAATTATAATTATTCAAAAAATCATGTTTTTATTATTTTTTTCAATGCTTTGTCTCAAAAAACTTATCAATCCCTCTCTTCAAAAAAACGTATGCTTAGTAAAATCCGATGAAAAATCTTGGGATCATTTTAAAAAAATCATAAATATTAAAGTGATAAAATATTTGGGAAAAATAAGTCATAACAAAATATATCAAAATCTTTTTTTAAAATCTGCATACCATTCTTAGAATAGAAAATATTAAAAAAATTAAAAAATAAATAAAAAGATTAATAAATATTGAACTTTGAATATCTATATTTGTATTAAATATTATGTCATCAGCATTTATTTTTACTTGTGTATGGACTGACAAATTAATTCAAAATATTAAGAATAAGCACAAATATTTTAATTTTTTTTTTAACGATTTACAAAATAAATCAACTTAGATTAAGATATCAAAGAACCGCTTAATCCCACATTTAGTTTATTAATAAAAACTTTTTTACAAAATCTTTACTTTAATACATTATTTTATTGTAACGTTTTAGCCCTCTCTTTAGTTAAGGACACTTTTCAAACTATTTTTAAGGCAGTACTTGTTAAAGTTGTTTAATGTTCTGATTTTCTAAATTTTCTTATTTTCTTTTTTGACACATTCTGGTCAAGTCTTTCATGTTGGAGATTTAGCATTTATAAATTGCATTAATAAATATTTTACAAAACATACTCCAAACTTTAGACCATAATTAATTTTTAAATTAATATTTGGACAAATTTTATTTTATTTATTTATTCACTTAATTGAATTTAGAAAAATCATTTTTTAATTGCCTTGTCCTCAATATACACTATTTTTCAAAAAGCATTATTCCTTTCTAATACATACATCACTATCACCCATATAAATTTAGTTGAAAATGAGATATAAGGTGGTTTTAATGCACTCTTTTTAGAATAATAACAACTTAAGTCCTGCATCATTATATTATGTGGCTATGTAATTATATATATATATATATATATATATATACTCAAATGCAAATTATTGTAATTAATAGTGCTATAGAGAGACTGATAGTACTTTTCCTACCGTCTGCGGTCCTTGGACTGGCGTGGTAGACAACCTTGGGCCGCTGAAAACTACAACTGAGAGAGTAGTGTGGCGAAAAAAATAAAAAGAAAGAATTTAAAAAAAGAAACAGATAAACGTTTTTGGCAAAAACCGTACACACAACTCGTGCGTGCACAGCACCGGCTCTTGTTTAGGAAGCGGTTTTCTTTACTCAATGGTTTCAGTAAACAAGACGGTGTAAACAGTTGTATCTTGTTTTCTCCATCATACTTTCTTAATTACATGTTTATATATATTTTTCATTATATCGGTAAACAACTATTGTATGTCATCAATAAGAATTTGAGTAAATTCATTGGAAAAAAATCGAGATCTCTACTATTTTCAGTCATCTGATTATTGAAAATATATAACATTCTATATAATAGATACAAACGAGGTCTCGTTTATTGCAAATTAGTTCATTTAGAGCCATCGCGTATGAGGTTTGGTTAATAATGTTCAACTGAAATATTTTGAAAATCTTCACGGTAAAAAATCTTACAAGAATAGATTATTGCTCAAATATTGACCCTAAAAAAATTGGAATTGGGATGTTAAAACGATAAAATAATATAATCGTATTACCACAAGCCTTCAGTGCCCTGTAAAAATCGTTTGAAGAGGAGCGCTTAGTCCGGAAACTGAGCCCCAAAAACGTATCTGATTTCAAGAAAATTTTTGATCGTCTAGTCCCAAAGTACTCTCATAAGATATTGGAAATATGAACGTCTACTACCCTAAAACGGTTGCAAACAAATTGTTTAGATCAACCAATTCGTCACTTAATTGTAATTAAAAATATTTTGTATGGATATTGTAGTCAATTTAATCCTCTACAAAATTGAGTCTTATATGCATTTTGCACTCAATTGTACTTAAAAACAGTAATTAAGGCGAAACCTCTGAATATCTAAATTTTAGGTTTTTTTTTTTTTTTTTGACATTTTGCAGATGTTTATAGTCTCTTGTCTGAGTAGTTGTTCCGACTTTTAAAAAATACCACATATAAAACTTACAGGAAATTTAACTTTATTTAACATTGACTATTTCAAAGTTTTACCTATAATGCACTGGGAGCAAGTTACGGAGGAAAATCTGAATAAACCGAAGCTTTTAAAATATATTTTCAGTTTGACAAACCTAAAATATATAGTGTTTAGAATTGTCGTACTAAAATTGTTTAAAAACTATTCTATTGTACTTTTGTGAGAGAAGACGCGAAGAACTGAATGCAGTTAATTAAATATATATAATATCAACCTAATTAATATTAAACCTAATAAAATTAAAAATCAAAACTGTAATTACAAAAGCATATACAATACTTTGTATAGAGCTTGCAGGAATCGAGTAAGTCATTGATTCAGCTTCAAAATTGTAGTAAATGTAGCTGATACCATCAAGTAGTGCTTTAAGTACTTCTATAAACATAACTTTTTATGTTCTGAAGTTACAACTTTTAATTTGACACGAGTTTCCTTGTTTTTTCCTTTATCCTTCATTTATGAGACCCTAAGAATTGTATAAGAAAAAATAAGTACTACAAAATTAGACTTTAATCCATGAAAAATTAGCTAAAATGTTTGCCTACCACTAATGCAACGAGGCGATTTTCAGATGTCCACTAAAGGGGTAAATTTGATGTTTAGGAAAAATAAAAGAAAATATACTATCATCAATTCAAATTTTATTTGTCATGAATTCAAAATGGAATAGCTGTTGCAATCTCTAGAAAGGTAATAAATCTCAAAAGTACCTATAGAAACCATCGGATCAGAAAAAACAATGAAGATTTTCTTAACTGTATCCACTGCTGTTACATTTATTTTATATATACATATATATATATATATATATATATATATATATATATATATATATATATATATATATATATATATATATATACATATACACACACAAGAGCAGAAGCTTGTTAGGGTATAAATGGAAAGTTCCGAACAAGAAGCCAATAGTCTCAAAAATATCAGAAAACAAATCATCTGTCGATATTTCGCCAATTCAGGAATCATTGCGGTGAAGGAGGGGAAAAAAACCCCACCTAAATAAAGAACAAGATGCAGCACATCTCACCTCCACACAGACACTAACCAGAGACAGCACCCCAATCCAAGACATCCAGACACATACTGAGAGTAAAGGGGATGTTACCTGACAACAGCTGAGAGTTGAAATTACAAACTTGAAATATATATGTTTGTATGAAATGGTCAGCATTCATGCTGAACCGCTACTACGAGTTCAAGAAGCTTAACCCATTGAGCCACTCTCCTCCCCCTCACTCTCTCTCTCTCTCTCTCTCTCTCTCTATATATATATATATATATATATATATATATATATATATATATATATATATATATATATTATATTTTTTTTTCTGAAATTAGATATAATAATGTATGAGAATCAATTACAGTAGAACTCCTGTTAACTGTCCACGCATTAATGTGGAAAAAAAAAAAAGACCTTCGAAACTGAAAAGGAAGTGCTTCCTGGGAGTTGACGGGGACCCGTTGTTTACTGAAGCCAGACACCATTCTATTGCATTATGGGATATTTATTCCAACTTTCCTCAGTTCAGTATTCAGTTCTCAGTTCAGTCTTCACGTTCGGACCGAGTTTTGAGTATTACTGTTAGTGCTAGTGCGAAGCTTGAACGCGATGCTTTGAGTATGAATGCGCACCTCCAATGCTGGGAAGAGAATTGATGGTGGTGAATCTATGGCAAAAATCTGTAGAGAACTGAACTTGTGAAAAAGTGCGAAGGGACAGGCGTTCGAGTGAAGATTTTTGTCTATAACTCAGACAAAAACCCTTTCAATGCGCTGCACGTAGAAAGAACCATCCTCCGGAATTGTTTACGAAGCTCTGCATTTTTGGTTTCTTCAGAACATCATAGAGAGGCGCTCATCAGTGAGCCAATTTTGAAAGAAAAAGTTCTGGCCATTTTTCAAATGGCCTATTGAACGATGAAAAACGCGATAGCAACGTTTAACTGCTACGACGACGTTCATGAAAAAAAAAATTGTTAATTTGCATATTGTTCATACTTCTTTGGTTTTCTTTTCAAATAATCTGTCGTTTCAAATGTATAATAGAATCTATACATACATATCAAATACGTCCCAATGCAGTGTTATTCTATATTTCGCTTAATATTTCCATTTGAAATGTCTATACCTCGGATTAACCAACCCGGAACCGCCCAGGGTCTCACTCCTGAGGTGGCCGGTTAAGAGGGGCGCCTTCCTACTGTACATCGTAAAGAAGAAAAACACCTACACTACACCCTAGTAGTTCGATATTTTTCCAGGATTTCGCCGAAAAACAAAATATTTTTCTTACGGATTATTATCCCAAAAAGTATTTATTTATATATATGTATGTGCGTGTATCGCATTAGATATAATTATGTATGAAAATTAATAAAATATTGAAATACAGGTAGAGTGGTGGACAAATAATAGGAGTATAAGGATCTGAGAAGAGACATTAGATATGCGAAGGGGCCAAGGTGACCGTCTAGACGTAGCTGCCAATTGCAAAACCTTCCGCTCTCTCCTTCAATCATTGTTAATGGTACTCATCTCTTGGGTGTACCGAAGGCTTACTAACCTTATTGCTACCATCAAAATAATCCAGCCGCCGAAGGAGTCACTGAAAGGAATTTGAGTTCGTACTCAAATGAATCGAACTAACTACGACTTCTATGCGAAAAAAAAATCATCAAAATGTATTTTGAGTTAACAAAAAAGTATTTGAAATCAATATTCCAAGGTGTACTATATCAGCCATTCGTTTTTTCTTATTTTATTTTTTTTAATGTTTCTTACTTATGTTTATATTTAAATGGCTCAGAGTTAGGGCTGATTTTTCTTTCTTCTATTTTCTCTTTTTCTTACATTTTTTTTTATTACATTATTCATTTTTTTTAGTTGCTTTGATATTTTTCTTTTTTTTTTTTTTTTTTTGTATCTCAAGTTGGTTACTTTTTGTGCATTTCATTTTTTTTTTAACTCATTTAATATTTTTTTAATTTATGTCATGTATTGCAAAGTTATGTATTTATAGTTATTTTGATGTATTAAGCACTATTTTTTTTTTTTTTTTTTTTACAACCTGTAATTGGGCTTTGGCCTATAGCTGGATGCTGTTAATAAGTAAATAAACATTCCGATTTAGGTTCGTATATCATTCTAACTCATTTTTACGATCCATTCTGCAGAATTGTTCGTTATAAAATTAGCATTACAAGCTATAACATCGTACAAAAATGACAATTTTTAATCAGTTTACCTTTTGTGTTGTTTTCGTTTCTCATCAGTATTTGCATAATTCCAATATTAATATCAATAATCATTTGCCTAATAAACTAGCGGATTTAAAGGAGTGGTTTTTGGGCTGAAGTCTCCCAAAACAAATAAAACATATTTTTTTTTACATAGGTCCATTTTTGTTTCTATGAATGATTTGTTCTGAATAATTAAACAATTACAATATGTTCTCTTTTTAAACCACACCGCATAACTAAAATAGGTTAATATAGGACTATTAATTAATTAATCAATTTTTATTAATAATTTTGTAACATTCAAATTAACTATTTGCGAAAATGTTGCATAAAATGCCCGTATTCGCTTTTCTCTAACGTCGACGTCTCGCACGGAACAGGTAAACAGATTATTACAATTAAACTGTGTTCTGTAAGAGCAACATTGTTCAACGTTTTCTTCACAATACTCTGTTTAAATCATATCAATTTTTAGCAGTGCAAAGGTTTAATAAATACAATTGAGGGAGTGGCGTTTATCTGAATAATGGGTTAAAAATTTCATAATTCAGATACTAAATGTTAGGATGTGTAAAGAAAAAATGTTCTCCCTAAAAACATTATTTTGAATAATTAATAGTTGACGTTAAAAATGAAGGAATAAGATTAATGATATATACAGTGAATGATATTAAAATTGACAAAGTAAATAATTAAATAGACCTAATAAGAAAACAATTAAAACAGTTATGAATTTGTAAAATGTTTGCAAAAAATTTCATAAAAAATGGAAACATCTCAAATGTAATAACAGCGAAAAAATTAAAGCGAATCTTGGGGGATCTTGAAACTTACAATTAAAAGAAATCTTAAAATTTGCTTTGAAAGAAATCCGTTCTATACATTTTTCTAATAGTTTTCAAAATTGTATTAATGCAATTATAGCTTTCTCTTACCTTCACTACGATAGTTAAACATGTTAAAAATAATTAGTAAACCGTACTCGTGAGCAATCAATCGTTAATTGATCGAAGAAGTCTTATCTCATCGTCTAACACTCAATATGAACCCTGATTTTGTTTTATAAATATCGAGTTCTGGAATTTACCATCGTCGGATTTGAATGAAGGAAACATTTGTGTACAAGTAGGTATTAATGCAAAGAGCTAAATTTAATCTTCGTTTTTTTACTTTTGCACTTCTAAATTTACGATTTGTCCCACTGTGTGCCTCCCGGACCATCTCTCTCCTTCATCAAAACATTTTTGTTTCTATAATTTCCTTTATAAAAAAAAAAATTAATTTCTAATTGATTCAAGTTCACTGCTTCAAATGGTGTAAAAAACGAAGTTTTGATCAGTGACTTACAACATTTTCCCTTGGAAGGATGACCTTCTAATTTCAATTAAATACCTTATAAAATTATAAATCAAAAATGCAAGAGGCAAATAGAGTATAAACAAGTAAATAATAGCCAGCAGAAATTCGTTCAGGCTGATATCCCCGCTCAAAGATTAAAAAAAGGGTGGAATCAATGATCTTTGAAAAGAAAGTTATGAATTATATATGTAATAACAAAGAAAGTGATCGTCAATTGGCGTCTAAACAGACTCTGTTTTTGATGTACAGACCCTGCCGAAAACATTAGCCGACCTGTCAAGGGGCCACGGCCACCAGTGTCACTGCGGAACTTTTACCTCTAACAGACATTGTGAGGTAAGGTGGGGAAAGTGCCTTAATCCAGCCTCTAAAATTTTCAGCAAATATTGTTTATTTATCATATATTAAGGTTATAATTATGAAGGACAGTATTGGACTAACATTATACAGTTTAGAGCCGGTGTACGTAATTATACCGCATTCTGTTACATCATTTAATATTTCGCCTTTTTTACACACCGACCAATTATAATTAATTACATCGATTCTAAATTATTTCCATGTATTTTTCCATCTTCTGAATTTTACATATAATATTGATTTATTTATTTCTCCAAGTCATTCATTTCATATCCATATTTTTTATATAAATATTTTGTCATTATAATAATCAATTGATTGAAATTTATTTAATGAGAAAAAACTTGATAATTAACACTTGTTTAATGCCACTTAACTTTTTACTATCGGCTAATTATTTCTAGTCTATTATCTTACTAGCAGCATAAAAAGAATTAGCCGATATTCAAAGGTTATGTGATATTGAACAAGTAATAATTTTCTAGTCTGTCTTTATTAAATAAATTCCAATTGATTATTATAATGGTTAAATATTTACATAAAAAATATAGACATGAAATCAATGACTTGGAGGAAGAAATAAATCAATTTTATATGTAAAGTTCAGAAGATAGAAATTACAACTATAAAACAGTTTAAACTAAAAACATTCACAAAATAATTTATATAAAAAATTAAATCTTTTCAAACCAGTGAAATTAATTTTAATTAGTTCTAGAAAATGCAATCAATCCTGTTATTCTATTTTTGTTTCATTTTCCGATAATTTATCTACCCGCAAAAAATTATTGTGGTTTGAATTTGCTAAATTTATGTCGATAAAAGAAGATACCAATTCTCGAAATGAGTTATCATATCAGCAATTTTTACTGATAATAAATTAAATACGTGTGACTTAGATTTTTCGGTTATTTCCAGTTCACGAGTCTGGCACATGTCTTTAGTTCAGTAAATTAATGGATCATGAAGTATAGAGGTTTATTTTGCTTTTTATATTTAATTTTTTCTTTGGGTTTCATAAGTGACAATCCTAATATTTAGAACTAGATCGCTAGCTGGAATTTTGCCATTAATTAGTTTTTTCAGAGTTTATCAAGGATATTCAGTTCATACCTAAAGTGGTCTCCTACCGGTATGTTTGTACGTTTCCAAAATTTGTTTTCCCCATTTTTATCTAAATCCATATCCATTTTTTTCTAGTTTATCTGAAAATTCAGATGTGTTCTATAATTTTTAATATTTGGTTCATTTTAGCCTCTTCTGGCTGTTTATTTTAGGTTCCAGAATTTTTATTTGCTGATTTCAATAAGGTTTATTGTTCTTTCGAGTTCCCTCCAGAGCTACTTATGGTTTGAGTGTAGACATTTGTTCTTTTAATAGTTTTTGGAGAAAACTGCATTTAGGACGGGTATTGGACTGAGGCTGGTTGAAATTAAACCCAGCTGAATTCCTGGAGTTCCATTGGGAAAGGGGATTCCACAGGAACGATATGTAATTTAGATGTAAGTCTATTATCATTGGGCGACGAATTGTCTAAAACACAATTAGGTCAGTTAATGAGAGGGTTGTAGGCGGAAGAAATGACGGGACGGCCAACATTGACTTCAGGGCTTTGCTTGGACTAGTTAAGAGGTAAACATACTAAAAGTACCCGGATCTAGGATCAGAGGCAAAGAAAGGAGGGGGAAGAAGGTCACGTTTTTCGGTTTTTCGTTTATATCTCGAAAATGTTTGGTCCTTGCTTAAAACATTTAAAAATTGATGAGCATTGATAGAACCTAGCTACTCATTAAATCAAAACGGGCTAGAGACGAGTAGAGATACGCCAGATTAAACACTATTTTGATAGTTTTCCGTTTTATTTCAATAGTTGATAGATTCTTCCTTTGCAAGAGAATGGACTAAAAAACATTTAGTAGGTAAATGTGCTATATCAGGGAGCTGCACGCAGCGGACATTTAAATAGTTTTGCCTTGGAATACCTTCGGGTAATGTAAGGACTTGAGATATAGCATTGTATACATATGTTTTTATTAATAAGCGATTTTTTAATAAACGGAGGATAAGATAAAAAAAAATATATATATCAGGGAGCGAGGGAGGATTACGCTTGGGAAAGCCAATTTTTACAATCTCCTATTTCATACCCTTTGAAACAAGTTGGCTACAGAGCCATATTAGAAATATTTAGAACATATATGTTTTATTTGCTTGCAGGATATTAGTGTTCTAAAGATCCAAAATTTTGTTTTTGTCCTTTTTATATATTTTCAATCTAATATTTATTGGTAGGATAACATTTATTTTTAGGTTTCGTTTTTAGTATTATAATAAAATATTCCAGTTAGAACACTGTTTATTAGAAGGTATGAAATATTGTTTGCTATTGCACAATTGGCCTTCTCTATATCTCTCAACAGGATCCTATTTTTAGCGAGACAATATTTACAGAATAAAATAAAACAAGACAGAATGCTTAGAGTGTTGTTTGATCTGTTTTATTATTGCCGAAGCATTTCTATTGTGGTTAACAATACCCCACTGAAAATAACACTGATATATAAACAATATCATGCGTTTAGCGAATGGTGGTAAAGCTGATGAAAATAACCAATTGTTAGTGTTCACTCATATTTATTCTAAAAAAAAAAAAATTGCTGACGTCTAATTTAGTGTTATCCACCCACTAACTCTAGGATAACACTCGTTAACCTTCCTCGAGGATTCAAATATTTTGGTTCAGAAATCTTGGCATATTTCTGTTCTTTCGGTTAACAATCTTGTCTTTATCTGTTCCCTTGTTTAGTTTTTTGTTTTTTTTATTCTGTTGGTTATTTATGCATTATTTCTGCATCTTTGCAAAATGAGGAACAACAAAATGAGTTTATAGTTTTATAAATATAATAATAATTTATTCCTCATAATAAAAACCATCATTATCTATCACATTTACTAATCTCTCTGAGCCAATAATTCGATGCCCTTCCCTAATCAGTTGGCCAAGGGCTTTCTGAACAAGACTAACTGTCAAACCCGTTTAGAAACCTCGTCTTCTCACTCCGCTTAATTTACCGAACGACTTTTATAGAGTAATAAATAAATAAAATTGTATTTTAGAAAATATATACTAGGTTTATTATTAAAATTATGGCGAATACCATATTTTATATTGTCACAGCTGTTATAATATACAGGGTGTTCGTTTTAAACCGGCGCTCAAATGCATTTTATGGGAAAACGGTTGATCTCCGAGAAAAATTTTAGAAGAAAAAATTGTAGAGCGTAAGTTTTTTTTTCTTCATAATATGCCCTTTATTTGACACTTTGTGCCTGACGCGCGTCCAAACTGATGGGTTAGAAGAACATAATACATGATTCTGACGTATTTTTTACCTCCTTTTTAATAAAAAATAGATTGGGTAGAGACAGAATTTCTCCGAATAAATGCAAATAAATAAATTAAAAACAATTAAAGGTATCAAAATACGATTTGAACCATTCGTTTAACTTTATCATTTAAAATGATGTGCATAAACACAGAGGTCATCTGCGAACCTTCCAGTTTGGACACAAGTCTAACCTGTATGCGGTATCAAAGTGTCAAATAATGAATATATTCTACAAGAAAAAGTCACAGTTTTTTTTCATTTAGCATTTTTCTCTCTGATTAACTGTTTTTTCCGTAAAATGCTTTTGAGCCGCCATAAAATGAACATACTGTATAATTACATTTACAATGTAAAATGTCACGAATGAACTCTTTTAGGTATATTTACATAATATCGTAGTATCTTAGAATAATGTTTGAAAAATACGTGATATATATTTTTATACATGGTATTGGTATGATATATACTTTTATATTCCCATGACACTTATCGCAAAGGTTTGCTCTCGACCTTTGGCCACCCTCAGCTGGTCAGATAAGAAACCTTGAACAATAACCGATAGGTGGAGATATTTTTAACCTGTCCACCTTCGTAAATTGATTAAAGTACGCCGTAAGGGCCTTCAATCATTCAAAATAACACGGCCTTTACTTGAAATAGCCCTTCGTTTCTTGTTAGCTCACACCTCCACATCTCTTATCTGCATTTAATTGTTTATTTGTCTTCGGAGATAATTAAAATTCAAATAAAGTTATACAAAGCTCAATCATAAACAAAGTAAAAATAAAATGTGATGAGAAAAAGGATGGTAAAAAAATAAAATATAAATACAGATAAATGTTATTTCAGCACTATATTAAAATTACTGTTCGTATCAGATGAAATGTCAATTTTTAGATCATTATTAATAATACAAGCCTACAAGCTCAGAGTCTGAAAAGAAATACATTCCTTTAAGGCATTTCGTATCGTATCGCCAGTTTTGATTACTAGATTTTTTAGAAAATATTCTAAGATCTTGAAGAAATATAGTCGGTTGCAGATTTGTCTGGTGGATATTGAATAACTTCCTAGCTTTTAGCAATGTTAGTGAAAATTATAAGCATTTGAATGATATTTATTGAACAAATAATAACAGAAGGATTTTCTATGGTCGTTTTTGTTTTAGTTTGTATGGTTATTAGATTAATTTATTAATTATATATATGTTTTTTTAAACCAAATGGAACCATCTTATTAATGCTCTTTTTTGTAATTCTATAATAAATATTTCTATTTCAGTTCATAGTCTTCATTTTTTGTTTAGAATATTTTATTTATTTTTGTTTATCTTGCCATATATGAAAAATTCTCTCGTCATATACGGACTTTTCTTCCCTGATCACATGGTGTAAACTGGACCACGTCCCAGAACCTGACGCAAGACCCAAAGATACCACCGAGAACATTCCTCAGATTCTTTCATATCCAGATGGCCAAGAGGCTCTTACATCCTCCATTATCCTCTTACGTCGAGTTCTGCTATCTCGTAATAAGAGCCGGTCCATCTCTGGAATTCCGATTGGGCAGTCCCTGTATTACATCACACGTCGGCCTCTTTTCATTCTTGACCATGTCTACCATTGCCAGCAAGTGCTACTATCTTCCAGGTTTCAAAATTATCTTGTTTTAGACCATATTCAATAAAAGGGCTTCAACATCGATAGACAGCTTTGAAATTTACATATATGGGCCAATGTAGGAAGAAATAGTCTATAGCCTGTATAGAGCCACACCATACAGAAAAGTTTAAGCAGCTTATGTTAGAGAACTAACCTCCTTTTATCACTTTGTATACTGATTTATACATCATAGAAGTAATTTTAAGTTTGATGACAGAAGATAGAATTTAATCTACCCAAAGTATATTTGTCATGTTGGATATTTGGTCTGAGCTCATTTAAGCTTTGGCTACAGTAATGTTTGTTTATATTTAAGCTTCCTGAGCATCAAATTACGGCAAAATAATTGAAAATTGTTTTGACAGATAATAATAATAATAATATTTACATATTATAATATTTTCTTTTGAATATTAATAATATTCATATTATATTATTTATTTTTTTACACGAATCGGCCATCAAGGACCGCGCGAAAATCACTTAATAATCTTCTCCACACTCTTCGCCTTCCTTCTACTCCAATACTTTCTCATCTTCCTGGACTGTTCCTCTCGCTCTTCCTTAGTCCATTTTCTCCCTCGTCTCTCCTTCCTTCCTGCTAGAACCCCAACTGCTTTGAGTTTTCTTCCGAAAAGCTCTCTATCCTTGATTTTTAGTCTATCCAGCTTCTCTTTTATTTTTTTCACATATCCATCTATACTGTTATAAATTAAGATTTTGTCGAAAATTTTTTTGTTTAGCCTCGTATTGTTCATTCTGACCATGTGGCCGTAGAACCTCAGTTTCCAGATCCTGATGACTGTTTCAAGATCTTCCAAATTTCTGTATATTTCTTCGTTGGATTTTCGCCTATACCCCTCTTGTGTTACTTTGGGTCCATGAATCCTCCTAAGAATTTTTCTCTCAATCTTCAGGCTGATTTCTCCAGACTCGGAAGGCTGACTTGTATTGCTGGTCTTACTACTGTACAGTAGTGCCTTATTTTTGCATTGGAGGACACATTTTTCTTGCTGCACATGTTTCTAGTGGCAAAGTTCAGTCTTTCCAGTTTGACTATTCTTTCTTCTACGGATGCCCTATCTGTTACGTTGTTACATATTATCTCCCCTAAGTATTCAAACTTTATTGTTACCTTTATTTGCTCATATTTTTTTTTTCAATATTTCCTTGCTAAAGCTGGCATCCGTTGTCATAACCTCTGTTTTTTCATACGAAATCTGTAGTCCCGTTTTCTCAGCTATTTCTTTCAGATTGTTTACCTATTTTATAGCTTCCTCCTCTGTTTCTGCTAGCAGGGCTAGATCGTCTGCAAAGGCCAAACACTTTACTTTCACATTGTCCCTTTTTGTTCTTATTACTGCACCTGCATCGTATTATTATTATAATATATTATTAGTATAATATATTATTAGTATAATATATTATTAATAGTATTATTAATATTCTTGTTGTTTTTTTTCCAATAATATAAGAGTTTATTGCTTTGCATATAATGCACGATTTTTTTTACGAAATTACTTAGTAAAGATAGTATAATTTTGTAATAATCACTTAAATAAAGTGTTAATAATTATTCTAGTAAGGCTTGAATTATTTTTATTTGTGACAATTATTCGCAAATCTCTTCCTGCCTTCTTTTTCGCTAAAGTTGGAATAATCTAGTCGAAATTCGATGTTTTTGTTAAACTAGACTCAATAGACAACACTTTATTTTTTCTTTAATAAAAACTTATTTATAATTTAGGCTACACTGTAAGAGTTTTTATGATACAGATATGTGAAATATATTTCTTAAACAAACTTGTTGACTGTATAGATTTTTTAGTCAACTCATGCGGCCCCACCCCCCCCCCCTCCCCCAGAAGGCCGGGCACCGGAGATTTTGCTCCCCTCCTCCCCTACTTCTGCCTGTCGGCGGGCCAGCTTAGACTAGCGTACTCATGTTGCATCCTTGACGATTCTAGAATGACCCATGTGCAGACTGACCAAGACTTTTATACTTTTGTAGGTCATCTAGAGTTATACTGTTGCATCTCTATCGTCAAACCAATAGTGAGTTTATATACTGCCAATTATATATCTTGTATGTACTATCCGAACACGGGTATATTACTACATTGGACTGATTGGTGAAGTAAATAAAATTAATTAATAAATAACAAATCCTTAAAAGTTGTTATCCCCTGAAGTATACTTATAAGTTTACAAACCATGCGTAGGATACACTGGCACTGACTAACTCTGTGGAATCCGCTGTTTTCCATCTTAATTACATGTGACCGACCCCTGGTATCTTATCAGTTTTGCTATGAGATGTCTCAGCCATTATCCTTGTTAGTGAGTGCTCTTCGGAAAATAACTAGTTTATATAGTGCTAATTACAAACAGCTTATTTACGCCATCATTGGTTAAATAGGTAGCCATTTCTAAATGATTTTTAAAGATGATCAGGTGCAACCTTGTCCAAGAGCTATGTCCAAAACAACATATTAAGCATCAAACGAATGAGGGTTTCAATTGAATATCATTTTTAAATTATATTATACACTCTAGCTCACCCACAAAAAGATAGCAGACAGAAGGCGAACTCAAGCGGCACTAAGTTTAACTAACGTTTTTTTCCTCTATTCTCCGATTTTATTTACAAATATATTCATATATATATATATATATATATATATATATATATATATATATATATATATATATATATATATATATGTATATATTCATATATTAAAATCTTTTAAGGTTAGGAATTCTAATATATGTTTCTGTATAGAAATGCTTGGTAAATAGAATCGGAGGGTAAGGAACAAAGAAAACATCAGTTTTAACTTATTAATATCGTCATCCTTCCATCAGTATAGTCCTTACGCGATCACTTATACTGTCAATGGTAGGGTTATTAAAAGGTTTATAAATGTGATTTTATTGGGAACATTCTTCGGGTGGGTATCCGTTCCACTGGGGCGTTGAGAAAGAAACATTTGGTTCCACTGTTCACAGAGTTTTAATCTGCAGAATTAATACAAATTAATTTAAGAAATTAAAATGAAAACATAAAAACAGCCTGGTAAGGTGGTATCTATCCTCCCTGCCATGTAGAACTATATAATGTACAAAAATGTGATTTTCATATTCGTCACTTTTAAAGGCACTAGTTGACACTGTGGCAAAGTCTTGAATTGCTAATCCTCAAGTGTTGACACCTTGTTTGGCAGCTTAGAAATTCAAGACTTTTTCACAATGCAGGCCTCAAATAGTGCATTTTAAAGTAACGAATATGAAATCCGCATTTTTGCATATTCGATAGTTGGATATGGAAGGGACTAAATTATCAGGGATAGTGAGGCGTAAGCGTAATTTTTGTTTTTTATTAGTTCTTTAGATTATGAGATAGTGTATATTGTTTTCTTATTTATTATTACAAAACAACAATTAAAACCACACAAGACCCACAATCACCATGACATTAAATTGTCTTCCTCTGGATATTATGCAATTCTTAATTGCAAAATGAATTCTTAATTCATTGTTGAATTCAACTTCCAAATCATAGATTTATTAACTCTCTTTCAGAGTCTTATCCCCATCATCAGACCGCTATATTTTCTTACTTTAGTCATTATCTCTCTGTAGAATATGTTATAGAAATACGCAACTGTCCTATGGAAATATTTTATTATTTATTTCTTAATTTGTATTTGGGAAAAGCCCTCATACAAATATGATTGGCCGCAACTCAAAATAATTCCTATGGAAATACTGTATACAAATTTTAACTTATGAGCAGGACGAAATTGTGAAATGGATTATTAGACATATAGGAGAAAATATTGTACAGAAAGAATAACTAAATTACAAAAATATAGCAGTTATTAGAGATGGGGACAAGACCCCGAACATCACAGATTTTTGTGTAATAAGATTTAATTCATGGGATCTTTTATTGGAAGTTAAATTCAGCAATGAATTTAGAATTGGATAATATCCAGAGGAAGATAATTTAATGTCATAATGAGTGTTGGTCTTTTGATATTCTGAATTGGAATTATTGAATTAAATAAATATTATATGTAAATAAATATGAGTTGAATTCACTAATGAATTTTGAATTATTCCTGAGAACTTCCAAAGAAATATAGAAATATAACAACAAGGATGTACAATTATTTTGACAATATTCTTCGATGAGGAGGAGCTTAGTTCTATAAATAGCTTGTGTTTTTTTGTTGTTTTTTTTCTAGTTTTCCTTCAGTTTTCTATAAATGTTCTTGGGTTATAATCAATATTTATTCTTTGTCTCTGCAAGTACCCACGCATTTCAGACTGTTATCACAATTATTTCGATGCTGTGAACATTTTTTTCTTTGACAATCTCAAGTGTTTTATAAATTATCCCATCTCAGTGATAGAGGGTATACATTTTAGTGTTAATTAAAATCTTTGTGCGTCATTTAATGATTAGTAATTCATGTTTGCGAGGTCATGCTCCTGTGATACATTTTTATTAGAGAATGATACTTATAGGATGCAACTTATGTTTAATTTTAAATTAGTTCAAAAATGATTCACTATGCGTGTTACCAAACTTTAAAATTAATAATTATTTTTTCATTTATCCTTAAGCTAATATTACATTACTTAGTTTCTGAGTCAGTTAAACGTAAGTGTTTTAATATTAATATAACAATAAAAGACTCAAAATATTTTTCTAATATCATCAGAGGATTCCAAAAATAAAGCGAATATATATATATATGTATATATATATATATATATATATATATATATATATATATATATATATATATATATATATATATATATATATATATATGATACATTTTTATTAGAGAATGATACTTATAGGATGCAACTTATGTATAATTTTAAATTAGTTCAAAAATGATTCACTATGCGTGTTACCAAACTTTAAAATTAATAATTATTTTTTCATTTATCCTTAAGCTAATATTACATTACTTAGTTTCTGAGTCAGTTAAACGTATATGTATCATGATATATATGTATATGTATCATGATATATAATACGTATATGTATACGTATATGTATCATGATATATAATATGTATCATATATATTATATATATATATATATATATATATATATATATATATATATATATATATATGCAATATATATTATTGCATTATAATTAATTTAATATGTATAATAATGCCAAACTGTATTTTAAATTGCTTATTTTTTTAATTTTTGTGTATTTTTAGAACTGAAGATGAATTCATGACATTTGAAACTAGTTTTCAATAAAAACAAAATTATAAAAGTGGTAAATAATTTATCAATCCCTAATTATATTATATATATATATATATATATATATATATATATATATATATATATATATATATTATCATGCGGTCATCAACTGATGTATATGTAGTATGTGTTCTTTCCCAAGATCTTTAAATCGGGATAATATAAGTTATTCATATTGTAATTGAGAGGGTGAGAAGCCAAGGGGTACAAGCAATAATTTAATAATTTTGTGAAAATGCATTTTAAAGTTAAAGCATTTTGATATAACCTAAAACATTTAAGTTTGTATGAGACATATACAATTGCACTGCCGTATATCCCTTGAAGCAATATTGATTTTGAAATACTTTTAATATGCATTAACTATCTATGACCATAATAAAAACATAAAAAAAAAAAAAATGGATCTTTAGAGTAAGTAAAATCAACTAACAATGATCAGAAATTATCGATATATACCAATACATGAAGTGTAATCAATAAATATAAACCGTCGGGTATGGTAAAAGCGATATAAGAAATAGAGGTCAACAAAGGAAACGATAAATCGAGAAGAAAGAGATAAGAGAGAAACTGATCATTTTCTAGAGGAAATTATTGACGATAAAATATATACATATATATATAATAGGAGAAATAAATAGCCATAGTGATACAGCCGATGTAACGGCGGAAGCTTACCTCACTGCCTTATCCTGCTGTAGGTAGTAGATATCTAACTCCTGCTCACTTGCCCATTAATTTACTCTCAATGGTACTATTTTCAATGGTGCTATAATTATTACAATAGTTTATCAGACGGAATCGTTAATAATTTATTATTTAATGATTTTTTTTTCCTCAGTTACTCCAGGCAGAGGAAGTATGGTGATAATAATTATACTAATAATAAATAAATTCTTTATTTATTATTATTTCTAAACACGCACCTTAAGAGAATATAATGCTGGAAATAAAATTTGAGCTTTACAACCTAAGAGTCAAATAAATAAAAGAAAAAAGGGTACAACTTTATGATGTAGCCATCTTATCAGTAGCGGTCGCCGCACTAGCGCTCTCTAGCGCCATTTGTGCTAAAAAAAACTGCTATGTATTCAACTGTAAAATTTGTATTCAATGGGGTTATTAAGATTATCACTGCTTAATTAAATATTATTTAAAATTATTAGTGATGTTGATTTCCGCTCGCTACGCTCGCGCAAGAGGTAACCGAAACTCCAACGGATCCTTTACAGTTGAGGTCAGAGCCATATCGTAACTACAATTGTTACTGCTTTAGGTACAACTTTACAATTGGGACGCGCTATCACTGGCTCGGGCCTAACTTACCCGAAGGTCGCCGCACTAACACTCTCTAAAGCCAATTGTGCTAACTAACTGTATTGTATTCAATTCTAAAGTGTCAAAAAAAAATGTCAAGTAAGTAATTTTTGGATTCTCCCACGAGTAATACGTAGTAAATTGTTGCTAGAAAAAAATAAAGTAGGATTTTAATAGAAATTAAAATTAAAGCAAAAACTAATTTGTAAAAAGTAAAATTTAACGAAGAATAATTAAAGAAAATAAATTTATTTTGTATAGAAGGTATTTGCTATGCCCAGGTGCAGCCAGGTGCCCGTTTTGTTATGATCGCATAATCTTTTTAGTTGTTAATCCCGTCGGGTAATCTTGAATGAGAATTAGTCTGGCGCTGTTTTATTTTCTATTTTTTTTTCTTTTAATGTCTTTGATAATATATACATATATATATACAATCTTTTTACAAAAACGGTATATTACTTTTTGCCAAGTGGAGCAATATGAATTCTGTGAGAAAGTTTCGAGGCAGATGCTTTTTTTTTCTAAAACTTGAAATCCAAATTAATCTAAATTTTGTCTATCTGTTCATAACATCTATCTGATTATTTAAAACGTTTCGTAAAACTAAAAGAGTACTGCGACATGCCAACAAAAATTCTGAAGTTAAAAAAAAAATTATTGCTATTGTCGATAGCGTCCAACATTTCTCGTTTACTATTTTTATTTGAAACCTTTTAAATTTGAAACCAAATATATGCACAATGAGACATGATGTACATTATGTCTTCATCTCTTACAGTTACTGAAAAAAACGTACCTAAAAAAATGAATTTCCAACTGACCCCCTTCGTCTGTACCTGAGGGTTCCCTTAATTGTTATTAGTTATATTATTGTACAGGACAAACGCTTAATTATTATTACATTTAGTATTAATACAAGGCAAATTAATAAGAGGTCAAAGTAATAATAGGCCATATTGCTAATATAGATTCCTAGCAGTAGCTATATTAATGCCTATAGAGATGCCTAGCACTAAGTATATAGGCTCTGAGTGGCTCAGGGCACATTACAATGGCTGATAAAATCGATATCCTTTGGTATTTCACCACTCTGCATAGCTACTATGTTACTATTATTGTTATTTAGTTAACATATACCGCTACTGGGAATTTCTACCGACAAAATAAATATATCGATCGAAATCTCAATCATCGATATTGGAGATTGTTCATTTAATTTGACAGAAGACCTCTTCGATGAGATAACGCCTATATCATCCGCTGAGGATATGCGTTCTTAGTTTGGGCGATAAAATTGTTTCAGATACTCTTCTCAATTCTGATGCAATCGTAAAATTGATCATCCATTTTAATTTTTTAAGAATGAGCAATCATGATTTTCATATGAACTCCTTTATTAAGTTCATAACTTAATAATGCCTACGTTTTGGGGATGTGCCCAATCATCTTTTGATTTAGCACATCTTACTTTATACTTCTTACTTTATTTAGATAATAGAAAGGATATGTGGCAAATTAAAGAAAAACACATTTCAACGATATTATTTGTATTCAAAATTACTTCCGTCAGCTTAAATGCATTTCTCCCAACGTCCAGCAAGATTTTTTTATCTCTTGTTCGAAGAAAATTGTTGGTTTTTATTTCTTTTCCTCCCTTCCATAGTCGCTCCTCATCTAAACGTACGAAATTTTACAATTCCCATGCTGCAATAGGTATACTAACTACCTGCATAGTAATATTAATTGCGACTTTTGACGTGAACATTAATTTATGAAAAAATAAACATTGCAAAAAACCAAAGAGGAAACTTTGGAGAAAACCAAAAATAAAATAAATAAGCAACATAAAAGAAAAACAAATATTGAATTAATAAACAATTAAATGAAATAATTGAATAATAAATAATATTTAATATGCAATTATGATATACAAGACTATAACATATGTCATACAATAGTTACAAAACAAAAAATAGTGAATCCATAGGCAATTAAACTTTTTTATCCCTTGTTCAAAGAAAATTTTTGGTTTCATTTTTTTTTTCTCCCTTCCATGCTACCCCTCGTCGTGCATTTATACATTTTACAAATCCCAGGCTGCAATAGGCATATTATTAACAAACTACATAGTAATATTATAGTGAATTTTGACGTGAACATTAATTAATGAAAAAATATAAAAGAAAAGTGAACATTACAAAAAAACAGAGGAAAAACTTTAAAGAAAACAAAAATAAGCAGAACAAAATAAAATCAAATAAAAATAGTGAATCAATAAAATCTAAGTAATATACGAGTACACTATGCCAATAATTTATATTATACAATCAAATAAGATGATAATTATTGCAGCTCGATTGATGTGGCGAATCTCAACAACTCCTTTCTGTATTTATTAAACAGAATTTGGCTTTGGATCTTAAAATAATAAACTGCGAGAATTAAAAATTTATCTCAGGTTTATATATGCAACTATAATAACATCCTCAGGTATCATTATCTACCTAATTATGGGAATATGTTATAACTACGATGAGAGAATTATTGATGATTGTACAACTGAGCAAGAGCAGTTTTGTTTACGTTTTATCGGGAGGGAGGAGGGAGAAAGAGAGGGAGTGAGTGAGAGAGATAGAGCTAATACAGATATATATTTATTATAATTAATGTGAGATAATGTTGTTGCGATAGTGTCTGTCATAGCTTCGCCAATTAATTCCCAATCGGATTAGTCGCCATTTTTATTTTTACGTTGTTAGCATTCAAGGTTGTATCAAAGTTCGCCATCCGGTATATCTTAGATCGTGCATTTAGTATTGTATCATTTTTTTTTAAATGTTCATTTATTTATTTCAGTTGACGTAAGTATGATAGTATAGAAGGATCAATCTAATTAGGGATTGATAAATAATTTGCCATTTCTATAATTTTGTTTTTATTGAAAACTAGTTTTGATTGTTATACATTCATCTTCTGTCCCTTTTTTTTTTTAATCCAACAATTTATCGATAACATCATTTAATTCATGAGAAACATTGGAATATTTCATTTTAATTTAATTATTTTATGTCGTATATTTATTATTATGTTGACTTTATTTTTACATAATGTTTTATTATATGAATTAATTTATTTTTTTTTACTTATTTATTTTTCTTTCTATTTGTAGAAATCATTATTTTTCTTTATTTTTATAATAATTATTAAAAGATTAATAAATAAATCGTTTTGCCAAGTTATGAGGGCAATAATAACCACTAGCAGTTTTGTTACCCTTAAAATAAAACAATACACAGCCTTGTTTCGAAAAACAAGGCCATGAAGAATTTGTTTGTCAAATCAGCTTCAAAATTCCAATAAAAAAGTACCCTATGGTAAGCCTTGTCTCTGTTAATTTATATTCTGTTTTTTTTTACTATCAGTAATAGATGCGGATGTCAACTATAGTATTGCGATTATTAAAAAAATTCAAATCCGAATTTTCAACGGAAATACACGTTTTAAGGTCCCTTGAGTCCAAATGACCAAATCTCGCAAAATGGTCTGTGTGTATGTAGTAAGTCTAGATCAAAAACGAAATGTACGAAACTGGAATTACATATTTAAGATTACTTAGATTTGAAATTACGTAGGTATATGCTTGAGATGTTACAGCAATTTTTTCAGTAAAATCGACTTACCGAAAGTGCCACTTTATATCATAGATTTACCATTTTTTCGAAAACGACTAACGATTTTAATTAAACTGTTTAGTTATATCAATGTATAATTTAATGATATAATTTGAACTAGGTCTTTTTTTATTAAGTTCACTAATGGTAGGATTTAAATATTAAGAAACAGGTTATATACTAATTTCCTTTTGGTTCGTTTAGAATTTTTTTTTCAATTTAGTTAAAAAATTAAGGATATTTCGAAATTTCTATACCAATATAATTAAGATATTGTTTTTAATAATATCGATATTTCTGTGCCGATATAATTAAGATATTGTTTTAATTAAGTTCATTTCCAGCAGAATTTAAATATCAAGAAACAGGTTATCTCCTAATCTTCTTCCAATTCGTTTCGATTTTTTTTTTAAATTTACCTTCCTAATTTAGAAGGTAACGGAAGTGCCAAAAAAAAACGCATAGTTAATAATTTCTAATTTTATATTATTTAATGGAAAATAAATGAAAACTTTTAAAAGTTTATTTCTGGTATGGTGGTAAGTGAAAGTTGTGTGATACGCGCAGTAGGATGTTTATTTATTAGTTTCATTACTATTTAATTCCGTAAACGACATAATATAAAAAGTATACCAATATCACGAAGTGCCTGCAGGCCAAATAGATTATATTTATAATACGAAATTCGATTTTCTATCCATTTATATTTTTTTTCAAAGTCAAAAAACGTAACGCCCGTGTTCCATTTGAGTTATGACGGAGAGGAAAACCATGGCGCGATGTCGTGTCAACAGTTGTCATTGGCTTAGTTTTGTCCCATACCTTACTCAGAAAAGGTAAATAAATGGAAAGGTGGATAAATAAATGCAATTGCTGATAAGAATCTATTTGCACTGGTTAGTCACTGCGTCTAGACTGGGCGTGTTCATAGAATCTCGAGGAAGAAGGCTTGAAGCATCGATATTTCCTAGTATCGATTCAAGACAAACTGGAAACCATTACTCCTTCATTGTTTCCCAATCATCTTGTTGATATAAATTCGTTTTCCCAGGTAAATTTATAAATTAATTTTCAATTTATTTTATTTAATATTTAGGTAATTTTTTTTATAAAAAAAAATAAAGCTATTTCCGGTAGACATTTTTGTTTTGGTATGTAGGTGAAATTTATAATAATTCATTCCTCACCAACTGAATATGAATATGGAAAAAAAAAAAAAACGCTGAAAATTATTACACTATAGTTTATCATTTTCAAATAATAATGTACCTATACCTATATAATATACCTAAAAAAAAATTATTTGGATTTTTTTACTCTTTTGTTTAATGTTTTCAAAACACTATTAACTATAATTTTTGTTTTGTTACAGGTGAGTAAACTGATCAGTTACCTCCGATATGTGAGTAAGTCTTTAACAGTCTAAGCTTATGTAATTTGAGGGCTCCCAGAATCGTTAACTTAGATTCGAATTGCTAATAATTGATGTGAATACGGTTATGAATTTATTATCGTAGTGTAGATATTCTAAACATGATGCAAATTATTACATTATCGTTTATTATTTCCAAATAATTATATATCCTTAAAAAAAAAATTATTTGATTTGAATATTTTTTTCTTTATTCCGTTTTAGCCAGCCTTTGATATAATAATTCCGAAACACTTTATATTTTCCTTCTATCTTCATTAATGCCCGAGATATTGGCATAAGAAACCTCTAGTCAGCCGTTATTTCGAACCAAAATGGCGAATGGTAATGTCGAGTTCCGAGGATCACCTTGGAGTGACCTGTGACTTTTGTGCCAAATCCCCCTAAAAAAATCGGCCTTGTAGTCTCTGAGAAAAGCCGCGGAAGCGAAACGGATAGAATTTTTATGGAAATTTTGGATTTTACGTTTCTTGAAATGTAAAGGCTCAAATTTTGAAGGGGAGTAATATTTTTTTTCTTAATCGATTACAAAGGTTTCGTATTGAAAATAATAAGGCAAAAACAGCAAATTGTAATTTTTTTTTTTGCGTAAATTCTAGCATAACTTCACCCCAAATCTCAACTAATATTTATTAATATCCAGTGCTACTTAGATAAAGTTTTATAAAGTTTAATGTTCCTTGTGGCTTGTCGATTTTTTTTTTTCAATTAGAGACGACATATTATGTTTAAGATTTTGCTCCAAATCATGTCTTATTTATCCATTTTTGTTAAACTAATCTCAATTTTAATTCATGGAGTAATTTTTAGTAGCCTATTCTACTTTTAGTACACGAAAGATGGCCTACAAAGATTTGCCAAAACGTTGGTTGGTGTTAAAAAAGAACTGCTCGTTTATCTTTTTCTTTTCTTTTTTTTTTGATGAATCTTTTTTATTGGTGTGAGCAGTGATTTCTGTGGTAGGTATTTATATTGTATCTTGTTTTTCTGCTGCCTGAATTTTCGAAACGTTGGCTAGTTGTAAGACTTAACGTTCTGTTTTTGGAATCTTCGAATAATATCCTTTAATATTTTGCTTAAAAATTATAAATATAAATATTTCTGGTGATATTAAAATTGAATTACAAGATAAAGTGGACTGGAAGAGGTACTATTATAGTGGGCTGGACAAGTTCTCCAGACGAGACGGGAGTGTTTTTTTGTCCAGGAGTAGGAACTGTGAGTCAGGTGGTTGAGGTGAGTCTAGCCACCATAACGGGACCACCCTACCTCCTCCCTCTATATATTTCTCTCTCTAATACTGAGTCTGCACTTTTTTAATTATTGTTATTTTATTTTATAATCCTATAAAGAATAAAATATTTACTAATCCTACTTTATTTAATTTTGATTGGATTGATATTATTATTATTTTCCGACATTTTCCCTACGGATGTAGTTATAGTGATTATTAACCTTTTAACGACCAATGTCCCCGATTTGGAAGAAATGGAAAATTAAAAAAAAAATGTTTATCTGATAGTAAACACTCATTCAATATTTTTATTTGCTTTTATTGAGTCAAAACTTATTTTTTTAAACAAAAGCAGAGCTTTTTTTTCAAATTTGAGTTACAATATTTCAAATTACTTTAATTATTATTTTTTTTATATTTTTCGTATCAATTTATTTTCAGAACAAATTTTTCAATTCGATTAGTACAGTAATACATATTTTTTAACCATTTTCTTTTCTATTTTTCCCTGTTGTGCCTCCCTCAATTGCATAAGTTTAAAAAAATATATAAAAATAAAAAGCTTAATCGATACATAGCAACAAATGTTTCCGATTGGGTATACATCAATAATCCTTCTTAATTTTTGTTTTCTAAAACTGGCAATGGTTATATTTTATATGAAAAATTATAATGTCAAAAACGCTAAGAAAAAATAAAGATTTGTTTTTGATACGAATTTGGCCAGCTAATGGTTAAACTGACTGCTTATTGAAAATTTATTAATTCATTTTGTACACTCTGCGTATACCCAAGAGAGACATTAGCAACTTAATTAATTGAAACAGTCACGATAGATACAATGATGACGACATTTTACAATTTTGGAAGCAATAATTAAATTAAATGTGCAATTTTTATAGTTTTTGTGAATTTGATTATAATCTTATTTTTTTCTTCATTGTCGCCTTACAAGTGCTTCGATCATTGTGGAAGGTATACAGGTTTGGCTCAGGTTTGAGAGTATTTTCCGCACAGTGGTGGTTTCAGGACTTTTATTAGGTATATTTTTATAAATAAAAATAAAATGTTCTTACAAGAAATATATACATTCAATAATACTAACGTTTCCAATAGTAGGTATGTATTTTTTTCTAAAAGAATAGAATATTTTTCAAGAATACACGTATATAATTTTTTTCATTTCATGCTGAGTGTATAAATTGATATATGCTCATTTATTTGGTAATTTGACTGATCTAACAGGTTCTGTTACTGGAGTGCATACAAAATCGTTGTGCTCTTCTCTAGAGACAGTTTCCTTGTTTTCTAGTGGCAGTTTAGTTAGTATAGTAGCTTAGTTTGTAGTGACAGTTTTCTGTCGTAGTAGTACTGTCACAACGCGTTGCAACGGTGAGACAGTGTAGCAGTGCGGCACTGTCCTTTTCTGCAGGCTGACAGTAAAACTGGTGGCAGTCAGTTAAAAAAATGGCGGAAGTAGAAAAGCTGACTGAACTCTACACTAAAAAAAACAGCTGATGTCATGATTATTTTAACAAAGACAACTCATATATAATAAAGAAATTAGAATCTAGTATCTTAATTTCAATAACTAATTTAATGTAAACTAAAATTAAAGAAATATTTATAATAAATATTTAAAAAAACAAACTAAATTGTATAGTTTATATATTCCTCCTCCAAATATTGAAGAACGTCAAAACGCTGAATATAATTTATTGCAAGTTCAGAAATACTCGAAACACTATAATACTGGGCCATTATTATAGACAATAAAAATAAATAAATAAAAATGCAGGCTGGACAGTTTTTTTTAATTTTGAGAGGGTGATATGAACCACGAAAGTAACTCTCGTTCAGAAATCATTGAATTGGAGAGGGGAATAGAATGGTTTAGCTCAAAGATGAGTTCCGGTGGTGGGTAATGTTGCCTATATTTTTTTGAGAATTTAGCTGAATATTAAAATTTATAGTTTCAAAACGCACAACGTATTTTTCCGCCCTTGTAAAACTTTTTATTATTTTTTATTTTTATAATTATGAATTTCCTAATCTAAATTAATAATTTAATAATAATACTACAAACTATTTCAAGATAACTTACATGGATATCTTAACACACTCATATAAGACATGGTGACAACCAACATTCCTGAGATGGCTGAAAAGGAGCTGGATGAGGGATCTCCTTGCCTAACTATATACAATAATCAAGACAGGAAGATGGTACCATTGAGTATTACTCTCTATCATGACACAATATCTAGTTTTTAGCCTGAAAATTCACTGTTTGTCAATACTGACAGGTGTGGATTCAAAAATAAACTCCAAATAAATTAACAATTTGCAATCATCAACCAATCGGAAAACCAATATTGAATGAGTTTTACACAGAGATGAAATTTTCAAGGGTATGTTTCATCATACGAATTATTTATTTTCCTTGTCAGATTAGAGTTATCATAAATACAATTATACCTCGATTAACAAAAAAAATACAATAAATCATGTAAGTAATGATTATTTTTTTCTTAGGAATTCTTATTGTGTCTTAGGAATTGTTTATTGCTACTGTAAATAATTATAATCTCGCTGTCTAAAGTAAAACTTTTAAAATTAACAAACCTCTTTTAGGCTTAGAAATATTCCCTGAGGCTCAGGTGGATAATATGAAGTAATTAATTATTGAAACTTGCCTTTTGATATTCTGTTGTAATATTTTCTTTGAATCAGCTTTATAGCTAATTGTTTTTTGTTTTGTTTTTTAACTTCAAATAATAAACTTTGTATCTTTTGAAGGATTAATATTTGAAAATTAATGTTTATGAAATTTAATTTTAAAAAAGGCTTAAAATTATTACACTACGGTTTATTATTTTCAAAAAGTTATAAATCCAAATTGAAAATTTATTTGGAATAAATTTTTTATTTTATTTTTTTTATTTTAAAAAGCTTTGGTATAATGATTTCAAAGCAATTTACATATTTCCCTTACCATCATAAATGGTCGAGATGGTGGGCGTATGAAACCTTTAATCGATCGCCATTTCGAAACTAAATGACGGATAGTAATCGAGTTCCGAGGATCATCCTGGACTGGCTTGTGGCTTTGCTGGAGTAGACTCGAAGAAAAGAAAAAGCCTCGAGTAGACTCGAAGAAAAGCCGCGAGCAGTGATGAACGGGTTTTTTTATTCGATTTTTGGATTCTACAAATATTGGTCCGTAAAACTTCAAATTTTGAGGGGGGTTAATATTTTTTTTCAACAAAAAAACAATCGTTCCGTAAATTTTATAAATGTTTAAAAATTTGTAAATTTATCCAAAATCAAACGAAAATTTATAATTATATATTTTTAGTTCATATTTAGAAATATGGGCATTGCCTCCATGTATGCATCTCTCTATTTTAATATTTTATGTTCCAAAATGGCTATAAATAGCCATACTGTAAATAAAAAAACAATTTAGTGTTTGGAATAAAAGATCTTTTTCTCTTTCATAATGTAATTATACTTAAATTAATTGTATTAAGAAATATCTCTATAAATTAAGAAAATTTATTAATTTTGTTTTTTATTGCTCGATATTATATAAATACTAAATATTTTAGTATGAATTACTCACTTTTCTAAATAATATATATAATAAGTAATATAATTAATTTTATATGTAATATTGTTTGAAAATAAGACAAACATTAGATAGGGAGAGTTTCTCGTGGTATGAGATTCTCATCTGAACAGGTCAGTACATTCTCAAGTTTTGCCTCGTTGACAGATTTTCTTTTCTATCTTTGTCCTATTCCTGTCCACTTTACGAGGTTGCATATCTGAAACAATTGTTCCTGGCTTTTTTGCTGTTTTCATTAAAATTTATATATCAAAAGGCTGAATTGTTCCGAAGATGCTGAACTTGCAAGTAGCCATTTTATACAAGTACACTATTAGAGTTTATTTAACAAAGAATAACATTTCTGCCCGACCAGATAGCAGCATCTTTCGGTCGGTGCCAAAAACAGCATGTAAAAAATTACAATACAAAAATAAATTACAGTATTTTTCTATAATTAATCGGGTGTTGTGGGGTTGGAAGCTAATAAGATGTGTACAATTTGAAATTTATAGTTGAAAGATCGATCGTATGAGGGATGATACACAAAAATTACAACTAATAGTAATTTTGCATAATTATTGCAGAATATACTAAATTAATTATAAAATAAAATCCATGGTATAAAGTGGCACATTGATTTTAGCGAAAATGTTGCAGTAATTATTATGCAAACATATAATTATCTTCAATACGTAATTTCATTTTCATACAACTTTTCGTTTTCAGCAAAGCAGTTCACATACACTGTTTTAGTTCAATACGCTATATTTTTGCTAATACTAGTCCGATTTATATAATTCTACATATAATTTTTCATAAAACCTATACTTTTTGAGTAATGTGCAAATTAAATTTTCTTTTCGTCATAACTCTTTCCCTAATATTTTCTCAGTGATGTAACTGAAAAGTTACAGAGCTTTGAGGAAAATGCTTTAGGCTAGTTTCATCAAAATCGTTAGAGCCGTTTTCGAGAAAGTTGTAAAAAAATTTAAAATTCATGATATAAATTTTCATCGGCACTTCCGGTGAGCCGATTTCATCGAAAAAGATGCGGTAACATCCCAGGCATATACCTATCAGAAATACGTAATTTCAGTTTCATACAACTTTTCGTTGAGCTAGGCTGTTCACGTACACACACACACTCGCGCGCGCGCTCTCAGACAGATCATTTTCTAAGACTTGGTTATTTGGGCTCTGGGGACCCTGATACGTGTATTTCCGTTGAAAACTGGAATACGAAATTTTTCACCATCGCAATACTTTCCCTTACTCTATATTTAAAGATAGAATTTAAAGTAATATAGATATAATTAGTCCACTATTAATGTATTATGGAATAACATAAGTTATGTAAAAAAAATGCAATAAAAACAAAATAAAATTATTTTGTATAATTAATTAGTAGATTAATAATATTTTATTTTTAATACGCTGAAGCATATTAAAAATAAAATACTCTACCGCTCATTGAAGTATGCGCATTTAAAAATTCAGTTACAGAGTGAATAACTATAATTTTCATAATAAATGCTATATTGAACTCTTTAGTAGCTGATTAGGACAATATTATTGTTTTGGAAAAAAAAATAATAAAGGCACTTTTATAGTTTATATCAAAACGATTAGTTTGGCCGAAAAAGAGAAATAATGAATTCTTAATCATTTTACGTCCTATAAAGGTTCTATTTCTTGTTTTAGGTTCTATAAATCCTATAAAGGTTCTATTTGTTTTCATTATTCCGAGTTCTCTCTTTATTATCAGGCCCCGTGCCACTTACTAGTTTAATTTTGAATTTTTACATTCAATGGACAGTTGTAAGCCTCTCATTACCGAAATTCGTTCAGCTATTCTCGCATTACATCGAGGAAGGCCAACAGCGCGCAATGAAGTATTAATTAATTATTTCTTTATATTTAATTTTTTTTTTCCGGATGTTTCGGACTGATAGCCTTTCTTGATGTAGTGTGAGAACAGGTGAACGAGTTTCGGTAGAGAGAGGCTTTCAACGGAATATTGAATGGTGAAAATTCTAAATCAAATAGTAAACGGCTCGGGATCTGATAGTAACTGAGAACTCAGAAGGGTCCTTAATGTAAACAAATATCTGAAAGAAGAGATAGACTATATTTGTCCTTCTTCCTTAGACTTGCCAATATACGATGCTCTCCCTCTAAAAGCTAGCGGACCACGGATAAAGCCCATACCTCTATACATCTAGGACACCCTTTGTCCAAGAACTGTCTGGGACAGGAGGCATCCTCGTCTCCGACCCAGACATTGCGTAAAGTGCCTGACCCAGATGTCAGCGTCTCGCCGTCTAGAAAGTATAACGGAGTAACGTCTGAATATATTATTGGCTCAGTAACACTCCAAGGAAATTATTATTTTGTAGGTATGTGCTTTCAATAATTTATTTTTAAAAAAGGCGTAGATCATATACAGGATGGTTAAGAAAATAGTAAACATAAAATGAGTATGTATAAATGTACCATACAAGACTACTGAAAACACAAATCGGCCAGATTTCATATCAATTGGAATAGATTATACAAGACAAAATAATTGGAAAAATTAAATTTTTTCCCAGAGTTAATTTTACAATTGAAAAAATAAATAAATTAAGTACATCATATTATAAAAGGGCTGTCCGTTTTTCGTTTGTAACCTCAAATCCCCAATTGTATTGAACCAATCTGTACTAAATTTTACCTAATTTTATCTTCACGATCCCTGGAAGGTTTGGCAATAATTATATCTTCCTATTTAACATTAAAATATTACTCAAAAGTTATTACAAAATTGTCAAGAGAAAAAGTGTCCAACTTGCGTAAGTTCCACAGCCATTCCATAACTTCATACCGGTGGAAGCAAGTTGACTACAAAAATTTTTTAATAAATGTGAAATTATTGATTGAAAACGTTTTTCGTCTGATTTTGTGAATTAAATCAGAGGATGAGAGAAAAAAATATTGTCCGAAAACGAGAAACTTTATTGCCGTTTATAAAATCTTGTTTTCGTAAAATAATTGTATTATTTTTTTGCAATAATCGCAAGGCCAAACATAGAAATACGTTGGTGTGGATTTTCGTAAGGAATATTTTTCCCATTGTCGATTGTATTATTGTTAAGTATGTATGGTTTTTCACAACTGGAAATCATTTTGATACCAATGGGAGAGGAAACTCGAAATATAACTTATTCAGAAGTCCTATAAATTTATTTTTCTCTTGCAATAATTGCGTCGTCAATTAATGTCAATCATTGCAAGAATGTGGATTGAATTTGGAGAATCCATATTTTTGTCAGTGACAATTACAAGTTCCTTTTTATGAAAACCAAGGAATTTGTTTGAATATATGCCAATTGGAATCACTAAAAACATTTAAGATCATTGCAATGAACTTAAAATTGAATGAAACAATAATTACAATTTAGGTGATCCAAAACATTAAAGCAATAATGTTTAAGTATATGCCTAATTATAACTATTTCGGCACACAATGAAAAAATAAGTTCCACTTACAAATGTGTGTTTCTTCATTTATATCCCTTCGACCGGCTTCTTCTTAAATTAAACTTTTTATTAGTGTGAAATTATTGTTTGAAAACATTATTATGTGAATCAAATGGGAGAATGCGGGGAAAAATAAGTGTGAAAACGCGAAAGATATTTCAGTGAAACTTTATAGCCGTTTATCAAAAATTATTTTCGCTTTGACCTTTTTTCTTGAAAATATCTGCAAGAAATATAGTAAATGAGACAACATATTATAAGTTATTATTTAAAAGTTTATTTTGTATTTCCGGGATCAATCCTAATTTAACACTGGTGTGATAGCGGAGCACTGCTAATATATATATATATATATATATATATATATATATATATATATATATATATATATATAGAGAGAGAGAGAGAGAGAGAGAGAGAGAGAGAGAGGGAGCGAGGGGGGAGGTTGGGGGGGGGGGAGTGGCTTAATGGGTTAAGCTTCTTGAACTCGTAGTAGCGGTTCAGCATGAATGCTGACCATTTCATACAAACATATATATTTCAAGTTTGTAATTTCAACTCTCAGCTGTTGTCAGGTAACAACCCCTTTACTCTCAGTATGTGTCTGGATGTCTATATATATATATATATATATATATATATATATATATATATATATATATATATATATATATAAATATATATACATATATATTGGATTAAAGTTCCCAAATGGAAAGTTCCAAACAAGAAGCCAAGAGTCTCAAAAATAATCGAAAATAAATCACTGTCGATATTTCGCCAATTTGGAAGACATCATCAGCACAGAAAGAAAGAAAAAAAAAAGGAAAACCTACATAAAGAACAAAATGTAACACTTCTCACATTATAGTGTTTTTTAGGACTGTAGATGTGAGATGTGCTACATTTTGTTCTTTATATATGTATTTTTATTATTTTTCTTTCTTTCTCTCCTGATGTTTCTGAAATGGCGAAATATCGACAGTGATTTATTTTCTATTATTTTTGAGACTATTTGGACGGCTTCTTGTTTGGAACTTTCCATTTGTATCCTGACAATTATTTATGTCTCTTATATCTTTAAATTTCACTCTTATATATTGTATATATATATATATATATATATATATATATATATATATATACATATATATATATATATATATACATGACAGACTCACAGGAAGTAGAGATAGACTGATTGTAGACCTATTAGAGGCAATTAAGCTAGAGCTACGAGACACCTCCTGGTGACCTTCCTCAACGCAAGGGGTTCCCCAATTGGTGACGGGGATTTTTTTTCTTCATGTATACATACCTCGTTTAGAAAAAGTTGTCGTCTACTCCCCAATTTAGAATTATTACATTAAGATCGGAAACAATGTGAAGTTTCCCTTTCTGTTTGATATATCTAAATTTATGTCTATTGCGTCGTATTTGAGTAAATGTTGGGTTTTCATGACGTCATCGGACTACCTTAGATTCGGAGCTCACTCTAAGGCAAATAGGCTAAATCTAACTCTAATCTAACTCTGCTACCTGATATAAGTCAAATTGGTAATTGGTAGTCACCGTTTGTTTATGTTTTATTGCTACTCGCAATGTTTTCTCTCTTTCTCTCCTCAATATTCCAAAGTCCGGGTATGTAATAACAAGTGATTATAACATAATATAGCTCATGTATCACACAAAGCGACATATTCAAACTTTGAGTAAGGATCTTATAGGCCTCGAAACTTGGCCTGCCACGGCCTCCAAAATCAAAAACCAGCGTTCCTCGCAGCATCCTTTCTTTTTTCTTCTCCCTCGAGTTCTTTGTTTAAGGACCTAATCCTATTGTTTTATATCCAGAGGACATTAAAACATCATTAGAGGGACGATTTTATTTCCTTAGAGGTTCTCAAATCTTCGGCAACTAACCTTGAACGCAAGCTTTCTGTCTTCTTTTTTTTTTAAATTTTTAATTATACTTTTTTATTAAATGAACGCTTTAAAGAAGTTTTAAATCACCTGGATTTAAATATATATGTTTATTAATTAAAATTATATATATATATATATATATATATATATATATATATATATATATATATATATATATATTATTCTCAACATTCTATTGAGTGTTCTCTATTTAGTATTCGCTACAAATTAAAAAAATTATTTATTTACTGTAAGTACGTTTACCGTATAAAAGAAAAATTAAAAAAAAAAATCCAATTTAAGCTTCAAAGAAGTTGAGATATAAATGCATATTATGCTTTGCACGGGAAATGAATGAAATTATTGATGATTAATGGTTAAAAAAAAATAAAGATGGACTTGGTTCATTTTATTTACTACGAGGTAGCGCTGTCTGTCCTTAATTAGTGTGTAGAAACCTTATTCACAGTCCAAGAAGGTCAAAATTAGAACTATTTGAGGTCAGAGACGTCGTCATGAGAGGGATAGTGGGGTGTCACTCTCCCCCCTCCCACTCCCAATAATTTGGAAACCCAAAAAGTTGGGAAATTGGGGATTTGAGAACCTACTTCAAACAGTTGAAATTGGATTAAACCATTTACTCAAAGAGTTGCTAAAATTTAAAAGCAATACCATTACATTTTAAATGAGGAAATTGGAAGCTCAAAATTTACGTTTGTATTATGTTGTGTTTGAATAGAAAATAAAATTACTATCGAGAAATTCAGTCAAAATTGTTAGAAAATTTTAGATTTTTCTTAACGTAACATTAAGTCTGCCTTACTGGATAAATATTACAGTGAATGATATTTGATTGTTTTATATTCATAAATAACTGGAAAAAGAAAGTTCTCGACAGAAATAAATATTAAAAATCATGGAAGATTGGATTCTGTTTAAAGAATCTATGGCTTTAATATTCTTTTGGTTTGTTTATAAGTCCCTTCACTAAAAGGGCAATTGATTTGTAGCAAATTAAAGATTAGATGGTGAAGGAAAATGACAGGTGAAGGTTATCTTAGTTGTCCATGAATCCCCATTCTACCAAACAAGTACCAACATATGATTAATTAATCATTTCATATCCATAATATTAAAATTTCAACGAGTCTTTCTGTATTTAAATTGAGAATACTGTTTTTTTAAGTAGATTTTATGGTTATTAAAATAATAAAAATATAAACCATATATTATCGATAGCTTTATTAAAGTCTACATTACCGATACACATGGTTTCCAATACAAACTGGTAATAATTCTTCTCACAGCCAAACGGAGTTTTTTAATAAAAAAATTCTTGAGATAAAAGTCGTTGGTCTACGTCTTTAGTTTCACCAGC
This sequence comes from Rhaphigaster nebulosa, assembly GCA_948150685.1. Lineage (NCBI taxonomy): Eukaryota > Metazoa > Arthropoda > Insecta > Hemiptera > Pentatomidae > Rhaphigaster > Rhaphigaster nebulosa. The sequence goes on from OX411309.1 coordinate 17,362,670, forward strand.
CGCTATTGTTTTTTAACTTTGACGCGATACGTGCGGATGACGCGCGGCGAAAACTTGGGATTTCCAGATAACATCAATTTTTGAATACGCTTATTGGTATTCATTAAAAAGTTATGAAAGACCCTGCAAATTCTTGTTTCGATGCCTCATAAACTTGAAGTTAGTAGACATAAAACATCATTTTTATGTATTTTTTCATCGTTCAGTTTATGAGGTGCCTGAAAAATAATAATGACGTTCAGTTTTAAAGATTATAAATTTTGTAGGTCCTTCAATTTTAAAGATATCGAAATGCGATTTGCGGGGCTCTTCCTAACTTTTTAATGGCTATTAATGAGCGTATTAAGAAATTGGTGTTATTTTTAATCCTCAAGTTCTTGCCGCGCGTCGACCGCGCGTATAACAATAGCCGTTGGTGAAACTGAAGAAATAAACCTTCGACTTTTTCCTATGTCATTTTTTTATTAAGTCATCCGTTTGGCCGTGAGAAGCATTTTATCCGATTTATACTGGATATGCTGTATATGAGTGATATAGACTTCAATAAAGCTGCCGATAATATAATTAGTGAAGTTAATTCATTGTAATATGTTATTTTATTATTATATTATAGTAGAATACTCAAAATATAGCGGAGACAGACTCTAGAAGAGAGAAGTCGCCTCTGAGACAACATACAGAGACTGTAAGTGATAAGTAAGCTTAAGGTCGCTGTCCTTGCCTTTCAACACAAGGCCGTCTGCCGTCTGAGGCGGCTAGCGGCACTCCCCACTCCTGTCTGTCTGCCTGTCCCACTATCCCTCTCTCTCTCTCTCTCTCTCTCTCTCTATATATATATATATATATATATATATATATATATATATATATATATATATATAGGTATAATAATTACACATAAATTATTATAATTCAGGAATATTTCATAAATTCATTATTTAAAATGAACTCCAATTAATGTGTTTATCTACTGACTCATATTAAAAACATTGCAACGTTTCGGAGATATTATTTCCATCTTCAGATTAGTATTATATAAAATGCATTAGTACTATCTAAAATTCATCTACACGAATAATAAATATTAATTTACCATAAAATTACATTGCATATTTTTTACAACCTAAATTTAGAAGCTGAAGAAATTTGACCCTTAAATTAGACATAAAATATAAAATGGTTGTAAAAAAAATCCATTTTTACAATTTCCTCTTGATTTTTTATTTAAAATTATATACATATTGACGTCGTTTTTTGAAAAAGGCTTAAGCGCCAAAAATTCGAAATTTATTTTTCAGTTTATTATGGGACGTAACCACCACCTCTATCGATTCCCGCTCACGATAAATCGAAAAAAAAAATTGGAAATGGTCTAAAAATCGAATATTGATGACGTAAGCACCAAGTAGTAACGTCTCTCAGTCGTTACTCTGGCCTAAACTAGTGCTAGAAGCCTTAAATGATAAACAATAAAAAAAAATATTGTTATTTGGGGAAAAATCGTTTTATTGTGTTTCCTGTAAAGTTTGCTAAATAGCGCTTACGCCTTTTTCAAAAAACGACGTCGATATGACACATGAGTATCTTTTATTTGTTGTCTCATCCCCTGCCAGAACTGAACATAGCATTTCCTCTTATAAGTGTTTGTCAATGATGGTCATGATTCAACTAGCTTGCCTCCACATGCACAGTCCCTAGCCATGAAATATTTTTGTGAGTTATTTCTTATTGTATTTTGTTTAATGATGTTGTTTGTTTATTGAAAAATATAGCAATAATAGATAAATGATTAAGACAAATAAATACAAATGCCTTGGATCAGTTCTGACATATATGAGACATCAGATATACTCATGTAATAATATTGTAGGTACATAATTTTTAATAAAAAATCGACGTAAGACGAATTTTTAATGTGGTTTTTATTGACAATTTAATATTTTATGATTAATTTAAACTCCTTAAGGTCTTCGAGAATAAGGTACTGCGTAAAATATTTGGTCCGAAAAAGGATGAGTCAACTGGAAAATTTAGGAGGTTACACAACACGGAATAGCGGAGCATGCATCCTGTTAATATAATCGAAGTGATATCGAAGCGACGGTTGAAATGTGCTTGCAAAGTTGTTGAGCTCAGTAACGAACGAATTCCTAAAAAGTTAATAAGCGCTGAGCCGACTGGTAAACGTCCGTGGGGTAGACCGAAACGTAGGTGGGAGGATTGTATTAAGAGTGATCTAATGAATTTGGGTTTGGACGGTAGCCGGTGGACCGAGATTTGTAGCAGCGATTAGTGGTATCGGCATCGAACCTTCGCAATATCTCAAAACTGTTCAAACTTGAAATGGAACAATTTTTAATTTATTTAGACTTCTGTTATAACAGTTTATAGTGTTATAAGCATTTCATGAAAAGGAGCTTCAGTCTTCAATTTTTCTTTTAATAATGAAGCCATTATCATCCCCAATTTATATTTTTTCCTGTGATTTACAATACCAACTTTTCAAGAAATAAATTTGAAAATTGTAAAATATGTACCTACTTTTAAATTAAAATTTTAAATTTGCTTTTGAGAATTGTTTTCTTATCTTAGCATATATAGTGTTTTATCTATTAGGGAGGGTATGAGAAATTATTTAAAATGACATCAATCCATTTATGAGAATTTTATTGCTCGGAAAGTCAAAAACGACTAGACATTTCTATGTAAAATTTCACGTTTTTCCAAGTCTATTAGTATACCTTTGCCAAATTTTACGAAAATATGTTATTTTAAGGTTTAGACCCTGTGTTGAAGTGACATAAAATGACCCTTATTCGATAATTTTGAAACTTCTAAAACTAACTTAATACATCTTAACTGAAAACCCAGTTTCGAGAAATTTAATCGATTTTTAATCAATTATTATTATTATTGTCTATTCAGTATATCATATATAGGCTTTATTAATATTGTTGTAAAATATTTTGGTATATGTATTTATTTTTGTTTTGTTAATCAATTTTTGAAGTTATTTATAATGTATTCTGCCTCGATTCTGTTCTATTTGAATTTATTCTTCTTTATTATTATTATTCTTTATTATATTATGTTTTAGTTTAATAAACGACGAGCGGGATAAGAATGAAAATTATTAAATCATCACAATTTAAAAATTTATAATGGTAATTGTTAAGTATTCTTGGTGTTATTTTTAGTCCTGAACTGTGGTGCATACTTCTTACTTACAGTTTTTTACTTCCTTTAAAATTTGTTTATTTTTAAAGAACAAATGTTCCTTCCTAAAAAATAAAATAGCAATAAAACAGCTCTTGTAGAACATATGATTGTTAAAATTGTACATATAGAAAATTGATCTTGGATAATGAGTAATAGCAATATAAGGAGAATACATATTTTAATCCTTGATCAGTCTAAATATTTTATAAAACAAACACATTATGCGTGTTTTTAAAGGAAAGTTTCTATCTAACTATCTAGACTATCATAAGCGCTACAACAACAAAAAAAAAGTAACATAATTGAAAAAATCAAAAACTAGAAACGAATACAAATGGTTATAAAACATCTATGTATTTTTCCTATTATTATTAATTTTTTCTTTTTGTTTTTCATCTTCATTTCTCTAAAGTATCCTAATTAATTCCATTATTACTTTTACTTTTTAACACTTTTCTAATATTAATTTATTACGATAGTATACTTGACCATTACCATTATTATTTTATTTGTTTTATAAATATATATATATATATATATATATATATATATATATATATATATATATATATATATATATATCATTTCTATTAATCATACTCGTTATTTGTTAAATAAAATATACTATAGAGAGAATAATAAATTCAAATGGAAAATTATCGAGGCAGAATACAACTTCGAAAATTATACTAAATCAATTAGAAAAAACTCTGACATAATTGATAACAGTATTAATAAATCCTTTATGTGATTTACTGAATTAATAATATATATTACATAGTTAAAAATAGATCGAATGATTGATTTGAAGTTTGTACAGCGTATCTTCAGCGAAGATTAATGGATTAATAAATTAATTCATAATAGCGTAACTGTTATTAATATATTTTAAAACTAATCCTTCATCAGAAATATAATGTTCAAATTATTTATTACATAATATTGTGATATGTTATTTTAATTTATAAACGTGTTTACCTAAACCCATATGGGGATTCTTCTCTCAGATATATGGTATGGTAAAAAAGACCCATTTACAAAAACATAAAACGATGTTCCAATCAAAAATATTGCGACTCTAACTTAAAATAACAAAAGCCCCTTGGAACGTGAAGGTGCATTTAGACGACCTAAACCGGACCAGACCAGACCAGACCGGAGAAAACGGATCGTGTAAACACACACACTACCAGATATGGGCGTGGCTATTTAAGGCGTGGTACTTAGCCACGCTCATATCTGGTAATGTGTGAGCGTTTACACGACCCGTTTTCTCCGGTCTGGTCTGGCCTGGTCCGGTCGTCTAAATGTACCTTGACTAAACCATCCTTACATACTGGCTTACACTTACCAACGGTCGACCCAATATATAAGTACTCTTTATCTACAATTCCTTACTAATTCACACGGGCATACCAAGAGACTGATAAGAGATGTGGCTACCAATCCCATGAATACGAGGAGACTGAAAAGGGGCTGGATGAGAGACCTCCTTCCATCTCAACTTTTTTCTTCCACCACAACAATTTTGATATTTTCAATTTTGAATTTTAGTGAAAATACGATCTTAGTGACGAATCGAATCACTGGTGCTCACGATTTTTTTTTTTTTTTTTAATCACATGTATAGGGATAGTGGTAAAAAAAAAAATGCTGCCTCAGAATACAACGGCTATTTCGTGATTTTCTTGTTGGATCCTATCGTAAAATATATTTAAAAATCTGTTTCATTTCGTCTTGCATAACTATCGAATATGATATGCGATTAACAGTTTTTATAATAATTATCATTTTATAACGATCAAAATCAAATTAAATGTTTCTCGATTTCTAAAGACAGGTTGGTTTCGGATAATAATTAAATAATTGATTCTCTGGACAAAAGATATTTTATTTACTTTGATGTGTCGGTGATATAAGTCGTTTTGTGTAGTTATTAGTTTGTGGGAAGTATGATTTTCTGATGGAATTTTAAAGTCAGCTACTAGGATTCTTGTAACAACCTCGTTTATATAGAACGCTATATGTATTTAATATCAGTTTAAGAAGAATAAACATCGTAGTTTATATCAAGTCATAGTACTAACTGAAGTCATATATCACTGAAGTATCAGGTAGCAAACACGAAGAGGCTGCATGGTTTTTATCAAGGACGTATGATTTCAAGAATTTAATTTATGTTCCAACAAATGATGAGGAAAAATTGTTTCCTTGAGATTGCATTTTATTTTTTTCAAATATCACACCTTTTAAAATATTTTAGCAATTAAACCGACGCCTGTATAAATGAAAAGATTATAAAACAACTCTATTTCTACATCAAAAAATAATAATAATAAATAAATTAAACAATATAAAATATAAAAAACATAGACAAAATAAATTAAGTTAAAATAGTATAGAGCATTAGTAAACAAAACCATATTTATTTACAATATTTGTCCCCGATTCCAAGCCGGCTTGTACCTCTAATTGTTGAGTAGGCTACTATCCAATCTACAGAAGAAAAATAAATAAACAAATGATGAAATTAAATAAAAATAATTAGTATACAAACACATAAATATAACATTATATACAAATTTTTATGATTTGGACCAGGAACCGATACTTTTAATTAATTTTAAAATGGTTACTCACTCAATTAATCTCTTCATTAAGTTCATTTAATGATGATAGACAAAGCAAAAAAAAAAAATGATTTTTTTTTAAATTATGAATATTAATTCTAAGAGCAAAAATCTTTAGAAGAAATATAAAAATAACACAAGAGGAAAAAGCGACTGTAAACCTTCGTAGGGAGGACGTGACCGGATTGTCTGAGTACATACTGCCAGTGATAACAGCGTCTGCCAGTGATAACCAGGTCCTTGTCGTCTATTGCCACTATTTAATTTTCTGTCTCCCTCTCTCTCTCTCTCTCTCTCTCTCTCTCTCTCTCTCTCTCTCTCTCTCTCTCACACACACACACACACACACACACTCATTCTCCCTCTCTCTCTCTCTCTCTCTCAATCTGATTAGATTGTTTGGAATTTAATGAAACCAAAATTATTAAAGTAGGAAAAATTATGGTTCTTTGTTACCGACCCCAGCGTCGAACCACTGCTGATATAACGGAATAAATAATTTTCTGTCATAGTCCGATTCAAACCCAAGCCCGGGAGATGTTTCATAGAAATTTACTTAAAAATAACTTATTTTACTGTTCTACATATTTTCATCCCTGTTTTCGGGTCGTTTGATTTGTGTTAAATAATACTATTAATGACTATGCTACTCCTTTATGCCTCTCCCACATCCCATGTAATACTTCGCCCTCCCCAATATTTCCTAAACTTCGACTCATATGATTACACTACATTTTATCACCAATTAGTTAATTTAAACTATCGTTTAAAATTACACAGATGACGAAGATGATCTAATAGAACTTTGTACAATAATAGCATGCTAACTCGGTGCCAATATCGGTTACATCAAACAAATGTCACAACAGAGAACGAGAATAAATAGGTTTATAATTGAAGATGATTTTGCAGAAGACTAAATAAACCTAGGGGAATCAGTTTATATAAAAAAAATCTAAGCCTCTGGTTTCTTATACTGAAAAAACTCATTCAGTTCAAATCCTGACTTCGATGACTAAAGTACGAGTATAAACAAATGAATCAGTTCGTCAGGTGGTTGGAGCATAACACAGATCACACTATTTTTTCAAGAATACGAGACCGATTTATTTTTATTATAAGTTGCTATAATCATGGAACAAAATAGGTATAGACAAAATAGGTATAGACAAATAAACAGAAAGAAAATAAATAGTAGCATTAACAATAAAATATACATAGACTCTAAAAACTAAATTATATGTGTCTATTTTTTATTACCACTATTTTTTTTTTAATAAGACTCTCAGTAGTACCGATTAAATCCAAACAATAAATACTCATGTAATAATTTTGTAGGTATATAATTTTTAATAAAAACCAAGACGAAATTGTAATGTGGTTTTTATTGACAATTTAATATTTTATGACTAATTTAAAGGTAAAAAATTCTTTTTTTTTTTATTGAACTTTATTTTATTTTGTCTGATTTGATTATTTTTTCCATGATTAAATAAATCATATTTAAAAAAAAAATTATTATAGCTTCTTTTTTTATTTTTTTATTACAAACATTTTTTTGTAATAAGACTCTCTGTAGTACCGATTAAATCCAAACAATGAATTAACTTTTATGCATTCATTGACTAAATACAAGTGAAACGCTCCCACATTTTGTTTATATCTTTTTAATGTTAAACACGAAACGTACAATATCTCAAAACTGTTCAAACTTGAAAAGGAACAATTTTTGATTTATTTAGACTTCTGTTATTACAGTTTATAGCTATAACTATTTCATGAAGTGGAGCTTTAGTCTTCAATTTTTTTTTTAACAATGAAGCCATTATCATGCCAAATTTATATTTTGTCCTGTGATTTAAAATACTAACTATTCAAGAAATAAATTCGAAAATTGTAAAATATGTACCTACTTTTAAATTAAAATTTTAAATTTGCTTTTGAGAATTGTTTTCTTATCTTAGCATATATAGTGTTTTATCTAATAGGAAAGGGTATAGAAATTATTTAAAATGGCATCAATCCATTTATCAGAATTTTTCAGCTCGGAAAGTCAAAAACGAATAGACATTTCTCAGTAAAATTTCACGTTTTTCCAAGTCTTTGGATTTGATGCCGGTACCACTGTAACGCCTTGGGTTTTGAGGCGAAGAACTCTTCACATCAATTTTTTTCGTCCTCGTAATTATCAAAGATCCCACCTTTTAAAAAATGAGCCATTGATCTAAAAATACCATAATATGGGCTATGCGCTGGATGAGGCCAAACTTTTACTCCTTTCAGTTCTGATAATTCATCCTTGTTGCAAAATGGCTTGGTAGCTGTTGATCAAAGCTGAGCACTCAAAACTGCATAGACTATGTCTAGTCACTATTTAACTTCGATTTCAAACACTGGCTAAAGGATATAATATAATGTGTAATTGGAATGAAGAAGAAAAAGTCCATTTCATATAGTTACATCATATGCCCCATATAAAAAATCAAAAAAAAATCAGACGTAAATATTTAGTAAAAATTAGGTTGTTACAAAAGTCCTTGTGCATGAACACAACCCTTAATTCCAACACATAATTATCCTATAAGATTGTTTTTGTTCATAATATTTATGGCAATGCTTACTTTGACTAATGCTTTAATTCCTTGTGACTTGAGTTGGCTTTATGGGTTCATTTACAATTTTAAAACGCACGTGCAATGTCAGAAGAAAAAAATAGTGATTCGCGGTCTTTTGTGACATTACTGGAAAAAAGGTTTAAGCGCAAAGGCAGCTGCCGAAAAGATTTGTGCCATAGAAGAAGAGTCAGTTATCCATCGAAATACTGCCGCACAACCCAAATCAGGTCACCCATCGGTCGTTGATGATGACGTTCTTCTTGAATGTGTGAACCAGGTCCAGTATGCAACTACTCGTGATTTATCCACCGTAATTTATATCATTTTTATCATTTATAGTCATAATAGACCTGTAATTTTTTTATACAATAAATGATAATCCGAAGCAGCTACCGGCATTTTCGATTCCTTTTTAAAATTAACTTTGGTTTTACTAATCATAGTGCTCATTTGATCTCTCCATCTACTGAGGCAAATTTTTTTATCCAGCTGGCAATCCAGATATTCAGTGTATTATTTTTAATAGGGTATTGTTTATATTTATCTTTTAATAGTGTATAATTTTTTTTGAACTTCAAATTATTTTCCACTGGAACGTTCTCGATAACTGCTAGCCCCACCCTAAAATAAATATGCATATTTGGAAAATACGCCATTACGAAAAAAATAAAGTTTCTTAAACGTTTTGTTCAATAAGTGATTTATAAACACTCCTAAATCCTTATTACGTGCCTAATACATTATGTAACCGAGGAATAGCTGTAGAAATACGTATCTATAATAGACGACACAGAATTAGGTTATGCGCTGTCACATTTGGATCTGGTCCAAATGCTACGCTATTCCAACAGCACATTCTGGCTCTCATGTCTTCGGAGTGACTGACTAAGGGATCTCCTGTCTTAGGCTAGTCATCTGGGTGGTTCCTGCTGAAGAACACGAAGTGGAGGAGTATGTAAGAGCTCAAGATATGTAAGATTGCATATTAAAATTATTTTAAATAATAATCACAGAACTTCAAGTATAATTTTAAATCTTGTGAAATTTTGATATTAACATAAGATTATTAATTCTATCAAGTTCAACAATTGATTAAATCAATTTAAAAATTAAAAAAAAAATTACCTTACTTATTTTCGTAGACTTCTTCCTTTCATTATATGTTTAACATTGCTGCTCTTCTCACTTATATTATTCGTTTGGTATTATTCCTAATTCTTAGCTCTTACTATTTAGTTATTAATATTTACTATTAATAATTAGTTAGGTTTATTATATTATTATTATTATGAAATTTTAATTTTATTTTATTTATATCGCTAAAAACATAGATAATGCTGCAAATTTTAAAACAAGCATTCGAAAAATTGGGCAGCATTATCTGGACACCATAAATAAAATTAACGTTTAATTATTAAAAATGTTATCAAAACGATAAAAATGATAAAAACAATAATAAGAGCTAAGAAGAATTAGGAATAATACCAAACAGATAATATGAGTGAGTGGAGAAACAGTCTTAAACATACAATGGCATGGAGAAGAATACAAAAATAGATGAGGTAGATTTTCTTTTTAGTTTTTTAATTTATTTTATTCATTTTTAACTTAAGAAAATTAATAATCCTGTATTAATATCAAAATTGAAGAAATTTTAAAATTATGACGAGGAGTGTACTTTTAAAAATTCTGAATAGAAGCGACAAGTAGTTTTTTAACTTCGATTTAAATACAAAATTAGAAAAATAAGTAAGCATTTATTAATTAATTTTGGTATTTTTCTCATTTTTAGTGTGATCTTAATGTTTTAAAAGAAAATTTTGTAATATAATAGACATTGATGTATTAATACAATCATTCAGTTGTGACTGACTGTAAAGCTATGTCCTCACTATTCGACTTTCGATTCAACATTGCAGGCTATGTTGCCTGTCGCATCGATAGTCGAACGGTGTTTGCATAGCTTTATATAGTAGTTACAACAGAATGATTGTATTAATAAATCTAAGTCTATTATATTACAAAATTTTCTTTTATAACATTAAAATTATACTGAAAATTACAAAATTAATTAATATATACTTGCTTATTTTTGTAATTTCGAACGGTGTTTACAGGGTAAAACTCTGTCCTCAATGTTCGACTTTCGATTCGACATCGCAGGCTACGTCCCCTGAAAAGTCGCATCGGTAGCCGAACGGAATGGGCATAGCTTTAAAGTATATAACGTTTTTTGGCAATAATGAATTTGTTCACTCTGTTCTACTTTCTAGGCGACATGTCGAACGGAGTGTCGCCTGGAAAGACGCATCTCTATTCGAACAGAGAGGACATAGCTTTAAATGTATTTTTATAAAAAAAGGAAGGTCTTGAAAATGGGCAAAAAGTCCTAAATGTAGACCAAGGAAGATGATATGAAGAAGAAATAGAAAAAAAAAATTGGGTTATATTATACTTGAAACTGCATGATTATTATGAAATTCGTTTTACATTTGAAAAATTAATAATTATATATTGTTATTATATACTATAAATTTATGTACTGCATATTTAGTTTACTTGTTTCTTTTTAGCAACCGAATACCTTTCAGAATTATTGTATTTAGACTCATTTAAACTCATTTTTATTATAAGTATTAGTGTTATACATGTTCTGGAATGTATTTATTTAAACAATTTCTTTTCTTTTTTTTAAGCCAAAAAATTTATTTTAGTTAACTACGTAAATAAATTTTAATTTTATAGTAAACTCCTAGAGATAACAGGCGCGGCAGAATCACAATTTTTAAACATGCCTACATCATATAAAATTAATGTATTTTTCGAGTAAACAATTCCTTTTTTTACAGACTTGAGAATGGTTGAAGATGGGCGAAACGTCAAAGTAATTTGAAATAAAATAAAAGAGTTTGTGACCTAATAATGGCCTTTTATTTTACTGATTAACTATCATGGTACCAAAAACTAAAATTGCAACTTGAAGATTAAAACGTATTTTCAAACTAGCACTTTCTTTGTGCCTGTTATTCAATATAAATTATCACCGTCTCCTTAACAAAAGAAATAAAAAACATTAGAATGTAGCAAGATATGTAATTTAATAAATTTGATAAAAAACGAAATGAAAATGATACATGGATCGATAAGTGGTCATTGAGACACAAAGAGGTTTATCTCTTGCCAGATTGAAGCATCTCCTTAGTGAATGATTCTAGTTCTTCCTTTTTTTGAATTTTTTTTCTCTTTATTCAACTGATAGCTATAATGGCAAATGGATAGTGATCTAATGCTATTGCTCTGTCATCAATATTTGAAAACTAAGATAAGGTCTCATTATTGGATAGAATTGCAATATCAATATCAATATATCCATAAATTCCTCATACCTTCGATAAGGCTATGATTCCACGAAGAATATCTTCTTTATAAAAATAATTATATCATTAATAAACCAAACTAAAATTGACATAAAGTATTTAATACAAACCAACTTAAAAAAAAAATTAAATTTAAAGAAACGGCAAAATCATGTGAAGTTCTATCGAGACCGAAGAAGAAATTAAGATCACTTTAGGAATCGGTCACTCGAAACTGACCCGCAGTTAAGCCTCGTTTGCAAGATGACAGTCCCCTGTTGTCAGTACTCTTCCGGCAGTGAGACTGTGTGGCAGAGCGGCGATGTGTAAACGCAGTTTACACGATCAATCGGAATGGCAATCGTCAGTTTGGATGTCATTCCGACTGGCCGTGTAGGGGATACCCTTACAGTAAACCTTGTGGTAGTTAGGAAAAATGGCTGAGTATAATTTTAATGTTTTAAAAGAAAATTTTGTAATATAATAGACTTTGATGTATTAATACAATCATTCTGTTGTAACTATAAAGCTATGCCCATATCGTTCGACTATCGATGCGACTTTTAAGGCTATGCAGCCCCCTGATAATCAGTGATTTTGCCGCCCCTGCTACCTCTAGGAGTTTACTATAAAATTCAAATTTATTTACCTAGTTAACTAAAATAAATTTTTTTACTTAAAAAAAAAGAAATTGTTTAAATAAATATATTCCAAGATAAGTATAACAGTAATACTAATAATAAAAATGGGTTTAAATGCACCAATCCTGAACGATATTCGGTTACTAAAAAGAAACAAGTAAATTAAATATTCAGTACATAAATTTATAGTATATAATAACAATATATAATTTTAATTTTTCAAGTGTAAAACGAATTTCATAATAATCATATAGCCCACACTGTTCGACTATCGATGCCTGAGGCGATGACGAATCGAAAGTCGAACAGTGAGGACATAGCTTTATAGTTAGAACAGAATGATTGTATCAATGCATCAATATCTATTATATTACAAAATTTCCTTTTAAAACATTAAAATTACACCAAAAATGAGAAAAAGACCAAAATTAATTTATATATCCTTACTTATTTTTCTACTTTTGTATTTCAATCGTAATTAAAAAAAACTACTTGTCGCTTCTATTCATAATTTTTACAAGTAATAGAACAGCTGACTGAAAACAAGAAATTCAAAATGTCGGATGATAAATTGGCTGCTGCAGTAGGTTTCAGATTATAAAAATATATAAAAATTAATTAATTAATTAAAAAATATAAAGATTGTAAAAAATAATTATAAAAATACAATCAATTTGAAGTTCAGAAATAATCGAAAATAAAATCGATAAGTTGAGTAAGGTTAAGTTGATAGGTGAACTTCGTGACAGTTGAAAAAAATGGCGAAGGTAGATTAGATGACTGAGCATAAATTATATCGAGTTAGTTTTTTGAAAAAGGCGTAAGCGTCATTTAGATAACTTTACAAGAAACACATGAAACGATTTTTCCCCTAATAACTATTTTTTTTTTTATTCTTTTGTGTACAGGAGAAGTTTATTTAGGAGGCAAAACCTTTCTGATAACAGTATATTTTTAAGGCTTATAGAACTGATTATAACAGTCGATTTTTAGTCCATTTCCAATTTTTTGTTCGATATATCGTGCGCGAGAATCGATAGCGGTGGTGTTTTTTTAAAATTGAAACCTTAATTTAGAATTTTTGTGCGCTTAAACCTTTTTCGAAAAATTGCGTAGAAATAGTGTTTATTCCTCCTCCAAGGATTAAATCGCTCCAAAATGGTTGAATACCATCAATTTTAAGATCAGAAATAATCAAACATATTGCTGATCAGTAGGTCAGACTAGGTTAACGAGTCACTGCTGCGACAGATACTATCAACTATCAGGATAGCCGCATGGCAGTGCGACAATACTGCCCTCACCGTAAATTCTGCCATTAATGCGACTACACCTACCCACAAAAACTGTGCTTCCCATAAAAATCTACGAATGTATTAGTTATAACATTCGCTGAGCGAATTCGTGAAACCCGATAGTAAATCCTTAATCAGCATCCTCGATAACCTATTAGTCCAGACCGAAGACATTTCAACAAAAATATAAAAAAACATATCTTTTCACGATGATATCATTTCTCCTCGTTTTTGTTTTTTTTCCGAGTGTGTGTTTTTCCATAAAAATGATTGTACTATTCGGATTTCTTTGCAAAATTTAGTCAGTATTTGGCGTTGTGCTAATTGAATGTTTTTGTTGAGAAATGTTTAACAGATTGTTATAAGCCTTTTTAGAAGTACAGAATATTGGAGAGGTATCAACTCAAACATATTTAAGTAAGTAACTGTGCGTAGAAAGTTTCTGTCTCAATATTTATTTTTATTGACGTCAGAGAAATGTGTGCGTTAGTTCAAGTTTTTGATTTGTCTGTCTTTTAAAGTCAAATGTTAGACTTATTTAATTTAAGCCATTTCATTAAACGGAAGGAAATTTTTTTACGCTTGATTTTAAATGTAATTTACTTAAATTAATTATACCATCTTAAGTTAATAAGGAATGAATATTAAAAATAGGAACCACAATCAATGGCTAAATTAAATAAAATTTATTTTAATTATAGATGAAATATAAGACATGGAACGTTAAGAAGAAAATACACACTTTCCATTGTAGTACTTATTGTTATTATTCTTATATTATATTCATATAAAATCGAGGAAAATGTTTGTAAGAAAATGAAAATAAATTTTCTAAAATCGCCTAAAAAGCATGGATACAGAAAAGAATTCACTCACTCACACTCTCACTGATGTAAGCCACTAAGAGACATGAGTCAGCAGTGGAACTATATTTAGTGGTCCTCATAGACCCACTGCCTCCCCTGTCCTACTATCAGTCACATCTACTATATCCTCTTTATTATATCTATAATAATATATTATACATTTATATCTATATCTATACATTTCATATTTAAGTATATATAAAAGAACTCACTTTCTCTCTAGACATTCTTTATTTACAAATACAAAATTGAAAAAAAAAAATTACTACATATAAATGAAGTTTCTTACACTCATAATTAGCAGTATAATAAATTTTAAAATTTGTACGTGTAACTGAAATATTTGTTTAAATCAAATAGCAATTCATCCTGGAAAAATCAACGATTGGCAGTTTTATACAAGTTGTATCGCAAATACCAAGTTTTTAAATTACGTATTTACATTTATATAAATGGAAAATAAACACGAATGAAAAAAATAGATCAGAATGAATCTTTCATAAGAGAACAGTAAAAAGTATTATTTTAATTAAAAATATTTATTGGATGAATATTATTATTATTTGTATTTTTTTATGATTATTGGACAGTAAAAATGCATTAATAAAACAAATAGCCGAAAGCTTGTCCAAAACATTCGCTTTGACTTATAAAACTTTTTATTGTTCTGTGATACATAAGTTATAGTCACTCTGATACTTAGCGATCTGGAATGAAAGCAGACCCATTCCAAAGTTATTTTAATGTTCTACAGCGTTTACTTGATTAGTTTCCTGAAAAAAATTCTTTCCTTCAGAGAAATTTTGAAGTTTGTATATAAACGTATATTGGATCAGTCTTAAAATTTCATTTCCTATCTGAATCCATAAAAAAGTTACCCCATCCTATTAGAAATTCCAGAGTTGGAGTCACTGGAGGAATATTCCGGTAGGTTACTAAGTCAACTATAGGCCTCAAACTAACTCTAGGCTACCGTATTGGTATCCTCCAAATTTCATTCTGATACTCCAAACAATAAAAAATTTGGTAACTCTCGTCTCAAATCTTTTATCCAGGTCTGTTTCAACCTGGAAAAATTTAATATAAATATGAAACAGCTTTTTCTCTCTATTTCGTCTTGTACTAGCATTATTCACTTCTTCTTCAGCTAGTTCTGTCAAAAGTAAAACATAAAATAAAAATTATAGACTTTTTTTCTACTGATGGGCTATGTTAATATGATTTGATATTTTTAGTTTCGCTATGTGATGAAACATGGCCTTTTTTGAAATATTAATTTGTTAGAGTATGAATTATTGTTATCCAAATTTTACTTTATTATTTTTTTTCTAAATTTATTATTTTTAGGGTTATTGTTATTAACATGTCTGCTTATAAGTTATACAAAATTATTTTTATCCCTCTTACATACATAATTCAAAGTAAAAGTATAATTTATTAAAGTATATATATATATATATACATATACATATATATATATATATATATATATATATATATATATATATATATATATATATATATATATATATATATATATATATATATATATATTTAACTCATTTCATTATTATTTTTTTTCTTTGAGTGGGATCTCTATATTTTACCTATTTTTTATTATTATTTACATATTTCTTGGAAACATAGTAGGTAAAACTAATTAATAGAAAAAATGTTTTCTTTTAGCTAAGTATTATATTATAATATATTTTGTTCTTTGTCAATCATCAATGTGTTATGTTTCGTTTTATGTACGATAGATATTTATATTTCGAGTTATATTGGCATTTGGTATGATTCTCAGATTGTTTATTTTGCTGTTATAAAGATAAGACGGGGGTAGGTGAAGCTGAGATCTAAGGCCTAAATATTGATCCGAGTCCTCAAGTTCTATCCTCCAGGACATCTTGTCGCCCAGGACACCTTCCTCAATTGGAGCAATTCTTTTCTTTTTTTTATACCAAATCAGTTCATAAATATATTTAAAGTTGGTTTTGTTTATTAGTTTTTAGCTTCATAAAAATTAGTTATTGTTAAATCAATCTCGATTAAACGGTTATTATAACTATAATTAATGATAGAGTAATATAAACAAGTATGGTTAAGTAATTAGATATAAATAGTCACCTCGATGAAAACTTTCTTTCAATAGATTGAGAATAGCTATTTAATAAATCTCAAAAAACTTTAATATTATTTGAATTACTTAAATAATATAAATATTTTACTCTTAATACAATATGAAACGTTTCATATTGTAACCTTTATTGCAAACTCTGGTTGTGCTTTTTTAATTAAATCAAAAACACATGGAATATGATAGATGGCTAATATTGAACTATTTTAGTAAAGTGTGGCAAAGGTCATATTTTCACTAAAACACAATATTGAAAGTATCAAAATGACGGGAGTTAGAGAAAAAAGTCGAGATCCCCAAAAGATACTTCTATAACTCCAATTCAATTCACATACAATTTTTCAACACTCTAAGTCAATTTGGGGGGAGTTATAGAGGTGGTAAAAACTTTAAAAACAGCGAAAAAAAATGCCAACATTTTGTTCTAGGGGTCATGAAACTGATATTATTATAATACACCTCCACCCACTTCTCTCCCCTCCATGCAGCCGCTTCGTGCAGGCACTTCAGTGCTCTTCATTTAGGACTTTGACTTGATATAGACTGCCATGTTTATTCTTCTTATATTATTTATATTATAATTCTTTATAAATAAATATATCTTTTTGTATATACGAGTTTGCTCTTAGAATCCTAGCAACTGACTTTAAAAATTCATCAGAAAATCTTATTTTCACAAATTAAAAACTAAACCAAATTAGTTACATCACCGATCTATTGAAGCTAAAGAAATTTTTTTTATCCACAGAATCAATTATTATCCGAAACCAATTTGTCTTTAGAAACCTCGAATCTAGAATTATAAGTATCGAGGAATATTTAATTTGATTTTGATCGGTAGTTAGTATACACAGTATAGTATGCGACATATTGAGATTAAAACACCTAATGTAGTTACAAACACCTAATAAAGTTACAAATAATTTTTAAATCATATACATTAATATACAAAAACTGCTAACCACGTAGTATATTCGATTGTAACGCAAGATGGAATGAAACCGATTTATATATATATATATATATATATATATATATATATATATATATATATATATATATATATATATATATATATATATATTACGATGGGTCGGGGTTGCCGAGCGGGTTAGCGCACCTACTCACAAACCCAAAGGTTGTGAGTTCGAATCCCGGCACCGGGGCACTACTTTAATTTAATTAAAAAGTAATAATTCAAGAAATTTATCCTCTCCCCCCGGGTATGTGAGGCCCATCAGCCTACTGGAGGCTACTCACACAGACCGGGCGTAGGAGTGATGACCCTATCCCGTGTGATCACACAACCCGTGTGATTCACAACCTCAATTGTGAATCGCGTTGTGGTTTTCCAGGACATAAAATAGCCGCCCGGAGGTTCGGTCCATGGACGGTCTGTCTCGGGGAAAGAAATATAGGTCCTCGTGCGCCTGGTGACTCCGAACAGCCATAATCCATGGATCTAGACCGATTTGTCACTGTCCTTGAACCCGAGTGAGTCGGTGGGAAGGACACTGCCGAATTGGCCCCAAAGGGACCGGTTATGGAGCAATGGGTAGCCTGCCGCTGCACCATGGAAACCATGGTTCGTAGCAACGTGAGGTTGGGTGACCCCCTCCAGGCTGTCTGTGCTCCCGCAAGCAATAAATGTCTGTAAGAACACCACATCGCGCGGCCAAAGATCTACAAGGTCTATAGAGCCAACTGAAAAAAAAAAAAAAAATATATATATATATATATATATATATATATATATATATATATTACGATAGGATCCAACGAGAAAATCACGAAATGGTCCTTGTATTCTCAGGCAGCATTTCTTTTTTCTTTTTTTTTTTTATACCTATATTACTTTTACTATTACTTTTTTTGTTATCTCTGTTACTTTAAATACTAAATAAAAATATAAAATTTCAACTCTCAAACTCGATTTGGAAGGGCTGTAGAAGTGCACAAAACATTAAAAACCACGAAAAACAGGTTAACATGCCAACATTTTGTTCTAGGAGTTATGAAACGGATACTAAGTGCATCTCCACCCCCTCTTTTCCCCTCCCGATAACTTTTGATACAGTTCAAAAGTTTATTATTTTAGGAGGAAACACGAGTCTCAAGAAATAATAGATTATTCCAAAATAATGTTTATTAAACATTTACACTATTTTATCAATAAAATTAGTAAATTTTATATGAAGATAATTACAACATTATACAATGGTCTGTGGAGAAACTATCCATTCCTTACTTTATTATAATTAAATCTTGAATTTGAAAAATGGCTAAATTTTAATAAACATTTCACAACAAATATAATTTATTTCATTTGAATAAATATATTGCAAGGCTTTTGACCTATTATGGCACCTGGGATTGCACTTCCTATCCATGGATATTTTATCTTGAATTGTTCCTGCACCATTGAAAGAATCTTCAAATTAAAAAGGTAGTGTCCTAATTCTTATCCTCTAAACGGTTAAAAACTTATAAGATGGATATCCAAATCCAGTGCATCGCTGCCCTCTTTTCTATTTTCTGGAGCATTTCCTATCCATTGCATCCTCAACTTTTCAACGAAACATCATGACCATTGAAAAATTGATATAGAACTACATAATTAAATCAAATCCCATCAAAGACCCTTCTTCTCAAAGGTGCCCTATAGTATGCTTCGACTTCCACTTATCTCTGTTATGTAGACACGCTATGAAGGAGTTCGTCTTCATAAAAATAACTAACTAATCCTCTTAAAAGCTTGAAACTACAAGAAACTGCACGTTAATTGCATTTATTTCATCATTTACTTGAAAGAACGCTCCAAACTTCAAATTTCTTTCAAACAGCCGAAACAAGTTACTATGATGGGAAAAATTGTAAGTGGCCCTTATTATGTCACAAATAAAATTATCCATAATTTTCTAAATTTCCTGTATCTTATTATTAATTCAAGCTTTATTTAATTTATAATTTATGTTGCACTTAGCACATAGCTGGGACAAAATTGAAAAGTATCAATGCTGTCCAAGCAATTTATTGACATATTTAGATACTTATGAGAGTTACTGGCTGATAGCTTTTGATGAATCGACAGTTATATCCGCTGTCGCTCATCTGAAGAAGTGATAAGGTTGAGAGATAGAAGCACTGAATCATAATTTGCCCTTCTTATTAGCGATATCTGCTCATGGAGTGATTCTGATAGTAATTGGTGATTTAATAAAAAAGAGTGGTATCTTAGTGAGCAGAGCGATAATTTTTAATTAATCACATTCTCTACACGTCGGCCATCAACTTTTTTACTGAGTGGTGCTTAGCTTAGCTTACCAGATTATTATTGTGATGAGTGATGAAACGAACTTAATACTTAATTTATCTCTACTTGAGCGAGTGGAGAGCTTGAGCGGCCGTCTCGTTGTAAATATTGTATATATGTGAGATTAGTTAAGTGATTTTTGTATATGTAGCTTGGATGCCTGCTTGAGGCAAACAATGAAAAATAAGAATGAAACGAGTGGCTTTCAAGAATTTATTTGAGTATTTACATTTTACCGTCGTACTTACCTTTTAGCCTTCTTTTTATTATTTTAGTCATATTCACCAAAAATCCCCTCCTGAACTATTCCTATTCCTTGTAATGGATAACGGTTTTTTTTCCCCTTTAGGGCCAGTCTCTTTCTGATTGTCGAAGTTTTAGGAGGTGAATATGTATCTTTATATGGACTTTTTGCTATATTTTGTATTACTCTAATTTATCATTATTTTATCATTCATTACTTCATCAAATGTTACTATTTCAATATAATCGGTTTGTCATTTATTTAATGTTACTAATGTTATTATGTTTGATTATTATTTATTATTTTTACACTATCGATTATCATTTTTCAATATATTGTACATCTGTTTTTTAACTCATCACTATAACAACTATCATAGTCCATATCAGTCAATACTGTTGTCATATTTAACTTTATTTTATTCTATGTAACAAATGACTTGCTACACAAGGACTTGGACATCCTAACAATTTCAGATACTGCCACAAAGCAACATGAATCCCTTAGCACAAACACTTACATCCACCACGAACCCATTCAACCCATCCCGACGGCTTTCGAGGCGGTGGTCTAGAGCCATGTCAAGTTGACCGTTATAAACCGGATGAGCGTAGATTTGCTTGTTGCAATAATAATAATTTGGATAAAGATGGCAAATTAATTACTGCCAAACTATATAAATAAATAAAAAATAAAAACTTTCTTATCATTTCTATTTTCTATGTTTTCATTTTTAGGTTCGTTTTTATTCGTATTTTTTTTATAGCCCTACATTACTCTTTCTTTGTATCTTTATTTTTAATCCTGGTGACGAACTATAATGTGGGTCGAAACATCGGCTTTAAATAAATATTTAATTTTAATACGGACCATCTTCTTCTTCATTTACCATACGGTCAACCATCGATTCAAAAAAATAGAATAATATTTTCCCGTCAATAGAAGACATTCTCTCTAGGTCCTGATGTAGGTGGAATACTCCTTGTTGTAGATGGAATGCCACATCCACTGTACCGGGATAGCTGACCGTGATCCTCCCCAAAGTTATATCCCAGGATCACCCAAAAGGCATCCGGAGCGAACACCCACCGCTCGCCCCGTTCAAGAATAGACCTGGCGTAACGACGGTCAATATTTTCGCCGGCTGCCAAAGGCTCTACTCCGCACTGACGCAGAGCCTCCTCTTATTTTAGCCCGGGTCGTCCGATCGCATATGTTCTCTCTAAGGGGGAGGGTTCGTCTTTCCCGCGATTTAGTGCATGTAGTGCTCTGTGTAATCCATCTACCGGCGGTTATCGGTTAGGAGTCTTGTATCAGTTTCTAAGCTAATCGTATTGTTTGTGCGACAATTATACAAGCAGTTACATCAGTCGAGTCGGATATGCCTCTTGCAAGTAAGTAACAACTACCCTATATCACATACGCACGGAAAAAATCTGGTGCGCGCATCACACAATTTTCGCTTACCACTTTACTTGAAATGAATTTTTAAATTTTCTATTTAGTTTCCATGGAAGCATTTATTTTTCATTAAATAATATAAAAATATAAATTATTAACTACCACAATTAACTACCACAATTAACTACCACAATTAACTACCACATTAACTACCACATTAACTACCACAATCACTTAAGTTTATGCGTTCTTCGTCATGCTCCATTACCGTCTACGACTTTATAAGTTAGATAATACTTTTCCTAAAATCTTTACTTGCCAATGGTATATTCTACATCTATATTAGTTCTCTTATTTCCAGAAAATATTTATATTTTTTTTCTCCTTTAGTTAATTATGAAACTCTTTCATATTTTATATTTATACATTTTTTATTACTACTAACAATGGGAAATGGATACTTTTTCGAAATTAACAAAGTTGAAGGTACTTTAATAATAATAATAATAATTAACTCTTTATTTATTCCGGGACAAGTCCCTTTAGAATAACAATTACAGGCAATGATAGGTGGGCTTCAGAGCCTTAGAGTAGATGATATAGGAACATATGCGTTAACAGATAATCAAAAAAGGAAAAAAAGAAAAGTTAATAAATAAATACAAATGAAAATTATAACAAGTCATAATGCAATAACTTCTAGCTTATGAAATAGGTATTAATAGTCTAATTGATGAAGTCTTAAAACAAAAACCATACGAACTTCGAACTTTAGAGGAAGCATTCTGAAAATTCGGTATTTAAGCCCTGTCAGACAATATCAATGAGTAGAAGACCTAATTGACATTAAAATCCGTTTGATTGTACATTGATATAACGAGTTTGGTAAAAATTATTTGAGCCGTTTTCGAGAAAGTTGAAGAAAAGTGTAAAACCGATGATGTAAAGTGGCACTTCCCGTTTGTCGATTTTGAAGAAAAAAAAAAAGTTGTTGTAACATCCCAGGTAAATACGTAAATTCAATTTCATACAACTTTTCTTTTTTGAACCAAGCTTTTCTACACACAGACGGACAATTTTGTGTGACTTGGTTATTTGGACTCACACGATCTTTGAACGTGTATTTTCTTTGAAAAATCAGATTCGAAATTTTCATCACCACAATGCTCTCCCTTGCTATATATTTCATAGATAGGTAAGTGAAAGTAAAAAACTAATCTATGGTTCAATATCCATTCTTCGAAAGAATACTGAATACATAAATAGTTATACCCTATTAAATATTTTAACTTCTTAATCAAGGATCAACCTAGCTGATTTAATAAAACATCCAATTACATTGCTATTGTTCTTACCTTGTTAGCGAACGTTTCGATCCATAAATTTCATGTAAGTCAGCATCAGCATTTCAGCAGGAAAATAAAACCACTGAATATTCAATAAAACAGTCATGGGTTTTCGACTTAGAGAACACATGTCCCCATAGAACGAACATAAATCATTTTTATTGGAACGAGATCAAAATTAAATAACCTCAATTTTTCAGGCAATATCAGCTGATGAAGTGGACGTTAAAAATAATTTGTTGCCGGATATCCTATTTATCTATATTTCTAACTCTAATATTGACTATTGTTCCAAAAATATTTGTCAACCAATCAAGTTCTTAGTAACTGGCTGTATTTTAGGTCCTGAATTCTAGTCCGAGATTCTGTCGCTTAAAACTTCAAAGAATATCAAACAGTTGAATATTTATTGAAACTTAATTTTGATATTAAATTTAGTTTATCTAAATTTTAATTATACGGTCCTATTTTAAGATATTTTTCGGTACAGATTTAGATTATTTTCTGTTACATTTATTTAAATGAGACTAATTTCTAGATAGATGCAGTTAGCTTAAAATTTACTATCTACACTTAACAAATGAGTAATATTAAACTACGAAAATTATTTATAAACAATGGTTTAGGGAACACATGAACAATCTCAATAAATTACATATCATATAAAGTACATAAATTAAATCTCAATAAATTACATCTTAATTATGTATATATATATGGTCTATATATATATAGTATATAGTAATTATATATATATATATATATATATATATATATATATATATATATATATATATAGTAATTTAAAATATATTTAAATTATAATCAGATATATTAAGTACAATTGATTTAATTATTTGTTTGGGTGGTTTTAAGAAACAAAATAAATAAAAGTGCACTATTTAGTTTCGTTAGAGAAGATTCGTTTATGTTAATATACTCTTACCCAATGTACTCTTACATTACATGGATAAAATATTAAAATTATCTTTTGTATTCCGTCCTCATTTCGGAAAACTAGCAGAGTGAGCTCTTTGTGTTATGTCCATATTTTTATGATACTTCTAATTTAAATACTTTAATTTAAAATAATTAAATTATATACTTTTTTTTATATCTAAAGATACATAGAAATAGCGAAATGATCGTTACTTCTGTAAATACATCACAAAATCTTTTCGAAGTGTAAATGTAGTAAATTCTACTTATCAAAAATATCAGTTTTAACGATGAAACTAAGGTAAATATAATATAGTTGCATGTGCATAATAAGACATACATATAATTATTGCGAATAACTGTTTTCATTATATTATTATTATTTCTAATGAATAGTTATTTTTTTTTAATCTAGTGACCTTTTTTGTATTTTTAATAAGTATGTCTACAGTTGCACTCACAAAACATCTTGAAAAAAATCTGGGGTGGTCCGCGCATCGCACAACTTTCACTTAGAAATAAAAATTCCATTTAGTTTCCTTTAAATAATATAAAAGAAAAATCACTTAAATTTATGCGTTTTTCGTCACTCTCAATTACCCTCTACAATTATCTATATTAGATATTATTTTTTATAAAATCTTTGGATTCCTACGATATATTATGCATCTATTATATTACTGCTCTTGCTTCTGGAAATTTGTTTTCTGTTACCTGGAAAAACATTTCTCTCTTTTTCTATTTTAGTTAATTATCAAATTCAAAGCGATGATTTGGTGGCATTTTCGTTAGGTCAAATTAAAGCATAAAAGTTGCTGTAACATCCCAGGCATACACCTACCTTAATTAGGAATCAGTTTCGTACAACTTTTCGTTTTTGAGCTAGACTGTTCATGTACATACATACTGGCCATTTAACGAGACTTGGTTATTTGGACTCGGATTCAAAATTTTTGACGATCGCAATCTTTGCCTCATTATATATTTCATATATTAATATGCGTGTGTGTATATATATATATATATATATATATATATATATATATATATATATATATATATACATACATTTATATAGGTAAATGAAAGTAATACTCCATCATTTATACATTTACAGCCAAATCGACTGATGTAGAAATAGCATTCGATTTAGATGGGCAGTTGAATTGAACAACAAGCAAATGCTCCCTCCTGCGATAATTATATCTTAATATGTTATCCCCCCGTTTATTGCTGAAGACGCAGATGGCGGCAATCCGTTGGTACGGTTACAGAACGGGTTAGGGCAGACAGAGGGCCGCTAGAGTACAGAAATAGACGACCCAACAATACAGGCAGACTGAAATAGTGCTCCTCGCAGCCGTCCAACTCAGACACAGAGGCGGCAGAGCGCTTGGTAGGGGGCTCTGTAGTATCTATTAACGAGCCTCTCTTATTAATTATATATATATATATATATATATATATATATATATATATATATATATATATATATATATACACAATAACTATAAATAATTATTCATGACAGATGGTCGACTATGTGTTATATCTTAGGATAAACAAGTTTGGAATCAGTCAACATGATTTTTTATCATATTTTATATAAAAGATAAATTGTTTAAAATAATAAATAATAATTGATATATTAATGCAATTATTGATGTAATTATAAAGTGTATACATTTTTTTCTGTCAATGTTACCAATTTTAAATCCATTTTTATATTAAAAATATTAAATCGATAAAGTATTAAATATTATATCCATAAAATATTAAATCCATATCATATTAAAAATAAAGTCTTGAAAATGGACAAAAAGTCCGAAACGTAGACAAAAGAAGATGAGATGAACGAAGAAATGTAAAATTAAAATCCGCAAGGGTGAAATTAGTCTTGAAAATATTAAATTATTCTGAATATCTTTCTTTTTTTTTTCTTGGAAAGAAAGTCAGACTTTTACAATGAAAAAAATACTTTGACTGAATTCTGATTATTTATCTCATGATGTAAATAATTATATAAGAAGTAAGAACATTGCAAAACTATAAAAATAACATACAAGAAGAGTAAAAAAAGGGAGTTCTGTTAAAAAAAAATGTTTTGAACTTTTTAGATATACGAGTATGTTGTACTATCTCTATTTAGGCTGTTGAAATGATCTGTGCTATATCTGTTCTGCATTTAAGTTAACTTACGTTTTTAATTCCTGATAATTCCTGAATCGGCGAAACATTTGAATGGTTAGTTAATCAATACTATATGAGAGAGGACTTAATCAATGGAAATCAGAGATTAATGGTTGCTTGGTAGCTCCTGATTAACCAACTAACTTCCCTTCGGTCATTTACACACATTTTCATTCCGTTCTCGGATGCCCAAAATATATTGTAAATCAACTTCTCAAAAAGAATTGCCAACGCATCCGTATAGCAAGAATGGACAAACAAAGAAAAACATTAAAATTACCATACTATGCATTTTTTGTTTTAAAAATTGGATTATTTCTTAATGGAACCAGTAAGTTTTCTCAATTTAAAAAGCTGAATTAAAAACTGATCCATTACATCCTAATGAACAAGAAATCTATTTAATCCATAGAATTCAAATTTTGATCGAAACTTATTGAATATCGACATTCGGCCTTTTGAATGTATAACTGAGAGAACGGCCTATTGAATAACTGAGATATTATTTTAAATTTTGTCGACATTAAAAAAAAAAAAATCTATAAAAACACAGAAAATTAAAACAGATATGAAGAAGAATCTAAGAAGGAGCAGTTGTAACCTTTTGAGTATATTATGTTACAGTTAAATAATCGAAAATCGATATTTCCCCCTACCGATTAATCGAGCTTCGATTATTCTGGATCATACAACTGTAAAAGTTTCAAAATAGCATTTGTTATAATGATTACTTATAATCATTGTTTAATAATATTATTATTATTTTAAGGGATGGTTGGTAAAATAACTATAAGCGTTCTTGTATTTTTCTGTACTTCTAAGTATTTCTTTTTCAAAAATTTTCGAGGAGGGGTAGTCCTTCCTCCCCAGAGATGCCCATCTACGCTCCTGACTAAAAATGAATAATTTAATAGTAATTACGGCATTTCTTACTTATTATCAATTCGAAATGTATTAAAAATTAATTCCCCCATACATGAATTAATCCATTACAATTAGTGGTGGCCTATAATTGTAGAACACAAAAGTTCCCTTCGATCTTGTCCGCTGGGATAACAAATACTCCATTAACTGTACAATTATTATTATTATCTGACAGGTACAAACATCTTGTGTAGGTTACTATATAATATTCCCTGCCAACCGTTGGAAGAAGCTTATAAATTTTACTATCAATTAAGTAAGATAAGACGAGGGACTAACGTTCTGAGCGAAGGGGACAATGTTTGCCGAGGAGGCGAGGAATTCGGCCATTGCCGCGGCGGTGTCTAGATATAGACGGCCGCTGTTGAGCGGAAGTCGAATCCCGCACATTCCCGGGCCCGCCGAAACCATTTCCCGCCACAGTAGAGCTCCCAGATCCCATCCTATTTAGCCTTCAATGACGAGGAGTGCGTCAAACAGTCTAAACATAGGCTGCATTGTCTAGCCGTTTGTTTGTTTATCGTCTCGCTAACGTGCATTCGAGGCGGAACAAACAAGGCCTTCGCATACTTTTCCCTAATTAAATCTCTTCTGGATTTTTTTTCACTACTACTACTTAACTTAGCAAAACTATGAAAATTAGTTCATGATTATTACTTCATTTTGTAAAGGAGTTATAGATGTGACTTCGTAATGTAATAAAACATATTATGAAAAATCTTTAGTTACTCCCATACAGTACTCTAGATCAGTACTATGGATCAATATCGCTTTAGCAAAATCATCTATGAATTAATTGATGAGACCAAAACTCTGAATTGACTTCAAAGCTTTGTTTGGGCTAGTTAATAGAAAAGCATGCTGAAAGTCCCCGGAACTACGAGCAGAAGCAAAGAGAGGAGGGGAGTGAATAAAGTCATATTTTTCGATTTTTCGCTTATACTTCGAAAACGGTTGGTCCTAGCTTGAAACATTATATACAAAAACTTGAAGAGAAGGAAATTTTCTACGAGAATATTTCTATTATTTTTTTCGTACATGTTATAGTTTAGGAAATGTCTCTTCAAAGTAACACATTTGAAAAAGAATTTTTTTTTTATCTCCATAATAAACTTGACTATACGTTTCGTTTTATAATTTTTACCGTTTGTTACTTTAAAGACTACATATTTCTTAAAACATAACAGATATGAAAAAAAAATAGTAGGAACTTTCTTGTAGGAAATTTAATGCTCTTCAGTTTTTTCTTCAAATTTTTTAAGTTAAGACCAACCGTTTTCGAGATATAAATGAAAAACCGAAATACATGGCCTTCCTTCCTCCTCTGTTTGCCTCTGCTCCTAAATCCGGAGATTTTTAGTTAGTAGATTCTTAACTAGTCCAAACAAAGTCCTGAAGACAATTTTATTTGACTTATCCCTAGTTAGGACTCAAAATAGGAAAGTGACATTAATGCAGTAAAGAGGTAGAAAAATTTCATATGAACCAAAATCTCAAGATAGACCAACCAAGAGACAGTAAATCTCCCCGAAGGAAAAGGGAGATTGGAACCAGTACAATTTTTTTTCGGAGGGGGATTTAAATTTTTTTTTAGGGTGGGAGGGAGGATTTAAAATGAAGAAAAATAATCACCTAAATGTCTATAATCGCCGAATTTGTCGTAAGTTTTAAGGATAAGCATGAAGTAGTAAAATAAATAGAAAATATTTATTAAAAATTAAGTAATTCAGCAGAAACGAAACGCCTTCACTCTGGCAGACGCAACCCGCGCAACTTAGAGTAGCGCTTTCTCTGTATCAAGCTGAGTGGCGGGGTGGGAGCTAAATTTCAGTGCAGAAGGTATGGTCTACTGTACTCAATGTGTGCACACTAAGTGTGTGAACCAACCAGCTCGGCTCTCGGGTTCAAGGATTTTTACAGTTAATTTAGTGCACTACAATTATTTATTTTCACTGTATCAATAAATATGTAAAATGAAATAAATTAATCTTCATTTCTCAAAGAAAAATGGCGCTGTATAAATTTGGCCCTTGTAACGCTTTTTAGTTGTTTTAAATTTGAAATTTAATTGAAACTGCCGTCTTGAAAAGTTATGATATTCGACTTATACACTTGTTAACAATTCTAACAGACTTATAAATAGACTTTTTTTAATGGCAGCTCCCGGACTATGTTACAATCAGCCCCGCCGAAGCAGTAAGCCAGAAATAAAGTCACTTTAAAAAAAAACTCACTTTACAATTTTAGGTATGACCATGTATAGAGTAGACTCCAGAGAAGGGCAATAAAGACTGAAAGGTGAATCACCGAGATGGAGGAGAAGAATTGCGTGTTCAAGAAGGTACTGGTGCAAGCCTGCGGGAATTGGATTTGAACAGAGAGCAAGCCATATCAAAGACTTTCAAGCATGGAGGGACGGTTCCATGGGCCTTCATCCCATCCATTAATTTAAAAACCCGAAAAGTTGGGAAATTTGAGATTTCAGAACCTACTTCGAACTGCGAAAATTGTATTAAAACATTTTCCTCAAATATTTACTAGAATTTAAAATACATTTATATATATATATATATATATATATATATATATATATATATATATATATATATATATATATATTTATACATTTATATACATTTTGATTTGAGTTGAGAAATTGGCGTCAACATTCGCAACAAGTATCTGGAAAGTTCAAATCCTTAAGAGTGGGGCGAAATCACCGCATTTCATTATACAGCAGGGAAAATTAAAATTTTTAATATTGTCAGGATTTCTGTTAAAAATTAATGGGATATTTTAGATGTTATTCCCTCCCTATAAATTGTTGCAGCAACGTCCCTGCAAGCAGGGAGGAGCTGTAATGATCTAACTATTCCCAAATATGCAAAATGAGATTGAATTTTAATGTGTCTTGAAGTGCTGATTCGAATATTTGGACAGCTGCTTGAATAAGGTAGGTGAACTGAATATGCTATTGCATTCAAAATTGAGTTTCTGGGTATTGCATAAAGAATGCAAGTTCGTTCCAATCGAAAGAAAGTTCACGACGCCTGCGCATGTCCAGTTATTCGTTATGCATATTTATATTTTTTGATATGAAGCAAAACCATTAAAAGCACGACTTGTCTGAAATATTAGGTAACTGCAGTAATGCATTCAGCGAACTATGCGCAATGCGTAGCTATTGTGCACATAGAGAGGACATCCAGACAGACATGACGCTGTGAGGTCGAAGACATGGGGAATATAGGTCAGGCAGCCGTAACCTTGGTGACTCTATCGAGCGCCACGTGGGCCGCCACGTGTCATCGATCGCTTTCACTATCTTTCCCGGGCCCGCCACTTCTACTTTCGCTCTCCCGCCAAAACCCTCATCCCTCCTTTCTATATATGTAAACATTGTCTGTTGCAAGAAAAGTCTGTCTGCTAGTGCCATCATAAGCGCGATAATGTATTTCGATGATTAAGCCGATTAATAGTCAACAATTTCGAGCAAAAGATTGGCAGTGTTAATTTCTTTGAATTTCAGTTTATTCATTTGAAAATTATGTTTGTAACGCAAACTATCATTAAGCATTCATAAAATATGTAAAACTCTGAAATACGAAATAGAAATTCAAGGAGATAAAAATAAATTAGGCAACCATATTGTTTTATAAAACTGTCATTATTTTTTTAAATATTATTTCTTATTGAAGCAATATTATTTATTTCATTTTAGGTAATTTTATGATGTAAACTTTCTTCCTGAATCTTCTGTTTTATTATAAGATTTCAGACATTACTTTTTTAAAAATATTTTGCATTTTGGCATCGAAATATATAAAGAATATTACACTTTTTTTTATAAGTTTTAAGTAGTGACTATGGATATAATCAAGACGAAATCAATTGTTGATTATGGATATAATCATGACAAAAAGAGTGGAGAATATTTGTAATATATTGCTAGAAGACATGAAATACATTAAAGGTTGTCATGAAGATGCAATGATTCTCCGAAACGTTGAAAAAATAATATAAGAAATATTTTAATAAAACAGAAGAATCAGGAATAAATTTTACATCATAAAACCCCCAAAATAAAATATTATTATGGATTTATCAATACAATTTTAAAATGTAAGGCAATGTTATGAACAAGAGTTATTTGATATAATTATTTTATTTGTTTTATTCCTGGAATAATTTCAAAACACTTTTAAAACAAAAAACTATTTAACAAAATATTAGAAACACAGATTCAAGAAGATAATCGTTTTTATTTATATTTTTTGTACTATTTATATATATATATATATATATATATATATATATATATATATATATATATATATACAGCTATTGTCGAACTTGATGGTCTCTTGAAAATAATCAGATATGTAGATAAGTTGTAATTTTTTCATACATAATAAATCAACTAGAAACAATTCCTGTTTTTTAATATAAAAAATTAACTTTTATTCAGATGTAAATTTTACTTTACAAATTTCGTACACAAAATTTTTGCATACATTTTTAATAATGGAATATATTAATTATATATATTTAGAGTCTACGTATGTATCTAGCAATAATCAGGATATAGGTATAATCTAGGAATAGGTTAATTTTATTATTATCATAATAGCAAATGTATATTTTAATTATTTATAACTTCATTGTTGTTTATTGTTGTTTTATTAACCGACGCATTTAAATAGCACATTCTTGGTCTCTTGGGGTATTTGGTCCTTAATTACTGTAAGATGTATATATTTATTTATATATAGAAATTTAGAAATAATTCACCAGTCTGCAATCGTACGATAAAAATGTTAGAAATTTGAAACATTTTGCTATTCAAAATTAATACTGAGAAAAGTGAAACTCTTTCACGGCTATACGTAGCTATGAAAATTGTTTTTGATTACCTAAGTCATTGTGTATTATAATAAAGTGTAATATATTTCAGCCATAAGCTATTTCTTAAGGATACTTGGTACTTTATAACATTTTAGGTTGATACTCTCCTGACAATCAGGAATATCACTTGCAGACGAGGTGTACATTTAGATTTTACTTGTCAAAACTTCTTATTTGATGACACCTCTCATTAATGGATAAAAAAAAAAATTGTAAACCACTTTTTTCTTGAAGGCTTAAAATCTATTTAAAACTTATATTTTTATGTAAGTCTGTAATAATTACACCTTCATACTTATCATGCTTTTATTTCATTTTGTCTAGTTTCAGACATATACTTTTATTATCAAACATCAATCTAAAAACGTCATATAATTCATTTATATAAATTTCAGCCTAACTACTATTTTATTAATAACTATTTATCTTATTTTTGGTTTATGAATATTGCACCTCAATCTTATCCCTTAATTATTTGTTCATTAACTTTTTTTTTTTGGTACTTTATTTACTGTAATATATATATATATATATATATATATATATATATATATATATATATATATATATTGATTCACCTGTGCTATATTTCACAATAATTAAATATTTTTATTTTTGTTGCCATAAACTATAGCAGTTTATGCAAACTTTTCTTTTACGTCTTATTTTTAAGAAAGTATATATTTTGTTGTCACTTTATCTGTAATAAGATTATTTTTATTATTAATGTTATTAATTGTCCTTAATTATTAATGAATATTTTACCTTATTTCTACATTTTTACCATATTTTATGTTTCTCCCTTTCCATCCTGGGTAGACCCCTGTCCCTTTCCATTCTATATACTTATTTTTCTGTTTTGTTTTTTTATCGTTTAAAAATTTACTATTTTTATTATAATTATTAGTTATTTCATTATATATTTATCACGGTGATTATTTTCGTGTAATAATCACATATTCCTCCCATATCGTTTTTAAAATGTACTACCCTTTTTATATTTTTAGTTATGTATATGTGTAAGTGCAATATTCATTAACCATATAAAAAATAAATAAAAACTAAAGGCTTTAGAAATATCAAGGTGTTGTTATTAAAAACTTTCATTAGAATATAAAATTGAAAAGGACAGAAAATTATCCACCAGAGAAGCCCTCTGTTGGGAAGATTCACAATGTCTACTATATAACGGGAGTTTTATATCAGGATATCTAGGTTTAAGAAAGGGGCTATAGTAATTATGGCTAATTTATAAACGAAAAAAGTGAGTAGCGAAGCCTTCGAGAGAGGAGAGGAGGGAGGGAGGAGACGAGACGCGAGGAGAGAGACAGAGAGGTCTAGACAGGGAGGCACTTTTACTCTCGATGGTGACGTCAGAAGAGACCCTATGGATACTAGGCCACTAGGGGCGTGGTCTTCTATTATTGATTCCTTCCAGGGCAGCCGTCACTTCTCTCCACTCTCTGTTTCCTATAATTCTATCTCTATGTATTCCTATTTGTAAACAAACAATATGGACTCTAGGTTTATCTCCTCTCTTCTGAAGAATCGATTTTACTATCACCTTCTTCTGGTAGAACACAACTAATGATCAATGTTAAACTATCATGAAACAAGATGAAACCTCAGCACACTTATAAAAATTAAAATCCTTTTTCGTTTATTTTGTTCATATTTAATCTTTATAATGAATATAATTGTTGTATTTGGGAACGTTGTCAAATAATTAAATAATTTTGATTTTGAAAAAAAAAAATTGAATTCTGCGTAAAGAAAAAATTACCTCTAAAACAAAATTTTAGAGGCCTAAAAATAATAAAATATTGTGAATTTCGAATCAGATTAAAAAAAAATTAAACCATATGTCAATATGTCACAAGTACATTTTAACACAAGTAATACACAAGTATTAAGTTTTGTGTTTGAAAATGTTATCAGAATGTTTTTATAAATTTTAATAAAAAATAAATTAAATTGGGAAATAGAACCAAAAATATAATAAAAAAGTTAATGCTCAAAGAGTGTAATGTTATGTTTATATTAGAATATATAGAACTAATATTATTAGTGATTCCTTTAAATTGAAAATAATAATACAGGAATTGATCAGTTGTGACAGAGAGAGGATGGTTAAAAGACGCTGACACTTAAATTATAATGTTCATTATACATTTTTATGATTTATTAATTAATAACGATATTGTAAAAATGAAATATACGACAATTAGGACTAAAGAAAAACTGATGTTGGATATAAGACCCCGAAACGTCAAAATTGAAATGACGTATAAGTGAGAGATAAATAAGCCAATTAAAGAAGGTCCTATCCACGAATTAATATAGAAATTCCTGAAGACTTCCTTATAAATTAAAAATAAAAGATAACAAAATTATAAGTCCACATTTACTTTTTTTTTATATATAGATTACAATATACTTTTTTTAGTTATTTAATTATGTGTATTTTTTTAAATATTTTTATTTATTTATATATATATATATATATATATATATATATATATATATATATATATATAAAACTGTATATATTTGATGTGTTTTCATTTATTATCTAATAGATAATTTTGATCAGATATCATCTTTATTATTGTTTACTCTTTGTCATTCCAAAGGGACTTAGTCCCAGAATAAAGTTGTTTTTTTATTTCTAAGTTTGTTTAAGATGAATATTTTAAGTAAGGTATGAAACGCTAAGAATATACCCTAGCTAGATTACAATTGTGCAATTACGAAGTTAGAATTGAACTTCAACATAGAAATAAAATTAATTCTTTTGGACTAGAAAATCATTAATGATAAAGATTCCCTAAACATGGAGTTTCCTTCAGTTCGTTCACTCATTGAGGTCGTATCCGCTCATTGCATTGCGATTTGCAGCGTTGCAATCTCGTAGGATCTATACAGGATACGGCTGACATAAAGCTAGCTTATTACTGCGATCTTGACTGCAGAAGACCCTGGAAGGCCAGAAGCATTACGTAAGAAGCTAGGAGCTAGCTAGGTACAGACACAGACGACGATGCAGTACAAGGACACTACCACTAATGCAGTTGTGCAAGCTGCATCTAACATCCAAGGCCGCTGCAGTCGACAGTCCTTGCCACATATAGTCAAGGATACTCTTCATTGTCTCTAGTTCACCTCTACTTATTCACGCTTCTGTATAATACAAGAATGGTTTTACCAACGCCGAATATATATTATTAATAAAACAGTCATATAATTTTTACTTCCCCATATCTATATATGAAATATATATTAAGGGAAAGATATTGCGATCGTGAAAAATTTCGATCCGATTTTTCAAAGGAAATACCCGTTTTAAGGTTCCCTGAGACTAAATAGCCAAATTATCGCCAATTGTACTGTGTGTGTATGTCTGTGTATGTGTGTATGTCCTAAGTCTGGCTCAAAAACGATAAGTTGTACGAAACTGAAAATGCATATTTGAGGCAGGATGTTACAGCAACTTTTTTGCCAAAATCGACTTACCGAAAGTGCCACATCATGACATCATGATCCATCATCAAGAGAGTTTTGATATATACTCGACCGAATCTTAATTATCAATCGCCCAGCCTTCACTGAAGGCATGCGTGGGACGGTTAGGTAAAGGAGAGACAAAAAATTGTGTTTGTGGATGTGAACAGTCTAGCACAAAAACAAAAAATTGTACGAAACTGAAATTAGCTATTTAAGGTAGGTATATGTCTGGGATTTCACAGTAACTTTTTCAAAAAAATTGACTGAACGGAAGTTTCAATTTATATTATAGATTTTACTTATTTTTCTTTTTTACAATTTTATTGAGAAAGGCTATCATGATTTTGATCAAACTCGTTACATCAATATAGATTTAAATGGTCTTTAATGTCAGATAGGCCTTATCTTCATTGAAATAGTATATATGAATTTGATAATTAACTAAATGAGAAAAAAAGAGAAATATTTTATCATATTTATATATCAGGACTTGATTTAAAATTTTTAAAAAGTGGGTCAAAGCAGAACATATCGACGTAAATAATATAGATGTATAATGTGCCGTTGGAAAGGTGAAGATTTTAGGTGAATTAATATCTAGCCTATAAAGTCGTAGAAGGAGAGTGGCGAAAAGAAATACTTAAATGATTGTTGTAGTTAATCATTTCTCCTTTTGTATTATTTAACAGAAATTAAATATTTACATGGAAATTAAATGGGAACATTTCTAATTTACTTTGTGCTTCGCAAAACAATAATATTTTGTGCACAGAATTCTAGTACTGAAATTGTTTAAAAAATTATTGTACTTTTATGAGAGAAAATGTGAAGTTGCTCAATACTCGTATATTTCAAGTAGTGTTTATGAGAATTCCTTAAAATAATTTTTAAAAACGGATAATCATTATTATTAATTAATTACCCACAGTATCTTGCATTATTTAGTATTAAGCGGAAGAAATAAATTTAAAAAGCCATTTTTTTTTTTTATTCAAGCACTTCGCTTGTATTAAGCATTATATGTAAAAATGCACAAATATCAAGCTAAAAATTATTAAAGAGGAATTCTGAATAATTTTGTAATTGCAAAAACCGTGTGGCCAAATTAATAAATGTTTCAGCGAAACCTTGCTTCCAACAAAATAGTAATACAACATGAAATTTCACTTAGACCTAAAAGTTAGACACATAATTTTAAAGTTCAAGTTTTGAATTATAATTTAATTCTAAGTTAGTTTAAATAAGCACCGTGGTTCTAAATTTTGTCCTCATTAGAGCATTTAGTAGTAATTTAGGTGGCTGGAGAAGTCACCTGAAAATTACTACGGAACATTTAATGGGTTCATGTGAAAATGGATTTTGGAAATACTATTATATTTATTTCAACAAATATGTATGCTTATAATAATAATAATATAATACTTATAACATACATGCATGTTATATTTAATTTGATCACTATTTTTCATGACTGACTTCTTAGTGGATTTTGGAGTTTATCCTCGGCTTAGACAGGATTGGTTATGTGAAAAGAGTCAAATGTCGACTGGTCACATTGCGTATGCATGTAGCATGTACACATGAATAAGTAACAATACCTATAGGGTTAATATATGAGGGAGAGACATATATATGCATATATATATATATATATATATATATATATATATATATATATATATATATATATATATATATATATGCATGTATACGTATTTTTATACATTATTTCAATCTTGTTTAGATATAAATTGTTGTTAATAGCAGATTTTAATTAATTAATTTTATATTTTCAGGTGAGTGCAGATTCCTTTTTGTGTGACTCAATGAGTAAGTTCTAAATATTAAATTATTTATTTTTAATAATCTGTATAAAATATTTAAGATAAATTATTTTACAATACACATCTTATATTTTCTTATCCATATTGAACATGATAACGTTTAAGTTTTTATAGAATTAAAATTATTTTCATTAAATAATCTGTAATTTTGATTCTGAAGTATTGTTTTATTCTTAAAACCTTGATCTTACTGTAATAGTTGATTGGTCACCTTGGTCTGTTATTTTGAAAGAGGACTGAATGAACGAAGGTCGGAACGCGAGAAAAGTTCACGACCTGCATATCGATATCAACTAGCATTCGATAGCAAGATAGGAAAATCGATTCTGGCGCTCAGTGTAATGATTCTTATATGTCGGGTATTAGTGATACAAAAGAACTAATTTGTTTTGAATCTGGAAAAAAAAAATTGACAATTATATTCCCGTAAACAAAAATTAAAACGTTGGTCCGATTTTCTATTTAAACCAATATAATTAAATTTTCAAAAACACCATTCAATTCATCATGATATTTAAAGTTATATCCTTGCAAACATTTAATGTTTTATATCGTGTATTATTTTCCCTTCAATCCTTTTATGATTGCAATTTGGATAGTCAGTTTTATTAATACAACCATTTGATTTTTCATCAAAATCGGCTGTTTTTAGGGGGTTTCTTTTTTTTTTTTTGGAGATGATTTTTATTACTCCTTGAAAATTATAGCAAAAAATATGTTTCCTTTAATAAATAAAAAAACTTAGCGCCATATCAATAATTTTTTCTTATTGAATTTAATCCTTAAAAATCATTTAAGCTGAGTATACTAGAACATATATATTTATGAAAAGGCATATGCAACGATAAACAAAATATATTTAAAATATCTCGACGAGAAATCTCTCAATCAAAAGCCATTAAACATCATACAATTCTGTAAAGATGAAGAACTGATTTGAAAAAAATTTTTAGTTTTTTAAATCGAAAAAATCAAATGAATACAATTTTATTTCTTTATTTTAATACGCCCTTCAACCATTAGGATTATTTATACTTACATAAATTACAAATTGGTAGAAGTTACAGATAGAGGAATGACTGTATGAGGCCTATGTAAATTACTGGTGTATCTAAAATTAAAAAACAAAAATTGCTTATAAATGCATCAATTAAATAGCTCATAAAATTGGCATAGGATGCTAGTGCATTTGAGAACTATCGCTTAACAAATGGTAGTTTTTCTCTCTTTTGGTTCTTAATTTACATTTAAATATTGTCTTTAAAAAAATCACGATCTACTTAGTTGCTAACTATTTTTTTTTTTTAAATGTCTAAACCATACGTTTATTGAAGTGGGCTCCAGTATATATTTCGTATAACAAGTTATTATTTTTAAAAGTAATATAAATTAATCATAATTTATATAATTTTAAATATTTTTTTACAAAAAACGTTTTAATTAATAAACATAATCTTGTAAATTTTAGTTCAAATAAATCCTTGGTGCGTCAATATAAAAATAATGCAGCTGTTTTTTATTAATTGTTGATAGATAATACCTAATCTTGCCTCTATTGACTTTGGTGTTCTATGACGACATGGCGGTCCCTCTGTTGTGCCTAAATCCATGGATTGAGTGGAGCTGTCACTACATCAACCGTCCACAATGCTCTGTCAGCTGCACTCAGGAGTCTCTTGCAGCTGCTAGCAGCTACTGCCGTAGGGGGCTCCGGTTGCCGTTTAGCTTATAATTTATATCATACATTTAATATTATCAAATAAACATTTTTTTTTTTAATTTATTAAATCATGGCAAAAGCATATTTTCTCTCTAATAACCAAACTTGATTTGATCGAAATTTATAAACTGAAAACGTTAATCGATGTTTTAAAAAAATCTGGTGCGATGCGCGCATCACATAACTTTCACTTACAACCCTACCAACCCTACTTGAAATAATTTTTAAAAGTTTCCATGGAAATTCCATTTAGTTTAATTCCATTATGGAAACAGTTAGCTTACTACAACAATCACAATTCTTTCATAGTTTATATTATCCAGTTTTATTACTAACAATGAGAGACGTTTAATTTTTTCAAATAATCAAAATTAAAGATACTTTAGAGGGAGCCATTTTGAAAATTAGGCATTTAAGCCCTGGCGCACTGTTTCAATGAGGATAAGGCCTATCTAATATTAAAGACCATTTAAATCTATATTGATGTAACGAGTTTGATCAAAATCATGATAGCCTTTCTCGATAAAATGGTAAAAAAAAAAAAAAAATGTAAAATCTATAATATAAATTGAAACTTCCGTTCAGTCAATTTTTTTGAAAAAGTTACTGTGAAATCCCAGACATATACCTACCTTAAATAGCTAATTTCAGTTTCGTACAATTTTTTGTTTTTGTGCTAGACTGTTCAAATCCACACACACAATTTTTTGTCTCTCCTTTACCCAACCGTCCCACGCATGCCTTCAGTGAAGGCTGGACGATTGATAATTAATATTCGGTAGAGCATATATCAAAACTTTCTTGATGATGGATCATGATGTCTTTTCAGTCGTAGAAGAGTATTGCACGATAGATAAAAACCAATCTAATCTTCAGACATAATTATTATTTAAGGGCACACTTAATGCCACCACGTTAAAGGTCTTAAATATATATGTTTAATGTATTACAGATAAATTCCTTTTGATTCTATTTATATATTTCTAAACTAATTATCGATTGTAGTAGCTTCATGCCGATGACTGTAAAAAATCTTCGGAATCCGACCGATCGCTTTAGGCACCGAAAAATCAGCCGGGATAGACACGGAACACGTATTTATATAGAAGGCGGTGCCACTGGAAACTAAAAATAGCGCCAACAGACTAGAGTTTTCCCGCCAAATCAGCGGCCACGTGGAGGCCAAGGCGGGTAAACAGACTCAGATCAAAGAACTGCCCGACTGCCTCCTAGATCTATCTTTAGTGACGGTCACCATTTTATCTCTTTACAACTTAGTTGCTTCCTCAGCATCTTATGTTAACATTGTTCTCTTGGTGAGTCTTGTTTACTCTACTTGGTGCCTTTGGCAATAGTTTATTATATGATATAATAACTATATTCAATTATATTTAATGCATTACAGCATAATATCTAGTGTACATTTAAATGCGCTATGATATAAGCTGACCATGTTCCTTCGCTACTTCTGGTACTGGTACTGGTACTGGTGACGGTAGGGAACTAGTTCGGCTAATTGTGCCTATTGATCCTTTTTGTCAAACCTAGACTATAATCGGACGTTTTTTTTTTTTTTTTTTTTTTTTTTTTTTTTTTTTTTTTTTTTTTTTTTTTTTTTTCAGCCCAAAAAATAATTGTATAAAAAGTCATTTTACTGTTTTCATTGCCTCTATATTACGAACAATCCTTGTTTTCTACTTCGGTTTAGCTGAGTATAGTTTCTTTACGGCCACCGTTCCGGGAAAAAACGGCTGAAGGTTATATCAAGTTCCGAGGATCATCCTGGTGTAAACTGCGACTTTAGTCCCAAATTAAAAAAAAAAAAAAATCGACGCTGTAGTCTCGGATAAAAATCCCGAATAGCGCCGGATGAAACATCTAATCGGCCGCCATTTTGAAACGAAATGACGGATTGTAATTTCGAGTGCTCGAGGTTCATCCTGGGGTGACCTTTGACTTTGATGTATTATCTAAAAAAAAAAAAAAGGCTGAGAAGTCTATGATTTCGAAATAATTTTCTCCCATTTATTCCTTTCTGAGATTTTTTTTTTGTCTCTGCTCTTTAAATTTAAATTGAAATCCTTTCCATCCCTTTATAAAATACATAATCCGAAACTTATATTATATTTTCCAAGTAGCACTCCTTTAATTAAAGAACTTTGAGAGGAAAAGTTGATTTCTATTCATTTTCCTCTTTTTCCAATTAAATAGAAAACTATTTCTGATATTTCGTTTTTTTTCCTGCTTGTTATCGCAGCTACTAGAGAACCTTTAGTTCTGTGTAAAAAAAAGGAATCAAATTTTCCATATCAGTGAGTTTGAACAGTTATTTTAAACCTTTTAGCTTGACTTACTGATAACGACCAATCATCAAAGGGAATATTTTTTGTGTTAATATTTTTCATAACTATAAAATCGAGCTCAGCTGGCTTTAAAAATTAACTCCCGAAGTACAAATACAAAAATTACAAATTTGCAATACTTAAACCGATAAAATATTTCTATTTGTATATATTTTACTCTACACTACGATCGATTGAACAATAAAATTTTCCTATTAATCCTGAAATAGGTCTTGATATCTTGTAACGTATTTAGGCACGTGGGGTAAATGTGTTCCAAACGAAATAGAAATCATTTTCTAACTATTTTTCTTATGTTTATGACAAATAATTTGTTTATTAGATATAAAGGAATGCATAGATAGTGAAACAAACTATTAAAATTTATTAAAAATACTGGTATCAATTTAAAATTGACAATTGATATTCGACCCATCTTTCTATTCTTTTTCTTCTTTAAGCTCTTTCAGCCATTTTAGCCGTTTATTAGAATCAGTACCTACTACATCTAATGTAAAAAAAAAACGAAATAAATGATATGTATGCCACTGGAATATAGTTTGAACTAAAGTATAAAAAAAATGTTTATTATTAAATGATTAATTATTGGGTTTAATTAAAAAAAAAAAAAATGATATGAAAAATCTTTTTAAAATTGATACGAAAAATAAGTTATTTGAACGATAAAGTTGTTTATGTATTTATATGGGTATAATTCAAAAGCATAAAACAAAAATTGTTTTGAAAAATGAAAAAAACAAATAAAAAAAGATGATGTGTTTCTATGAAATATTCATGAAAATAATCAGTCCAAATCTATAAATAAAGTAAAATCACAAATTCAAAGAGAAAATAATGAAACGTAATTTAGGCGTGTGTGATCAACATCATCAACTCTTTCGAAAAGCAAGTTGTTGGTGACTTTCGAAAGTGAGGCGTAAATTGGCCAGAGTCGGGTTTAAAGTTTGGACGCCAATTGGCCCAAGAGGTTTTGCCGCCCCCTATTCATGCCATCGGAGGGTCGCTCTTAACGAATAATAAAATAATCTTTATAATGGCAATTATAATTTCATCACATGGACAACAAACGAAAATTAAGACTTTTCTTAAGTCATTATTAACATTTTCTTTGTTATCAAAAGAAATGTTTTTCTTTAGCGTGCGCCCCTTGGCCCGTGCCTTGTGGTAAATCCGGCCCTGGAATTTCACATCCCCAGTGTAAACATTTAATAAAGTTTCTCCAGTGAAGACTGCTGGATGACACCTGTACCCTGTATGGGTTAAATTTGAAATTAATATAATTTTGGGCCTCCGATAATCGGATTTCATTTATTTCTATTTTTTTATTATAAATAATGTAGTTTATTTACAAGTGAAAAACCAAACTAAAAGGCATAAAGTCTAGTCTACTTTCTATGTTTATACTCTAGTAGAAAATAAATAGCATTGTTAATAAAGTATTAAAATAATTAACCACAATAGAAGGATGAGCTTTTATATATATATATGTATATAATTAAAATTACTTTTATATTATAGAATTTTATGAAAAAGAAAGATAGTATTTATTTTAAATACCGCTTTATTCTAAAAATCAAGATTTACTAAGGCTTTAGAAGTTTTTTTATTTGTAGAAGTGGTTTCATGACGTGAAAAACTTATTTTATTTTTAATATCAAAAAGCCAATCAATAAAATATAAATAAAAAATTTATTATAGATTCATGGTTAAGGTAATGAAAAACTTGCTTTATTAAACGATGCTGTCCAAATGCTATAATAAATAGCAGACTATACTGTGATGAATATATTTTCGATATATTATAAACAAAACATTTAATATCTTATCAACAATTTGGCAAATGAAGGTTACTAACAATCTCTCATTTTCATGTTCATTTTCGCCG
The DNA here is from genome assembly GCA_948150685.1 of Rhaphigaster nebulosa. NCBI lineage: Eukaryota > Metazoa > Arthropoda > Insecta > Hemiptera > Pentatomidae > Rhaphigaster > Rhaphigaster nebulosa. Next base: position 17,406,007 of record OX411309.1, read on the forward strand.
AGTTTCAATAATAGTACGCTAAATAACACAACAGAAAACTATTCAAATTACAGGTTCAGTTTAACTGGCCTAATTGTGTGCTAAATGCAGTGTCATTCTGCTAAAGGGTCACTTTTTTTTATTTCTTTTATTTTAAACGTTGTATGATTTTTATTTTTTCGCCTATCACATAACGTCGATTTCTAACTAATTTTAGCCATGTCGAGTTAAACATTTATGTGAAAAAAATAAATAAAAAGTAAGATTCACTTGAATAAATAAAATACGCATCAACTGAAAACGAAAGTAAAGGTTTCATAAAAACAAAGTTGATAACATAAAATAAAGTTGCACCATCTTATCATAGATAGCGCCACCGTGTCTATTTAGCAAGATACGATAGTTATTCCACTGGGTCGAGAATTATAATCCTGATGATTGTAAGTACCACTATTATGAACTTAAAAGTATAAATTTCTCTGTTTTCTCTTTTTATTATATAGTGAAATCTCGATTATTCGGAGTAATGAAGGGGAGGGAAGTGCACGGATAATCAATTTTTTTAATTATTTACAAATGGTTGATAAGGATGGACAAAAAATCATCATGTACAACAATAATAACTTATATTCATCAGAAAAAAACAATATATACATAATATATCTGTATTTATAACGTGAATACATACATGTAACAACAGATGTTTAGATAATAAAATCTTAATTTTCTCTAGAACAAAAATTATTCGATATTTTAGTTTGTTTCGTCATTTTATTTCTTATCTCTCGTCTTATTTCTCGTCATTCTAATATTTTGTATAATCAGCATTTTCTTGTTCAAAATAATTTAGCAACAGGTTTTTTTTATCCATCTCGACCAATCTTCAAGTTTTCAACGTTTCGAAGAAACGAATTCCACATTGCTTTTTCCATTTTTAACAAATCCCGGACAGAATATTCGTTAATTCCATATTATATAGCGATTTTTCTAACACTTTTACCTTTATTACCAAGACGATTTATAATTTCAATTTTTTTCTCTACATATAAAACATCACGCTTTCGTTTTGCCGACATTTTCGATGCGAATGTTTCGAACTGTTGAACAACACTGAAGTAAGATGTTAAGACTTAAAACATTACTGAAAGGTTTCCATAAAATTTTATAACGTGGATGGAGAATTATAAGATGGAGGATTCTTTTTATAAGTCTAAAATTCCGAAAGTTCTTAATTACCTCTTCGAAATGATTTTTAATTTATTCCTTCATCCTGCCGGTACGTCTAAATGTTATTACAGTATTCAAAAATGTAGCTGGAAAGCAAACAATAAATATGAATATAAAATTTAAAAAAATAGTACCCGGATAATCGAGGAACTACTGTACTGTATTTTTGTTTGTTTTTTCCATTACCATTAAATTAAGTTAAAAAAACTATTTGATAAATAAAAAATTACATATGAGGTGCTCTATAAAAGTACGGCGAATCATGAGCTCCTGTCACAAAATATTTTTTCTTTCTTTGAAGATTACTATAATTTGTCATTTATTGTATGAATATCATATATATATATATATATATATATATATATATATATATATATATATATATATATATACCAAGAATACCGTATGGATATATGTGTGTGTATATATATATATATATATATATATATATATATATATATATATATATATATATTTAACATTCTTTAAATTAAAAAAGAAATTATGGTGGAAGAAATATATGTAGTCTATGAATCATAATGGCTGCTCGGGTAAGATGATTAACTAAAAATATATAGCAAAGTCCATCCTAAAGTGCTTATATAATAGTTTTGATTTATCTTTTAATTAAATTATAATATTGAAACAAGTAACACTTTAGGCATAAACAAATTCAGAATAAAACATAAATTTAAAAAGAAAAAGTTTAAAAAGTATTTGCTTAGAATGCTATGAAGTTGACCGAAGGGTCCTTGAAGGACACTGATGTCCTGCTGACTCCTGGGGACTCCTGGATGGCTACAGACCCGCGCGACTCGGAGGCCATGCAGTCAGCTCCTTTTCTCACCCTTCCAAGGCCTTACATCTGCCTATATATTCCTCCCTCAATAATAGCATCACGACCAATAGCGTAGTCAGGAGGGAGGGAAGAGGGGTCCATCCAAGGATCTACTTTAAAGAAACCCACCTCAACCATAATTTTGGAGATGTCTGGTATATATATATATATATATATATATATATATATATATATATATATATATATATATATATATATATATATATATATATATATAAAGAAACAAAATAATTTCAATTTGTAGATTGGAAGATTGTGTTTAGCCAAATATTAGGATTTAGATTTTTATGGAGCTCATTTGAGGTAGTTATGTAGGCAATCATTTTTATGGGGTTCATTGAAGGTTCTGTAGGAAACATTTTTGGTTTTTTTGTTATTATTGGTTTTGTCACGCCAAATTCTCCACAATTTATTAAGTGACATATGCATAAAAAATAAATAGATTTGTTCACTGTCTAACGAGTCGTTCCCAAAGGCGAGGAAGCTACCTGTAGCCTCCACTGTATATGAGTTGAGGAATATTTGGGGTTTCATTATAAAGCTAGTCGCTCCCCCTCCTCTCCGGCTCTAACTTCCTCATTTAACTTTCCGCCGCCTGTCCTATTTGGCTTGTGGTTCTGGTTATTACTCATCTGGATTATAAAGGAAAAGGGGAAAGTTAGCTCTGAGAAGTACAATACGAAAAAAAATATACCTATATATAAATGTTGTGTTATTTAAACTTTTGCCTGATGGTACTGTTGGTCAGGGTCCGCGAAGTTTGTCCTCTTTGGGAGGAACCGCTAACGGAATTAGGCGGACCCGAACATCTAGGTCATTGCATTATATCGTCCATTAATGGATTCTATAACAAAGTTAAGCTCTTCATTTATATGACCATATCGATTATAACTATGTAATACATGTATATAATATACATACATCTACATATCGAACATAGGTTTCTTGAAAAAATCTTCAGACTAAAAATAATTGCAGCTATTCTTTGGGGTTATTGAAGTATCAAAGGTAATTTTTTGGGGGTTAATGATGTAACAGAAGCATTTTTTTAGGGTTAAAGAAAAACAAAACTGAGCGATCAATAACACTTATTTGAAAAATTGTTCAAATTACATCGGTGATTGCAGATTTTTTACAAATATACATTTATAATTTAATAAGAACATGTATTAAAAATATATAAACATACACGTATACAAAATAAGACTTGATATAAGTCTTAGTATAATTCATATGTAGTATAATATGAGTATAATTCATCACCGAAGTTATGTTTAGGAAGCTTGCTCACAACAACAAAGGCCAAGTTAAAATGAAAATTTCACTCTCTTGTTAGTAGAAAAGATATTCAGAGAATTTAGGCACTCCTATGCTTTTTCTGAAACTAGATCTCTGAATTTCCATTGCTTTGCAAACCATTAGAACATTTTTTTTTTCTTATTTTGTTATTAACCATTCTTATGTACGTATACTAAGGGCTCTTTTTGATGACAATCAATATTTTATATTTTTTTTAATGGAAATTTTTTGTTCGATATATAGAAAAGTATTTGATTGGATGCACGAAAAGTTTTTTCTGATAAAAATTCAAGGTTCTTGAAAAAAGTTCGATATATAGAGATTTTCGGTATATAGATGTTCAATATACGGAGGTTCAATTGTGTATATGTATATGTGTATATGTGTATATGTATGTGTGTATATATATATATATATATATATATATATATATATATATATATATATATATATACCATATCGCCATATTCACACAATATATATGTGTATTCGATGGGCTCATAGCTATGCTCGGTAGTCAGGTAGGTAAGTTATAAACAAATTCTATATTTATCATGTGACCCTGTAGTCAAGTTAGGTGCGTGTGTTACTGGACATGATACTGAACGTTCTACATAAATCTACAGTGGATGCAAATAAAACGTGCATTAACGCGATATTCGTTGAATCGTATTGCATTTGAATATGAACCAAATATAGACCATTCATTCAATTTTAAAATTGTTGGCAGAATGGATAAACAATGTGAATGATGCCATGCATTTAAATTTTAAAATGAAACAGCTTGGATGTGTTACGCAGGAGGAAATATATTGCCGACAATGAATCTGCCACCTGATTGAAACTATTTATATCTGGTCAGACTCAGTATTTATTCTTAATATAATTTGCATGAAATCATTATAGTGATCGTAGAAGCATTTTCCCTTCATCCAACATTTCTAAATACTCTTAAATGTGCAAGTATTACTAATAATACTAGTAGTACAAGTGATACTAATAATCATTGAAAACATTAATGGAACCAGTTTGGTGATTTGAATAATTATTGAAATGTAAACTTCAATTGCCTAATGATTATAAAGGCCGAAAGAATTTAGTAAGGAAATTCCAGTCAAGAAATGAAATTTACATTAAAACTTAACTTAAACCGGGACGAATTGGCTAGTATATATATATATATATACATACAGGGTGTCACAGATAACCTGTCTTCCCTCCACATTAAATCCTAGAATGTTTAAAATATCAGAGAAAATAAGAAAACAGCAAAAAGTATTATTTTTAGTTAAACATTTATTGAATGATATATATATATATATATATATATATATATATATATATATATATATATATATATATATATATATATATATTTCGACGAAGATATATAAGGTTGTTGAATTGTGCACTAGCAATCTGACCGTAAGAGCGCGAAGGTTAGTGGACTTCCTCTTTAGCGGTGAGTACCAATTGGTGTCTATATGTCTTCCGTTGACGGTGTATATTACTATAGTATATTATTATTGTATGTTAGAATATTATTGTATATAATCTTTTCAATGGATCCAAGGTCATATACGTCAGATAGACTGGCTATGAGCTTCTAGACTTTTTGTTTATGACTTTGTAGGTTTGGAATTCAGTAATTTTAAGTTTCATGTAGAACTCAGCGGGCTAGGATGCTTCTGATGTACCAGTTACAGGATCAGGGATTCCAATAGTTTGTTTTTCAATTCCAGAGAGGAAGAGAGACCCAACATGGTTCATCCGGAGGCTTTTCGGTAAAACCACACTTAAATACCTTTTTCTTAGGTGTTTTAAAAAAAAAAAATCACAAATACTGATATTTCTTATGAAAATTGCCTGAAATCTTCTCTTGTAAGCCCTTTTACGATCCATATATAGTTCATCCCCTAGAAAAAAAAGTGATGACGAAAAGAAAATTGTATGGTAAATTTTGTATATGATCATTTGGATGTTAATTCAATTCTATACAGGAAAAAAAATCATCTAAACCAGACCAGTATTAGCAAAGATATAGCCTAATTTGACTTTGTAGCCGTGTTTTAAAGTATTCAAAGCATGTTCCCATGAAAAATTTTCAATTTTTTTTTTAGCTTTTCAAATAAGTTAAAAACTTTAAATTTCCCAGAATATTCCAGATGCTCATTTGATAGATAATTAAATGGTCTTCATATTTAAACTTTTAAATAATTTCTGATGGACTAATATCAGCGAAAATATAGCAAACAATATTTTCTTGACTTAGTACCTAAATCGGTAAGAAAAGTCAGGTCTTTTCTTCTTTTTTAGTAACATATGTTATCAAGTAGGTTACTTTATATTAATCACTATTAACTAACATATGATGAGAAAATATTAAAACAGGTTAATATAATATTAATTTTGAGGCAATATATAGATAAACAAATTCTGAAAAAACACTTTAAATAGGAAAAAATTCAGCCATATCTTCCAAGATTTGTTCAAATAAATCATTGTGTTTATTCCTCTGCCGCCACAAAATAAACACATTCCTTTTTGTTTCTTCTTTTGGCTTTGGTCTTAAAAATTACAGCACTTTATTTCTTTTTTTGCACAAGTTGAACAGTTCTAATAAATTAATAGAGTCAATTACTGATGTAAACAATGGCACTAACCCATCCACACGTATTCTTGATGCTTGTCATATGATTTAATCAGTTACTGAAAAATAACCTAAGTGATAACATACGTTACTAGAAAGTAACTGGTTGATCTACAGTAGAAAAGACCCGAAAAGTCATGTGATTTGGCACATCGGGTTTGTTTTTTTTTCTTATTTGCATTCATTGCACCATAGCAACGGTTCGGGGAGTGCAGCGGAATAGGTGAAGGTAGAATATGCACAAGTTCCTTGAACTGTAAATGAATTGGTCCAAAAATATTGGGGTGATTCATGAGATGACGCGGCACTTGCTCGACGGCCAGCAGTTCCAAGTAGGAGTATATACTCGTCCCTCCCCACCCCTCCCCTCTCACCCCCTCCTCTATAGAATATTAATTGCTAGCATTATCCTCACCGAGCCAAAAACAACTGGAAACAATTGAATCTGTCATCGGTCAAAACCACCTAAGTCATAAAATTAGAATTTTGTAGATAGGAATCAATAAATACTGTGTCATTCACAAGTAAAAAAATTTTCAATGGGTTTGGAATATTGTTTTTAGGCTTGAAAAGATTTAAGAATCTAAAGCATAAGATTTAAGATTATATATATATATATATATATATATATATATATATATATATATATATATATATATATATATATATATATATGATAATAGTGATTAATATAAAGTAACCCAAGTGGTAGCATACGTTACTAAAAAGAAGAAAAGACCTGACTTTTCTTACCGATTTAGGTACTAAGTCAAGAAAAAATTGTTTGCTATATCTTTGCTGATATTAGTCCATCAAAAATTATTTAAAAGTTTTAATCTGAAGACCATTTAATTATCTATCAAATGAGCATCTCGAATATTCCAAAAAATTTAAAGTTTTTAAGTTATTTGAAAAACTAAAAACAAATTGAAAATTTCCATGGAAACATGCTTTGAATACTTTAAAACACGGCTACAAAGTCAAATTAGGCTATATCTTTGCTAATACTGGTCTGGTTTAGATGATTTTTTTTCCTGTATAGAATTGAATTAACATTCAGATGAATATATAATATATATATATATATATATATATATATATATATATATATATATATATAGAGAGAGAGAGAGAGAGAGAGAGAGAGCGAGAGAGAGAGAGGGAGAGAGAGAAATATTATACGATATTTCAATCTTTTTAAGCCTATACACTATATTCAGCCGAAAAAAAACCATTGAAAATAGTGAATGACACAGTTTTTATTGATACCTATCTACAAAATTCTAATTTTGTGACTTAAGTGATTTTTCAAATGACGGATTCAATTGTTTCCAGTTACTTTTGACTCTGTGAGGATATATATATATATATATATATATATATATATATATATATATATATATATATATATATATATATATATATATATATATATATCGATTTTGATACGGTTTTCACAATCATTTAGAGAATTTCTTCCGGTACTTGTATATTATAGGGGCTCCATATTTATTTCTACTAATCTTACCATATGTTACTTACCTAATTATGAAAATGAAACATGTGATTTTATTATCACTTTTAAACTTGTGTTGTCTAAGGTTTAAAAATGTACACGCTGAAAAATATATTCAGAGCAATTTATGATGAGGAAAGTGCAGTTGAATTTCTGCAACAAAAAAACCTGATTCCGACAGAAAAATACTTTGTCAAAGGACATCAAATGAAGTTTTGCTTTGGAGACAAAGTAATCTGGACATGCTTGAAAATAGGAGCCAGGATAGATATCCTGGTTTGAAAATTCTCGGGTAGATTTTGAAACTGCAGTGAATTTCATATACTGTTGGTCCGAGGAATTAACCAACATAAAATTTTCTAGGTATATCACAAGTAGCAATAATAGATTGGAATAATTTCCTACGTGAAGTACGCGTTTGGAAGATTGAAAAATGTAATTTTTTTATTGGTGGAAACGGTAAATTTGTTGAAATTGAAGAAATTTTATTCGTTAGGAGGAAATATAATGTAGGCCGGACACTACCACAACAGTGGGTTTTTGGAGGTACGTGCTGAGAAACAAATCAGTGTTTTATCGAAATGGTTGTATATTGAACAGAATTTAGCTTAATTGAAGTTACAAAAAGACGCATTCATCAAGAAGTGTTATAGCATCCGATTGTTGGAACGCCTATCAGAATCTATGCAATAATGTATACACTCACTAGAGGATAAATCATAAATATAATTTTGTTGACCCAGTAACACTTGCAAATCACAAAAAATTGAAAGACTGTGGGGATCAGTGAAATGAGAGGGGGAGGGGAAGGGAAAAGAAGATGTACAGGAACTTCCTGGCTTCCTATTTAGCAGAATTTAGGTGGAGAACTCAAATGAACGAAGATCCTTTTAAAGAAATCATAGGTGATATTTATCAATTCTGGGCAGAGGCTAAGAAATAAATTATATTTAAATGTAAAAAAAATACATATGTTTTTGAATTCTATCAATTTGGGTTAATTATATTGAATATAAAATTTAGGTTAATTATTCCTGCAGAAGTGGAGCCCCTATAATATACAAGTACCTTTCTTCCAGAAGGTTTGTATGCATTAAATTTTTCGAAATGCTTCCCTTAAGGGGAGAAATGGGAAAAATTATAAAATAATAGGTAATTTTGTAATCTTTGTCATGACAACTTCATACATGTGGAATCAAGTTCACTACAAAAACATTTTAACAAGTGTGAAATTATTGTGTAAAAGGGTCATTTATTAATAAATTCGGAGATTAAAGGAAAACAAAAAATTGTAAAACCGTGAAGCTTTATTGCCATTTTGACAAATATATTATCATTTTGATCCTGCTGTTAGAAAACGTCTAAATGAAAGACGAATTCTAAAAAAATTCTTAAAAAAAATCTTTCTTCCTTTCCTTTCATTCCTCGTAGCCATAGTAAAGAAACTCAAGGTATTGAATTTGATGATGTTTATCCTAGGTGAATCTTTGTTTTTTTTTTTGTTTTTTTTTTAATTTGTAAAAGTTTTGTATAAACTTTACCGTATGATGATTAGGAATGATAAGAACAATAGTTCGGTCACCTGTTACCCCCATTATCTTTTAATAGTGAAACATAAAAAAAATTGGAAGGGTATTTAACTGACAACTGCGGGTGGGTACAACTAGTATTATCTAAAATCACATCAACAACATAATAAAATCCTAAATATTACAAAAGTTAACATAATTATTACAATTTTATTTACATAATTTGTTAAAAACATTAATTTACCTTTATAACATAAAAGTTGGTATAAATAAATCCATTTTTGCATATCGTCTCGTTGGTTATAAATTTTTTTTCATATCTATCCAACTATCTAAGTCCCGACTGAACTGAACCAGAAACCTTTCTTAAGATTAACCTTTGAAACTGTTTATTCATATTGTTATCTATCGGTCAGTTTACCTCCCACACTTATATGTGCATAGTTTATATTTAAATGTTTTGTATCTGTTTTAAAATTAACTGTTCGTTTTATATGTTTTGATATGCGGATAGATTCGAGTATTCTTCTGTTTTTAATATACTCTTATGAATATTTATAATTTATAAATAATAAAAATTAAAAAACAAAACAGTAAAGGTATTCTTGACTTATATTATTTTAGCAAGAAACAGGGTTTGTTCGTATTTAATTAGAATAAAACAGTCACATTTTTAATCAAAATTAATGAAAAACTCTTACAAATTACATTATTAACATATATCATGTTATTATTATTAACATTTTCATGTTTTAATTTTATTATTGTACGTTATCATATCCCCCGTCATTCACGTCTTATCTTCAATATTTGCAATTTGTTAGCTAAATACGTTTTGATGAAATTGCATATACTATCCTGAACTCGCTTTAAATCCTTTATTTTTTTTCGATTAATTGGCACATTGGTGCATAGACTTTGGTTGATAGAGGACACAGGAGTTGAAATTTTTTTCATCGAGAAAAATGAGTGTTTATCGAATCTATCAATAAATTCCACGGCCTTAATAATGTCTTTTTTTTTATCGAAATCATAATGAAAACTCATGTATGTCGAAGGAGAAAATGTTTTTTTGGGACACTTTACGCGCAAGATTCTATTGACGAATATGTCTTTTTGTATTCCTTAGGGTCCAAAACATCTCCAGTTTTCAGTCCTTCGACTTTAAATGTTGAACTGGAGTTCTCGAAACCAAATTAATTTATTCTTCTGGGGCATACCTAACATCTTGTTTTCGCACAATTTTTTTCATGACTCTAAAATCGCGGTCATTGTCACTGATTTATGCTGTTAGAGCAATGAACGATGATTACGCGTTATTTTTGAAGAAATTTTACAATAAAAAAAAATATGTTTGAAAAAAGTTACTTAGTGATCGATTCAATTATCAAGTTCCCTATTTCGTTAGCATTATTTTACTTAATATATACCCAATGCTTCGCTATTGTTTCATTTAAATGAACGCAATTGAAAGTTTGATAAATATTATTGTATTTATAGATTTACCATCTAATTACGATGATACTACCTTGGTTCCCATAAATCAGGAATCCTCTGAACGATTCAAACCAAATTTTCGAAACTAGAGATTTTTGGTATGCTTAATCAAAATCTATCAGAATTTTTATCAAACAAAAATGATGATTTATTAAATAATTTGAACACTTTTTAAAATTTATTTGACGTAATATCAATTATATTTTAATTTTTATACTTTTTCTTTAATATAAATTGAAAAACAAAAGAGGAATTTTTCCATCCACAAAATGTTTTGTGGATATATCAACCACAATTTTTTTTTTTTTGACAAATTAATATTCTGCACCTAAAAAATTTTCAGTTTATTTCAAATCATAAATTTTCCCATGTCATATAGATGGTTACAAATCAACATTTTCAACAAAAAATTGTCTTCATCTCCATGAGAGGGCGTAATAATTTTTCTAAAAATGGATATATCGACTTTTGATAGAAAACTCCTCAAATGTTTTACTGGAAGACCACGCTGAAATCCTTTTTCAAACTCAAGATATAAATTTAAGCAATTTCAACGTTTTTTATTTATTTTTTCAACTCTTTGGGTGTATATTAGATGTTTTTTTTTTTTCTGGGAATTTAATTATGCACACACAAAATATTCTTTCCGTCTTAACTTTCAGATTATGATTACAGATTACAGATTTTATACAGTGTATATAAGTATCAAAATAAAACAATAGCTACGCAATTCAGCTATTGTATTCCATAATTATCGAATCTTATAATTACAATCCATGCCAATCGAACATGCCCAAGATTTTAAAGCTCTTCTCGCAATATCGGTATTATACTCCTTTCTTAAAAGGTATTACGTTTTTCATACATCCTTTCATCAATCTTATAATATACTTTAATAATATAACCCTCATTCTTGTCGCTACCAAGGGCTTCATTCATCAAGGCAAGCCACTGATATGGAATCATCTTAAAAGACTGTAAAAACACTGATTGTCCTTTTCCACTGCTTCAACATTTATTTTTAAAAATACTAAAAATATCTAATTAATTACCAAAAGCCCATATACTCGATAGTAATGAGAACTATTGGGATACACAGAATTGATTTTTGCGGGCTTTACAAAGCCTTCAAATTCCTCCTCAATCCAATCTTAAAATCATCTGTGCTACTTCATTAATCAGAAAAAAAAATATTGATAAAGATCTTAACATCCAATATGCTATTTCCTAAAGTAGACATGAATCCTTTCATTATCAAATCCACTCCAACGCAAACCTTGGTTGGTTTACTTTTTTTTTTCGTGCGAATGCTTTGTATTTTACATTATTATATGTTATTATAATAAAAAAAATTGTTCAATAAAAACAACCAAACAAAAACTTGAGATGGTATAGATTATAATTGATGAAAATATTACAACTGTGCCAATTGTATCAAAGGCGTTATCCACGTCAGGAGAGGCTATGTTGGAGAATCTGAGACATAAGTCTGATTTTCATTCTAACGATCATTCATAGTTAGGAAATGGAGTTGGATTATGATTTAATCGATATTAAAGCTAGGTTGTGAGGGATGCACAAGCTCCAACTGCCACCTTGATCGGACAAGAACAAATAGTTGAAGAAGATCCCCCCTCCCCTCGGCAGACCCAGATCACGTTCCCCCGCGACGTGCCTGATATAATAATCAACACCAAGCTTCCATAAAAAGTGCGACGGTGGCACTTTTTGCGACCTTTAGTATGTGACAACCTTCCCTAATATTTATATCCATTTGTTTTCAGAATTTCCGCCCCGATAAATCCAGGTAGCTTTGAGTGGTACGAATACCACTCCGGTAAAGAAGTGGATACTTTGAAGTTGAAACTTAAATAAGTAATAAATAATAAAATTATATTCTTATCTAGAATCACAAAATAAAATCCAATTATAAGAGTGCACTATGACGTATCATGGTTTTTACACTGTTAGCCCACTTTTAAACAGTACTCATTGTCTGAATCCAACACAGGCCAAAATTGACGAGTCATTGTTTAGTCTAGATGTTTCACAATGCGCCTATTTTGCTGATGTTTTCAAACCAACTATCCAAGACCTAATTACGGATAATTAAATTTAGTCTTTTGCGTTCTGAATCTCAGAAACAACATTCCTTTTGAAAAACAGTTCTCGGCCATAATTTTTTTTTTATTTCTTAAATTATCAGTCATACAAGTTCAGTGCATCAGTTTCTTTTTTTATTATATATTTATTTGTTTTTATTAGTGAAGTATCATTTCAAGTAATATAATTGTAATATTTTACGGATGACAAAAATAAAAACGAGTATATGTTAATGTTATAATACCAAGAGATAGCCAGAGAAATGCCGATGCAAGTCTAATAGTCCAAGCTGTGCCTAGCCTTCACTGGGGGACTCATACATATGTACACACTGTTTCTATAAGGTCTGTACCGTTTCAATATTACTTATGTATGTAAGAAATATATTCAATTTTAAATCTACATTACAAAATTTTTGTATCGATTTAACTTCCTCAACCGTGAATTTTCTTGCTTAAAGATTTAAAAAAATCCTTGTACTAACCATCCCTCCACCCAACAAATATAATCGACAACTTAAACGAATAGAGAATTTTTTCCTTCCTTTTTTTGTCTTTGGACAATACGGATTTTAATGCTCTACGCCAGAGCAACTTGAGAGATATCGCAAACAAAGTAATAAAAATTGTTCGAAAAAAACAAGAATAAAAAAATTATTCGTTTTAAAATTACAAAAATAAATAAATGGCAGTTAATATTATAAACTAGTGTGAACAGGTATAAATATATATATATATATATATATATATATATATATATATATATATATATGTGTGTGTGTGTGTGTGTATATTTTTATACATATATGCGAGAAAATTTGTTTTTACAAACTGTGATATGTGAATAAATTTTTAATTTTTAAAGTTTTCTGTTTGTGAATTATCCGATAAACTTTTTTGTGTTTTTTTTTTACATATAATTTCTTTCCATAAAATTTATTGATTTTCAGATTCAAATCAATATTAAAAAACAAGAAAAGAATGATGATAAGATTAAAGACAAATAAAAGATAAAATAGAAAATAAAACAAATATAATCGAGAGGAAAAAAAAACTACACAAAAAGTAATCGCACACTTTTTTTAAAGAAAATAATAACAGTAAATAAATGTAAACAAATCAAAAAGAGAACAAACAACGTATAAAACAATAAAATAGAAACTATTATAAAATGGCATATACCAGGACTAACTTAATTTTAAAAAAAATGTCAAAACATACGATCTTCCAGAAATAGGATTAGGTATATACAGTAACAACAAGTTATGTAAATATATGAGTAGCATGAAAAACGAAATAATAATTAATTAATATATAGATAAAAAAATATTATATATAAAACAGATTGTCTGAATTTGCAAGCGATATATATTGATGAAACTTCCAAAAAATTAAAAACCAGAATGGCACAACACAAAATCTAATTGTAATAATGTGAATTATATTAATGCAACCTAATTGTAATAATGTGAATTATATTAATGCAACCTCATTGGAATTACAAAGCATAAAAATGCAACATAAATTTGACTTTGAAAATCCGAAAATTCTAGATCATGCACACATAGCTAATAACAGAAAATTACTGGAAGCTATTCATATTACCTAGAATAACAAGACAATAGTTAATTATAAAACGGACTTAAAACACATAAGGACACATTATGCAGATATTATTAACAAAATTAAAGTGCAATAATCATAATAATATCAATAGTAATTTATTAAATGTATAGAAGAAAAAATAGCTTAAAATAGAAATAAACCAAATAAATATCAAAATAATAAATAATTAGGATAAATAGAAAGACATATAGGATGAGTGGTACAAAGATCAAACAGGTTTATATCTGGACTAATGCTAATTTTTAGTCAATGACCTTAGACTCCCACCAAGATTTAGATAGTTTCAATGTATTTTAAAATATTAGATAGTTTTATAAAATTGACAATGGGAGAGAAAAATAAGGTGAGGTAATGTTAAATTATTGATATTGTGTTTATATATGTACATATTTAGGTAAGAGTGTATTCAAGTATGAATTGTGATTGCGGATGCATTAGTTGATGATTTTAGAAAGATTGTTCCGAAGATGTGAAAATATTTCACCGAAACGTTAACAAAATATATTAAACTGAATATCATAATGGAAGTTAGATATTTCCCTTCATTTAATTTAATTGTTGGTTTTCTTTGCTATTAAATGTAAATTAAGAGTTTAAGAAAGTAAAAATAAATCCTGTTAACGCGAGTTATACGTTGTAACCAAAATCCTTTTTTTTTCTCTGTCAAAATATTTTATAAACATAATAAAAATAATGTTTTAACAAATAAACAATACTATTTGTAAACTCAAAAATACTGTTTAATTAAAAAATTAAAGTAGAAACAAATATAAAAATAATGTATATAAACAACTTCCGTACCCTGTTCTCTTATTATTGTAGATTTGTAACCTATATTTTATTTAGGATATAATTGGAAGATTCCAAAAACAAAGCCTTAAGTCTCTCAAATCGTAGTACAAAAATGACCACTCAACGTTACGCCAATTCGGGCATCATGAGGACTGAAAACACATCTCGTCAACGCCCACCTCACTTCAGCAGCCTAAAAAATACTAACTGATTAAAGATACTATATTACTCTAAAGTAGTTAAAAAAATACTTGAAAATAGGCTGTTGAACTATATTTTTAGGTTGTTGCACTGGGATGTGCTATTGATGATGCCTGAACTGGCAAAACGTTGACTAGTTAGTTATTTGACAGATTCAAGGTTTTGTTTTGAAATCTCTCAGTACTAAAACACAATGTTTTAAGATGATTTTGTGACTAAACATCTTGTAATTTTAAAAACGAAAATCTTTTCTTTCTTTTTTTTTTATCGATTCCGATGTTTATTTGCTGTTGCAAACGAATCTGATAAATCGTTTTAGTTGAGAGTTAAGGAAAAGAGGTTAAATAGTTTGTTTTTTTATCTGTAGGAGTGATATTAAAATAATTGTATATTTTTTTGTACCTCATAAATCAATGACAAATAAAATCCTTGAGAAGTTTAATCGAATCTAGTTAAAGTTGTAAATTTTTGTGATTTGGGTAACAGCCAAAATGTTCTTCGTTTTTACCGTAAGTATTGGAGCTATGAACGTGTGTTTAATTCCACGTGCAGTCATGTATTCAAATGAACTAACCTGCCTCTATTAAATAAGACGGACAAAGGGGTCTTCTATTGTCAGTCCGGTCCCCTAGCCCATACTGTATGACCCTCCGCCTTGAAGAACTAGCTGGGGTGGTACCAACGGCCAGCAGGCCAGAGGGTCAGTACTTCTGGAGGATCTATGCGGCACCTTAGTCCTGTAAGTAACCTTCTCATCCATTCGTCAGCTTATATTATCAAACAGTTTTTCATTTATTTTTGTCTGTTATTTGACGTATTTTAAATCGTCTGAGATTTGTCCCACAGTGACAGGAAGTATATAACAGTTTGTTCCCATCTCCAACTCCCATGTTAAATTTTATTTCGATTTAGTAGCTTTTATCGAATAAGTATATTCTATAATTCATATTAGTATGGTTTTATCCATATAAATTAGATGAGGCGTAGAATTTCAAAACCGAGTCCATTTTCCAATTTTTTTAAACAATTTTAATAAGGCATTATATGTAAGTGCGTAATTGTCTATTTAAATTCAAATCCTCGACCTATCATCACTGAACATGAAGCCTATACACTGATGTATGTATCAGAAATCAGTAACGAAAGTTCGCTACGGTGAAGTATAACGTGTTGTAAGTATATTGGAATAGAATAGAATAGAAAAATAAAGTTTATTCTGGCCTAGGTCCCTTAAGCAGAACAAGTTTGTACAAGTAAAAAAGATAACAGAAAAAATGTCTGGCCAAAGACTACATTAATAAAGGTCAATTAATATTTACAATAATCTCAATTAAACATATTAGTAACGAGAAAAAAAAAAAAAAGAATATCCTTATAATAAAAAAATAAAATAAATATATTTTTACTGACTAAAAAACGAAAAGAAAAAAAAAATATATAGCAAGAGAGAAAAACCTTAGAAAGTAAACATATAAAATAATATGAGTAGAGCAATCCTGAGTTAAAACAACATTAAAAACCAATTCTCACTTCTAAACAGAATTTCATTCAGCTATATAAAAATAATGAAATAATTCACAAGCTTTGTACGATACAATTATAATAAGAAACAATTATTTACTACTAATCAAGATAAGTAGTAAGATTACTAGTTATATCAGTTCCAACCTGTTGATAAAGTTGTGTCTTTCAACTTTTGTAGTACAGATGTATCGGAGTTTATCTACCAGTAGTTTTTTTTTTCTTTTTTATTCTCTCGTCAGCGGAACCTACAGAAGATGTTCTTAAAAATACTTTTTCATTTATATTTCTCCTTGACAGTTTTTTATTTTTTAAGCGCTTGTCCGCAGTCACCCAGCAAAACATGATAGTGGGGGTAAATGCAAACCTCTGTTGTGTGACAAGTGTGCGTGATGTACTTATAATTATTTTTTTCAATACATTTATTCAATTAAATTCCGCATCCCACTTTCTAACTCAATGAAAATTGTAGAAGAAGCTTTAACTTTTTTCGATTACACCGTAATACTAATCCTCCGGAAATCGAATTTCTTCGAACTTTTCCCAAAACCGTTTCTGCTTGAATAATGATTCTTCCAGCTATCTTGTACGCGGTTACCCCTTAAGGTAAGTGCTTACTAAATACTATTCAATTTAATTATCAATCTCATCAAAAAGAAAGTGATTGAAACGCTGAAATTACATATATATTTTTTAATGGTCTTCCAAAATCAGGCAACTCCCAACAGTGTTTAGGATATAAATTTATTTATTATTATTATTTATTTTTTTATTAATATGTATGGATATTATCTATGTGGCAGTGACAACACCGTGATAACATCAGCTGTGCATTGTTTATACCGATCATTGAGCTTTATCGGGCAGCTGTGAAAAATTTACAAAAATGGAATTTGCTGGTTTTGGAATTCTATTCCTCGATTCGTTATTTTTCTTGTTATAATGTCCAATAAGCACTAGAATTATTATTTATTTTACCCTTTGCTATTCATTTTTCTAAAGATTTTTTTATTTTATTTTTATAAATACTATTTGGTTCTGTTACTGTCGGTTAAAATTATGTCTAATTTTTCTTAGTTAGATATACTTTATTATATTCTTTAAAAATTAGACGCGTAAAATAAATGGGATTAAATTTTAATCAGATGAAACTAGTTTATTTTAAACATCTTGAAATGTCCATAATTACAATGTTTTAGGTTAATAAAAATTAAAAAACTGGCAACAAATCGGTTAAATATTGAGGAAGTGATAAGTGTTTTCATTTTTTTTCAAAATAAAGTTGCATTGGTTTTATAATGCCTCCTATAATTAATTATTATTTCGTACGTTAGGATTATATTGTTATTCTTTGGTTCAGAATCGTGTTTTTTTTTGTTAGTAAATATTGGTACGAAGCATCTTAAAATGATAACTTGAGTAAACGAAAACCGATTATGAGAGGCTTATAATTTTGTTGATAAATCTTATTTTTGGTGCATTCCTATATGAAAAATTATCAACAAATTTAATGTTCTGTTTTTTTTTTGTTTTTTTGTTAGATCATATACATCTATTGTAAATCGAAACAAAAAGTCGATACCTATAGACATCAATTTAATCACTTTTCTCGATTTTCATTTATAAAAAAGTTTGTTTCAATTTCAAAAACTGATTCGGTCTTCGCTGAAAATTGTCTTTAATATAATTATCAATGCAAAGTATTCAGAGAAAAGTGTAAAATTCCGAATTTAACTTGTATGTATAATCAAAATTGAATTCGAAATTCACTAGACTTGAACCACACGACTTTCTGTAAAATATATTTTCTTCCCAACAAAACATAAAAGTTTTTTGCTCATGTAAAAGTCAGTCCAAACCCTCGCCTGGCATCAGGTGAGACTTTGGATGGGAAATAAGAGAAACTGAAGCCCGTTTACACTGCTCAGTTTTTTCATCAGTTTTCTTTACTAATCAGTCTATCCACTTCGAATATATTCCGTATTCATTGTTTTATAAAAAAAAAAAAATTATAAACGCACAACATTGTTTTGCTAATAATAACTAATGCCAACTATGAGTTTATTATTTGTTGGTATTAACGATTGAATATCCGATGGGGATGTTTTAAGCAATACTATATTTTATCTAAGACTCGAAGCTGGTGATATTTGATATCTCTGAACCTTCAAGCTCTGCGAAAACAAAAGAAATTCTTGAATATGTTTTTTTTTGGGTTGAGTGCATTAGTAAAACTCAAGGATATTATAACCTACATCAATTTAACCATTTATAATTTTTTTCTGACCATTTCATTTTGTGCTGTATTCAAAATTAAATAATGCGTAAATAAAAACTTCAACTTAACTATTATAACGAATAATATGAAAATTATGTCAGCCTCAATTCGCACAAATTCAAATAAATAGCTCAATTGGTGAGTGAAGTGAATTAAACTGAGCAGATACTCGGGTTAGATGTGAATAAAGAGACGTGACACAATGTAATACTTGCTAAGTGTATTGAGCAAGTGCTCCAAATATGGGTTGATTATTGATTCGGTGAAACTGCTCACCTTTCTAAGTAAATAGAACTGAGAATGGGATCCACTATGTGAGCAGGTACTTAGTAAAATGCTGAGTCTAGGAAAGAGTAGATTGAACCTTTCTCTGTGTCACTTCTTTCAATTTCTTATTTTTTTTTTGGACTGTTGGTTTGAGATGTGCTATCTTTATTTGTGTTATTTTGTTTATTTCTGTCCTTATTTGTTGGTGTTTGAGAGACTTGAAGTTTTGTATTTATAATCTTCCAATTATATCTTTACAAAATACAATAATAATTGGAATCTTTATTATTGTATACTTTATTATTTTTAGCACCATCTCTCAATATAATAATAATAATAGCACCTCTTTGTATTTTTTTTTTTTTTTTTTTACATAAATAATTGAAGATAAAATAATTTGTAGACGCAAAATTAATTTATATTTCCTTAAATAAAGATACCTGATTAATGTTGATAAATTACTGCTTGATGTATATTAATTATAGATAAATTATGCATATATTTATAGACAAACATGTATATCCATTCACATAGCCACAGAGATACATACAGAGATAGACAGACTGACAGACAACAACAAGGGGGGGGGCCGGACAGCCTTGGGGAGCGCAGACGACCCCGGTATTGATCCAGGCACTTTCTCACTGGCCAAAAGTGAAAGCTGCCCTTGGCTGTCTGCCTTCTCTCTTACTCCCTCTCTCTCATTCTCTCTCTCTCTCTCTCTCTCTCTCTCTCTCTCTCTCTCTCTCTCTCTCATTCTCTCTCTCTCACACACTCTCTCTCTCTCTCCCCGCTCACTCCCTCCCTCCCGGGGGTTCGGTAGAAGGTTTAATGTTACACCTCACTTGTATTACATGCGGAATAGGGTGGCCCTAGCCCTCAATGGACTAAGTCATATTGGAGGCGCTTTCTGGGGCCTCAGATTCCCTGCAACTATGACTATTTATAATGGAGTAGTGTTAGGAATCCTCAGGTACGCGTCTCCTACCTGGAATCGAACTCTCTCGCAACTTCAGAAGAAACGGTTTGTGACAATAAAACAATAGAATGGCTCTGCTGCGGGTGACCAAAGCCTATAAAACTGCTGCTCATGAGGCGGTGCAGGTCTTAGCGGGAGGGATGCCTCTCGACCTCTTCCTGCAAGAAGAGCAGTCAAAATATGATTTCAAGCATGGAGGCTCAGCAGGTCTTCCGGAGAATTACCGAGAGAGGATTGCGGAATATCCAGGGAAATGGAAAAAGATAATACGGGAAAGATAATACACCATAGAGGAGTGGAATCGACGGTGGGTAACTACTCAGAAAGGAGCTACCTTGAGAAAATACTTTCCCAACGTCCATTCAAGATTGAAGGCCAAATGGGTCCTCCCTGATTATTGGATGTCACAATTTCTCACCGGATATGGAGGATTCCGTGCCAAGCTCCATGGCTTCGGAAAGGACATTAATCCTCTATGTCCAAGTTATGGAGTTCAGGAAACTGCTGAGCACATCGTCACTACCTGCACCGCGTTAATTAAGAATGGACACGCATTAAGGATGAAGAGACTCATCGGTAGGTAATTCTTCCGAAACCCGCAATGCCGAGAGGCAAAAACTGAATATGAAAGAAATTACTAGAATATTTTAAATAAAATAATTCAAGAGTTAATGTTTTATTCGAATTAAACTAATTTATTCCGAGACCAAAAAAATTTGTTTCCAACTCCCGTTTAGTAGTTCTAGACTCATTTTATCCTGGTCCTTAACTCGGGTCTTTCTGATAAATGATTACATTTTATTTTATGAAACCGAATTGTGATTGGTTAGGACGAAAGCAGCGCATTGAGTAACCTCGTCCATTCACTTCTCACAGCCTCGGTGTTAAACAATGGCGACGGAGCAACTTCCTCACAGCGTTCATTACACTTGCCGAAATTCCACTTTTAGACAATGCCTTATGAATTTTGATGAGATTATGTCTGCTGCGACAATATCTGTGTTGACCTGTATCGGCTGGCAGGTGTTCGGCTAACTCACTATTAAGATCTCAGTAGGTCCTTCCACATTTTTTTTTTTTTTTAACATAATCTATTGCAGATATTTATCCAGTCGCAATATAGCATGTTTTAATTCTTCAACTACCTGAGTTGATGCAAAAACAATACGGAATAAAAAATTAATTCAGTACAGATCATACAAAGCATTTGCTTAATTTTCTTAAATATCTTCTTAAATTTCTTATATTTTCTTAAATACTACGTTTAAGCTTAGGCTTTCCGGCCATCCCAAGGTGCGAACTAGATGTGAGGTTTGTACATTACACGTTTCAGTTCACCTAGTTTTAATTTTATTTAATTGGATGATACATATAGATTTTAAGTGGAGGCACGTGCAACCTGTGCCCAGAAGAATTTTAATAAAGTAATTGGACGTGGTCCAGATCAGGATTAAATATTTTTATGAAATTTCAACATATATGTGGGTATTAATTATCAGTTTTAATTGATAAAATAACAAAATGTCCAGTAGATTAAATGATAACATATGTAGACTAGGTACTTAATGCCTTGATATTCTTTAATTACAGTTGAACTAGTAGTAAAATAAGTTTTAACGTACGACAAAATTCAAATTGAATAATTTCACCGAAAGTATTAAAAGTAATCTTAAGAGAAGAAATTGGATTTCTAGATCAAGATTATTACATTTTATTAATTTAAATGATTGTAATAATTTTAAAAGATATATATTTGTTTAAATAATGTAAAGTGATTGTATAATTAACTATATGTTTAGGTCCTCCTTTCTAGTTTGTACCTGATGATAATCTGAAAGCGGAAATATATGGTATTTAAGAACATATAATGTGGCGAAATAAATTACAGCGTTTAAAGTTTCTGGATTCATATTTTATAAATATATATATATATATATATATATATATATATATATATATATATATATATATATGTGTGTGTGTGTGTGTATATATATCGACGTCGTTTTTGAAAAAGGCGTAAGCGCCATTTAACAAACTTTACAGGAAACACATGAAACGGTTTTTTCCCAAAAAGCAATATATTTTTTCTTAATTTTATTCTTTATCGTATAGAGTAGGAGTTAATAACCTGCCAAAGGCCTTATAATTGCAATATATTTCAAAGGATTCTAGCACTGGTTAGGACCAGAGTGACGACTGAGAGTCGTTAGAGTTTGGTTCGTACGTCATCAAAATTCGATTTTGTACCATTTCCAATTTTTTTTCTCGATATATCGTGAGCGATAATCGATAGAGTTGGTGTTTACATCCCAAAATCAATTGAAACCTAAATTTCGAATTTTTGGTGCTTAAGCCTTTTTCAAAAAACGAAGTCTATGTATATGAGTTGCCTATATTAAAGTAATCATGGCATCAGCTGGTCTGCATCCGCCATTTTTCTAACTTACTGTCGCCAGGTTTAATTTCAGCGTGTAGATAAGGACACTATTTCACTGTCGTGACAGAAAACTGTCACCGAGTATATGACTTTTTTTTATCTCGATAACCTTTTAAAAAAATCAGACAAGCGGACGAATTTCAGTTTTGATTGTCTCGGTACGTTGATGTACTGTATCATTTTATGTAATATTAGGCTAAGTTATTGCAAATTTATAATATAAAAAAATAAAAAAATCAGCAAATTTTCAGTTTCTTTCATTACCAATATGAAATACTTGACTTCTTAACTGTTATCATTTGTCATTGTTTGATTTTTTCGTGAAAAATTCTTAAAATCGAAATGAACAATATTATTCTTTTTGTGATATCCTTTTTTTCTTACTCAATGCACTAGATAATTCAAAAATGTCTTCTGACTGTTACTCTTTAAAGAAAAAAAATGGATTATTAAATATAGAATTTCATATCAATCCGGTTTCCGGTTATAACCAATTTATGATAAGACAATTTGCGTATTTGTTTATTTATTTTATTTTATATCTCTCCAATATTTTGGGCATTAGTTTACTCAATTCCGATAGCTACTATAGCAGGCAGAAACCACTTGAGTTATCAAACTCATTTAACTTGGAATTGATAACTGAATGACACACATTTGTTGAAGCAATGGCGCCGTCTGGCTTGCAGATTAGTACACTCCGTCTGCCAGTTGTCACATTTTCCGGAGAATATTTCACATTACTTCGAATGCAGCCATCCGTCTAGACAAGAACGCAAATAGTGCCCCGGATCTGCTAGTCTTCCTCAACATTACGAGTTAATGAGTCAATTGCCGAGGTCCAAGATATTCCTACTGTTTATTGTAGTTTAGATTACGTTTCTTTTAATCTTCATTTCTTATTAAATCTTTTAATAATATTTAAAAAAAAATATATATGCAGAGTTTCTAGATAGCCTGTTCTCCTCCCACTTCAAATTCTAGAATGTCTATAATATCAGAATGAAATTTGTGGGATCCCAATTGGATGACCTGAAGTTAGTTTGAAGATTATTGCCGACTCTATAAACTACTGGAGTATTCTTCCAGTGACTCTAGCCCCTGGAACTTCCAATAGGATTTTTTTAACGGAATCTTATAGGAAATGAAATTTAAAGACGAATTCATATCGAGCATTATTTTTTTGATCCGATTTACAATGTTACAAATTTCTCTGAAGGAAAGTCTTTTTTTTAGAAAAATGTTTAAGTAAACGTTGTAGATAATTAAAATCACTTTAAGAGACGAGTGAAAGCGCTAGAGTATTTATTATAATGGCAATAATAAATAAGAGGAAAGGAAAAATTGTCTAAAGTCAAAATGTTTTGGACAAGTTTCCGGTTATTTGTTTTATTAATCCATTGCCAGTAATTATAACAAATACAAATAATAATCACCCAATAAATATTTTTTAAATAATAATACTTTTTGCTGTTGTCTTATTTATTATTACCACTGTAGTACTTAATGTTGTGGAATGAAAGTAGGCTGATTTCAAGGTGATTTTAACTTTCTACAACGTTTACTTCAATAGTTTTCTATATAAAAAAAAAATATATGTTTTCCTTCAGAGATATTAGGAAATCGTAAAAAAACGTTTGTTTTTTTTTTGTTTTTTTGCGATTAGCCCTCTCGGAGCACAACGGATCAAAAAAGTGCCCGATATGAATTCGTCTTAAAATTTCATTTTCTAACAGAATCCGTAAGAAAAACTACACCATCCCATATGAAAAAAGAGTAGTAATTAGAGTCGCTGGAGGAATGCTCAGACGGCAATAATCTTCAACCAAATTTAAATTACCCAATTAGAATCCTCTAAATTTCATTCTGATATTTTAAATAATCTTAATTTTAAATTGGGGGGGGCATGTTATCAGTGACACCCTGTATATAAAATCGAAAAACAGTTTTTATTGGAGTTGAATTTATTTTCTATAACTCCATTATTTACATCTGCCTTTGCTATAGTAAGACCGAATAGGAAACAGTGTAGTCAATGTCACAAACACTTCCTCGTTTTCTGTATTTTTAAAAATATCTTTTAATGAATTATTATCTTTACTAGATAAATTATTTAAGCCAAATTAATCCAAAAACTGATTTTTGATCTGTCAACGGTATTCGCGATTCTATATCAATAAATTTTGTTTATATCTATAACTGTTTGTGGTACAGTTAGTATTCATCGCTTAAAGAAATTGAAATAGAAACTATTTATGTATATATGAGAGTAATACAGGTTTTGGAAAAAAATTAAAATCTCCTGTCTGCTACAGCAATAAGCAAATATCCAAGCACAAACACAAAAAATATTAAAACAAAACAAATTAATGAGAACAGGAACTCCAAGAGACAAAAATAGCTTTTTGGACATTGTTGGAGGATTCCATAACAAAGCCTCAAGTCTCTCAAATCGCAGTACACGTTTCGCCAATTTAGGCATCATCAATACTTAAAAACATAAAACCACACAAATGCAAACCAAAGATAGCTTATCTCATTTAAACTGGAATATAAAATAAAAAAGAATAATTAATATACTATTTATGTTTGATTAGTCTTTTTTTAGACTCTTTGGGTAAGTAAATCTTTTCGAGACTTACTTTCAAGGGTTATATCACCCTCTATAATTTTCTAAAACCAATCCTGTTCAAGCCGTTTAAAATCTTGAATTTCCCGCATCCATTTATTTAATTTTCTGAATGGTGTTATAGCTTTTTTTTTTAATAATACAAATTTCACAAATTTTAAGACTTACGCCTACCATTTCGTAAATTTTTGATTTAAAAAATAAATCTTTTAGAATATTTCTTTTATATTCGTCAAACTGTGCATAAAATTATTTTAAAATTTATATATATTAAATAACTCTAGATGATAAGAAAGATTTAAGGAGTTGCTTTTGTTGTCCCTCCTCCATTAATGTAACCTCTTTGCCACAACTTCTTCCAGCTTTTCCATCATCTTGCTAACACTGCATGAACCCAGTTCCTAAAGGAGTTGCTTTTGTTGTCCCTCCTCCATTAATGTAACCTCTTTGCCACAACTTCTTCCAGCTTTTCCATCATCTTGCTAACACTGCATGAACCCAGTTCCTAAATATTCCTTCTCTTTACCCTATTTCTTAGCAGAACTTCCTACCATGTTCCTCTTCTTATTATCGCAATTGTAATATAAATCCTCTAGTCTTAATCTCCATCCTACTACCACCAAAAGTTCACTGTAAAACACTTCGAATCCTAGAATCAAACCCATATTCCTTTGAGAAATATTGTTTTGCCTTTTCTTACTTCCTTGGCAGAACTCCGGCGTTCCTATCATCCTGCTAAAACTGCATTCCGTCAATACCCAGCTTTTCCTCTCTCTTATTCCTCCTTGGCAATACTTCCTCCAGTGTTCCCATCCTCCTGCGCATACTACATAACATCGATATCCAGATATTTCTTCTCTGTATCCTGTTTCTTAGCAGAACTTCCTCTCATGTTCCCATTCTTATTATTGCAATTGTAATACGAGTTCTCTAGTCTCAATTCTACTACTATCAAATACTGACTTAAAAACAATGCAAACCCTGGAATCGAATCTAATTTGTTACTTTGGCAAATATTCCTCTTAGTTCCCTTATTTCGTCGGCAGAACTTCCTCCGGTGTTCCCATCATCCTGCTAAAGCTACATAACCTCAGTTCCTAGCTGTTTCTCTCGTTTATTTTATTGGCAGAACTTCCTTCCTCATTCTCAATCTTATATTGCTATTGTAATTTGAATTCTCTAGTCTTAATTACTCCATCCTACAGCCACCAAAAGTTCATTGTAGACCACTGCGGATCATGGATGGAACCTATGTTCCTTGTGAAATATTGCTCCGCCTTTTCCTATCTTCTTAGCAGAACTTCCTACGACGTTCCATCGCCCTCCTAAAAGTACATGCCATAGGTATTCAACTGTTTCTCTCTTATTTTCTTGTAAACAATTTCTCCAGTATTTCCTGCGCACAATACATCACCTCGGTACCCGAATATTCGTCTTACCCTATTTCTTGAAAGAACTTTCTTCCGCATTCAGTATGCATTACTATAATACGAATCACCGTAATCTCCAATCCTACTACCACTGTTTCCTTCTACACTCACTGTAGAGCACTGAAGGCCCTGGAATCGAACCTAATTTGTTACTTTGGTAGATGTTCCTCACACTTACCTTATTGTATTAGCAGAACTATCTCCAGCGTTACCATCCTCTTGCTAACACTACATGACCCCAGTACCTATATATTCCTTCCTTTACCTTCTTCGGCAGAACTTCTTCCTGCTAATACCTTCATACTCCCAATACTCAAATGTTCCTGCCCTTTATGAAGTGAAATACTCTTTGTCAGAACTTCCTCCGCCTTTTCTATTCTCCAGCCAATACTAAATATTCATCAGACTCTTCCTCTTACCCTATCCCTCGTCAGAACTTCCTCCCGCTCTCTTGCACACTCCTGCTGACACTGCATACCCATACGAAGCACTGACGACCGGCTGCCACCCTGTTGCAGATGCTAGCGGTGCCAGGAGGCGGAGGTCTGGGGGCGGAGAGGGACAGGCAGGTCCGGCTCCACTCTGTCTCTACCGACCTCGAGCTCGGCCTACCGCCCTCCATCCCCCTCCCCGATGGCGAGGAGTTGCCCTACGGTTCCTCTGCCAGGATACACATCAGGGACTCCCAGCAGGTAACCCTCTCTTCTTCTTTTCAATATTATTTTTTCAATCAAAAACTCCTAAATCATTAATATTCTGTTGTCTATTTAGTTAGTATAGAACAAATGAAGGTTATTATAGCCCAGTCTGAGATACTTTTTTTTTTCTGCTCACTATCTACAATGAATATAATATCCGGTTGTATCACATGAAATATCAATTTTTACGATGGCATTAATAAAGTAAACTTAGTAATTAGAACAAAAATATAATGTTAAATGTAAGGGATAGGCCAATTCTTCTATATGATTACTAATTAACCAACATCATTTTAATGCATTGAACCATTTACTAAAAAAGGATTATATACAAGTTTGGAGAACAGAATCTGCGACATAAAAATAAAAAAATAGTAAGTTCTTGTTTATTTATATATTTAAAAAATGATAAGAAAAAGAAAAAACAAATCTCTAAAACTAGGTTCTTGGGTTCAGTACTTGATAAGGAAGTACTGTTTCTTGTCTGAGGTTATATAGGGGGATGAATGGAGGGAGTGATCTGGTCAGGATCACATTCAAATGCCAGATTTTTCGACTAACACATTGAAAGATCAGGCATAGTTATCGAATAGAATATTCATCGGCATAGTTAAACAAATTTTGTAGGGGGGTCTGACAAGTTCCTCGGGGGTGCCTATCAGTTTCCACCCAAAAGTAAAAGTTCAATACCATTTAATTTTTATTTTAAATTTAATCAAAATTTAACAATAATAATTATTATTATTTTCAATCATCTGATTAGTAAAATAATTGTAAGTTATAGTGTTTTTTTTTGTACTTCTTAGGGCACTATTTCTTTTTCAAAAATTTTCTAGGGGACCCAGGCCTTCTCTGGAGTTATCTATTTGTTCCCTTGTAAATATTTAAACACTTTGATGGTATAATTTAAAGATGCAATAACAAAATTATTGGAAACCCACAAAAATGAATTTTAAACTAACTATTCCAGTTGATGGTTCATCCATTAGCTTGAAAATAATAAAATTGAGAGGTCTTGACATTAGTTTAAAAGAAAAGTTATATAAATTACCTGTAGAGAATTTAAAGGGAGTGGGAAAGCCAAGTAGGCTTAAGGAACAGCTAAGGAACAGCTAAGGAACAGCTAAGTATACTGAAATTAAGCTCAGCCCAGCTTCGTCATTTTCATAATTTGTTCATTTTAATGACAGGATTGGCTTATATATAGAATTGTGCTGATGAATTTTTATTACAAAAAAAAAATAAAATGGCATTAACACAGAATTTCTTACATTCTATGGTCAAATAAAATAAATTTTAAAACAAAATCTTATTAAAAACATCAAATAATCTTTAAAATTAAATGTATGGTCTCTTTATACTTTTATCATAGGTCTAGACATTTGCACTGACAATTTTTTTTTAATTTTTTAAACTAACTGCGGATTATTCTAGTGGTTGCAGCTCAGGGCCACAAATTTTCAATTCAAGAAATAGAAATTTTACCTAAAGAATAAAAAAATATTCATTGTAGGTGCGGCAGATTGCAACTAGCCACTAATCAGCAATGGTATGAATCTGCCTCAGTATTTACGAACTATATTCGCACTATCATATATTATGTTTTAGCAAATGAGCTTTTTATGATATTTTTAAAAAATCTGTAATACTTAAATTTTATTTATATTTTAGTGAATCAATAAATTGTTAATTACAGGAGAGTGAAATCTACCAAAAATGTATCCGAGCGCCCCCGAACAGGACAGTGCTGGAGGGAGAGTCGCCACCGCCCTACCGGTCCGCATCGGCAGGCGCCCTGTCCTCGCCGCCCCACGACTGGTCGGTCATCCGGTCCAATTCTGTATCCAACAGGTCAGTAAGTCATCAATGATATCATAATAAAGATTTAGGCAAACAAAAAAAAATCAAAATATTATACTTTTAAATTCTTAATTAATTAATTTACATTTGATAAGTTTCTGTCATGCTGGTTTTTAGTTTCTCAATTGAAAGATTGGAATTCATGAAGAAATAAAATCTAGGAATTCATTTATAATAGCATCATTATTCTAAAACTAATCATTAGCACAATGGTTCCCGAACCGTAGAAATCTGCAGACCACTAAGCCAGAAATTAAATCCTGTGTGGACCACACCTCACCTCCGACTTCGGAATTAGGATGGAATTCCAAATTTATTTCAAAATTGACTCAATAGACCATAATACCTGAAATTCAAGGAAAAATTTGTTCTTCTTATTCTGAGAAAAATTAGATAGAGGTAGAAAGGAGGTGATCGGCTGACCAGGAAGACAAAATTCATAATGATTCAGATGATTTATCAGACGAAATATAACTGAAAAAATATAAAGCAAATTGACATTTATCAAAAGTAAATTCATCCAGGGGAAGAGTAAATGATAAGCGTCCTGAGATGTTATAAATATCTTAAATGACAATAAATATTTTAAAAACCTACATAAAATAATAGGACAAATCTAAATTCAAAATGTTAAATTTACAGCCTCGAAGTTGAAACTTTTTTTGGTAGAGCGCCGAAATTTCTACCGCTTAGGGTACCTACTTGTCTTGATCAGCCCAAGCATTTATTAAAAAAAAGAATTGAAATAAAAAATATATACTTTATGTTTGAGGCAAAGGATATAAATTAATGAAACAGTATCTATATTGCATGTGATCACTGTTTCATAAACTTATATCCTATTTCTCAACAAGCCTATAGTACATTAGAAAGAACAAAATATAACATAAACTCATTGTCACAAAAAAAAAAAAAAAAAAATGGCTTTACACAAACACCACAGAATTATAGACAGTACCTGTAGTTACCGCATGCTTTTTGGTTTTAAATTAATGATGAAATAGGCTCATTATTACCAATGCAGAGCAATAACTAATTGTTAAATTAATATTTTCTATTTTTGTTTTAATAAATTATGTTTATTGTTGCAGGTCCCCACCAACAGTGCAGGTCCCAGCGGGGAAGCGACTGTCTGCGCTGACGATGGTGCCCTGCTTAACAGCACCAACGTCCGCGAAACCCAAGCCACGGTCGCCTCCACTTCTCTGATCTTCGGCACCTGCCTGCCTCTATTTATATATATATTCCATTTGTTAAACGATGTGCGATTGGACGCTTTATATCTCCCTCTCCCTTCTTGGACACTGGCAATAAAGACATTATTTAATTTTGTGAAGTGAGACATTTCCGGCCACTAACGACTCTAGTGGAGTGAGTGTGATTGTTAATGGATTTCGATATATTTATAACGAAAAAGTTAATGAAAAGACTATTTGGATAAATATAAATAGGTCGAAACGATTTTAATTTATTCGACGAACTGTAGCTAGTGCAAATTGTAAATGTACAATGTACCCTACGTCCCTTAGCTTCTACACTCCCCCCTACTGTGTGATTGTTAGATCTATCGCTATTGGAGAAACATCAGTGAAAAAACTCTAGTTGAATTTGATATTTATAAAAAAATATTGTTTATTTTGTTTTTCGAAACTTTTGTCCTCCTATATATTGTTTTTAAAAGCATGTATTATATTATAAATATATAAATATTAATATAGTTATAATTGAAAAGCCTAGATTTTAAGAATATTTATATAGACACTAGACAAATAATAGCACCCTTGTGATCTTTTGGGGTGTACATTTTTATTAATTTCTATTTTTTTTTTCTTCTTTTTTTCTATTTAAACATTATGATGATCAGCATCTTGTGAATTTTGTGATTTGAACGGTGATTTATAAATAAAATTTTAAAAAAATATTAAAATAAAATTATATAATTAATTATTTAAAATGATGAATATAAATATTAATAGCTTTATAAAGGGTGTTTCTAGTGGGATTGCTAATAAATAAAACAATTTATAATTTATATTTTATACTCTTCTATAAAGGCTTTAAGATTTTTACATATACATACTAAACTATGTATGTGTTGACACCCTTATATGTTAAGGATATATACATATATATGTAAGTATGAAAATGACATTTAGCCCCCTGTGTCCTTAATCTCTGCACGATACCACTTGCCCGAAACGAATCACATGTTCTGTGTAGACTATATTTTAGCTAAATACCTATAGAGAAACATAAAGATGAAATTAATTAAACTGGTGATGGCATATTTTTAACACAGAACCTCTGGTAGTCTATATCTATACGTACATTAAACCATTTATTTTATATATATTCTGTGTACATGTTGAATAATAGATGTATTGTCTTTTTTGTTTTGTTTTATAATTTAATAGTAGTAATTTTTAACTCGAACCTATTTATGAAAATATACAATAGTTATTTGTAAAACAAAAGGTGTAATGAGAAGCAGATTAAAAGAAAGGGAAGTGGTTGTAAGGACAAGATGGAATCACTACAGTTTCAAAAGCTAATATACTTATATATTATTATAATATATATATTATATATATATATATATATATATATATATATATATATATATATATATATATAAGTATATATTATATATATATATTATTATATTGTATATAAAAGCTAATATACTTCTCAATAGAACCGTTAATCGGGTATTTATATTCAATCATTTCCTGATCAGGTCTTAGCTCAACAAGCTATTAGTAGAAGATTTGAAAATTTAACAGGAACATAGCGCATAATTTGTTATAATAATGAATAATGTAAATTAAATGATGTAAATGTTATTACATGTTCACAATGTGTTTCATTTTTAAAACTAAATTATATCTTAAATTAAGGGAAAAAAAATCATTTAAAAATTTAATTGGTGTCAAAAAAAGAATACTTTGTATATATGCATTATTGTTTTAAGGTGCACATTATGTCTAAGGTCGACTGAATGTAAATACAGAGCACAATAATTATTGTATATATAGTTATATATAGGTTTAATTATATATAAATATATATACACAAACAACATATATACACATATTGACCTTTATATATACACAGTTATGAAGAAAAGCAGAAGTATATGTAAAGGTAGTTGATCATACTGCCAACATTAATGTGCTGATTGTTAAACTGAATCCCAGTTGTACCTGCGCACTTATATTGTAATATACTTAAATGTTATTGGAAGGTGATAGCGTGGCCAATTGGCGGCATA
The DNA here is from genome assembly GCA_948150685.1 of Rhaphigaster nebulosa. Taxonomy (NCBI): domain Eukaryota; kingdom Metazoa; phylum Arthropoda; class Insecta; order Hemiptera; family Pentatomidae; genus Rhaphigaster; species Rhaphigaster nebulosa. The sequence goes on from OX411309.1 coordinate 17,438,657, forward strand.
TGCGCGCTCACCTGGAAGCAAGTACTTGTGATAAAAACCCAGACTGCATCAATATATATAATATATATATATAAATCTTTCCAGTTGATATATATTTAGACAATTAATAAGAATGTATTGTTTAATATGTACCAGTTAATAACATAACTGTGTACATTTCTTTTTCACTTTTTTTTTCTTTTTTTAAATTCTTTTGATATGGTTTCAGAATATTAATCAAATTTCATTAATTTCCATTAACGGTAATACCAATTAGGGGTACCAGTTGAGTAATAATCCATTTTTACAAACAGTTATAAATTAAAATAAGCTTTGCTTTTGTGACCCATTATTTATTTGTAGTTGGTAACAATATATCACAAAAAAAAAAAAAAAAAAAGAATTTGCAATTTAGATAATATACTGCACTGGTATCAGATTTGAAACCTCATTCATCTGGTAACCCTAATAACAAACAAAAATTGGACCTCAAATGACAGAATATTAAGCAAACTAAAAAAAAAGTGATAACATAATTAATAAACGATTTGTTTGTGACAGTCTATATAATGGGAAAAAGAATTAAATAAAAGTAATGTTTTGTAAGGCATTATGAAGTTTTTTTCTCCTTTCCCTCCTCCTTTATCACTTTATCAATCATTTTTCTGTTCATTTTTTATTATTAATTGATTAAGACATCATAACGATCATCTTTATCTCCTTCAAATATAAACAATACACCAATAAGTATAAACAAACTTTTTCTCTGGTATCAGTCAGTGATAAAATCCTGAACATAAATAAATAAAATTTACAGCAAAGAAAAATTATTTTTCCTAATTTTTATATCTTTATTTTTTAATATTGATAGTTAATACTGGAAGATTTAAAAACAAAGCCTCTAGTCTTTCTGTTTGCAATAACTAACTAACCAGGCAACGTTTTGCTTGTCATTCAAACTAGAGATATGACATATCTCACATCAACAGTTTAAAAAAAGATTAGCAAAATATAGATTAGCATCACTCAAATACAGTTCAGTCTTTTTTATCTCTAGTCTGCATTAATAATATCTGGTGTTTTTCAGTCTCGAAGATGATATAACTGGTAAAACATTGACTGTTAAGTTATTTACTGGTATTTGGGATTTTTTTTTTTTTTTTTGATAATCTACTAATAACTGGGTAATAGTTAATTTTTTTTTCTTTCATTAATTAATTTAATAATAACCCTTAGCAGGTAACATCTACTATGCATACTTATCTGGAAACACCCACCTCTTATTTTTAATTTTCTCAGTGAATTATTAATTTTATTCCATATCATTATTACCTATTTGAACCTTCTAGTACATTTAAAGTGTATCCGGGAAAAAATTAATTTTAATATTATAAAAAGTATGAAGAACAATAGTCTAAAAAAAATAGGAATCTTCAAAAAATAAAAGGAGCTATAATTTCATAAATAATTAATAAAATTACAACATATAACAACAGTAACAGAAACTTCCAAAGAACTACATTATTCACGTACAAACGTATATAAGTAAGGTTTTAATGAAATTCATAAAAATTAAAGGAATATATAAAATATAAGCGAAAATAAGAAAATACATTTCTTATTTGTGATAAAACAGTCCTTTGTAGCCATTTCATTTTTCTCCCAAAATGTCAAAAAAAGCACATCATTACCACTTTTTCAGGATAAAATATCAGTAAAGTTGAATTACTCAGTTTAAGAAATATATAAAAATTATGACAATAAGAACACGGGTGCCAGAAAAAAAATACAGTGGACAAGTAAACTGCACAGAAATAGCAATCATTAGTGTCAGTTAAAATATAATTATGTTTTTGAAATCAGCCAAATCAAGTTTTAAAATATCTGATAAATTTTCAAAATTTTATTTAAGATAATTAGTGGTTTATATATAATAAAGGTTTTATTTACAATTTCAAAATTATTATTTGCATGATTTCGGAAAACCGTTTCTTGTAATCAAAACAATTCATTAATAAATTTAACTTCATAACATAAACGACAGAGACAGGAGCTCCCAAAATCATATAGACCAATATGTCTCCTCCTTGTGATGAGCAAGGTCCTGGAGCACCTCATACTAACCAGTATGCGACCTACTCTAGATAGAGCAAGCCATCCACGGCAGTACGGATCCTCCAGAGGTAAGGGAACCGCCGACGCTTTGTTGCAGGTGTGCCATGACGTTGAGGAGAAGAACATATCCTCTGCCTTCGATAGCATACGTTGGCCCAATGTGCTTCAACAACTACAGAGGTATGAGGCCCCAAGCAACCTATATGCCCTCCTACAGAGTTACCTAGAGGATCGAAGAGTGAAAATTCGTGGTTTCTATGAAGTTGAGGAGAGCATGGAGAGGGGATGTCCACAGGGCTCAGTCCTCGGCTCTGCCCTCTGGAAGTCAGTCTTCAATGAGTTGCTGGGTGTGCTCGAAGAGGAGCGTTCCCTCTTGATGACAGCAGCCTATGTTGATGACTTGGCTGCAGTGGTGGCGTCCAACAGCAGAGCCGGCTTAAAAGAAGAAGCAGAAAGATGTGCCAACCTCGTAGGTCAATGGTGCAAGAGGAAAAAGATGAGAATGGCTGCTGCCAAAACCCAGGCCATCTTCCTGAAAGGTAAGGACGCTAGGGCTCACCCTATAATCATAAATATACAAGGCACAAGAATATGTCCAAGTGAGGTAGTAATCTACCTTGGTGTGCGGTTCATTAGAAGGTTTAATGTTACACCTCACTTGTATTACATGCGGAATAGGGTGGCCCTAGTCCTCAATGGACAAAGTCATATTGGAGGCGCTTTCTGGGGCCTCAGGTTCCCTGCAACTATGACTATTTATAATGGAGTAGTGCTAGTAATCCTGAGGTATGCGTCTCTAGCCTGGACTCGAAACCTCTCGCAACAACAGAAGAAACGGTTGGCGACAATACAGAGAATAGCTCTGCTGCGGGTGACCAAAGCCTATAAAACTGTTGCTCGTGAGGCGGTGCAGGTCTTAGCGAGAGAGTTCCTCTCGACCTCCTCCTGCAAGGAGGGCAGAGGAAGTATGATTTCAAGAATGGAGGCTCAGCAGGTCTTCCAGAGAATCTCCAAGGGAGGATGGAAAAGGATAATAAGGGAGGATACCATAGAGGAGTGGAATCGACGGGTAACTGGGGTAACTACTCAGAAAGGAGCTACCTTGAGAAAATACTTTCCCAACGTCCATTCACGATTGAAGGCCAAATGGGTCCTCTCTGGTTACTGGATGCCGCAATTTCTCACCGGACATGGGGAATTCCGTGCCAAGCTCCATGACTTCGGAAGGACATTAATCCTCTATGCCCCAGTTGTGGAGTTCAGGAAACTGCTGAGCACATCGTCACCACCTGCACCGCATTTGAGGCAATAAGAACAAAACTACGGAGGAAAACCGGCCTCTATGTCATCACAGAAAGTGATTTTCCTCAATTAGTTAATCAGGAAAATTAGGCATGTTATGTAATCTTTGTATACGATTGGAAGGAAATAGTGGGAACAACCTATTTTAATAGATTGAATTAAGAAAATTTAAGAAGGATGAAGAAAACTCATCAGTAGGTAGTGCTTCCGAAACCCGTATGCGGAAAGGCAAGGTAGGTTGAAAAAAAATCTAACATCATTTTAAGTGGTAACAATAAAACAAATTTAACAAAAAACCTAACCTAAAAAAATAAACAATATTTACTTAAAAACACATGTTTGGTTCTTTTACGAGAATAACGTTTAAGAGATTTGTTGTTATTATCAATTTTTACTTAAGAATTTCATAACGCAAATTGTTGGATTGAGGGAAGTTCTGCAAGTGTTGAAGCATGGCAGTTACTTTTGGGTAGAGATGAAAATTATTGACGATTCTCATGGGTATTTTTTTGTCTTAAAATTTTCAATAAATAATTGTAAAAGTTAAACTTGAAGGTGGTATTTTTGTTTACAGAGCCATTACTTTTGAGTTTTATCTACCTAAAGTAAATTTATGTGGTACACTTTCATAAGCTATGTCCACACTGTTAACTTTTGCTAGGCACATTGGCTCGAACCAGTGTGGGGCAAATTTTATTTAAAAAACAATTAATAAATAATGAAAACCCATTTATTCGTTATTCCATTATTCGGTGGATAAATCTATATGTCATTTTTCTATTAGTTATCATATAAAAATAATTATTCGACATCGCATGCCTCACGTTCTTTCCGGTTCGTCATGTCAAATCGAAAGTTTCGCAGTGTGGACAGAGGTTATTTCAACCGGAAATTAATTGAACTATTCATAATTATACCCAATCAAGTGATCACAAATTAGAATCCAATGCTACCGACTAGTATATCTTACTTCCTCACTAAAGTTTCTACTGATTTGGTTAGCTGTACTGTGTTCCGCTATTTTCAAGCATTAAGTTCAAAACTGCAAACATTCGTATACTAAGGTGAAACCAGTAACAAAGCATATCTCCATCTGGTTCAAAAAAGATTGTAAGGCGAAACCTAAATCAAAAGTTTCAGTTATTGCATTACGATTTTTTTTTTCTATACCTTTATTCTTCATTCTTACTAGAACTAATAGAAGAGAAAAGGATTCATATAATAAAAACTAATGATCATATTCCATTATTTCTGAGAATTGTTTATTTTTATTGATTTGTGATGATGTAACTGTTTTTAATTTCATTTACCTATTAATGAAACATGTAGTAAGAGAAAGTATTGCGATCATAACAAAAATTTCAAAAGTTTTCATGCACATTTTAAGATCCCCTGAGTTCAAAAACTAAGTTAACCCAAATCGTATGTGAACAGCCTAGCTCAAAAACGATAAGTTTAATAAGACTTAAATTAAGTATTTAAGGTAGGTAAATGTCGAATATGTTACAGCAACTTTTTCACTAAAGGCTCATTTAGACGAGCAATTTTTCACGGTAATTATTGCCGAAACGTGAGTTGCGCCGTCTACTCAAAAATTGCCGAACAACTTTTACCCTGTGTCCGACAACTTTTTCCCCACTGGCAAGTTGCTCTATGTCTCCGACAACAATTGCCCTGAGTGGAGCAATATTTTCAGGAGTTGGTGTGAAGTCAGCAACTATTTTTATATATATTTTTTAAACCCATCGCCAGTGGGTTTGTATTCCTCGTTTTCGGCAACTTTTTTCGGGACAAACAGGGATGGTGATGAGATACCAGGAGTTTCGGATGGAACTTCGATAATTATTTACTTTTAATAATTTATGACATCATTATTTACAATTTTACATCATAAATAGGTAGATAATTGGTGTTTATACCTGTTATTCTTATACATATATCTACCATTTATACCTATTTATTCTCTGTACCAGGTATAAACGTTACAATAATAGTAAACACTAGGTACTTATAATAATAAAAATATTACGCAGATATCGATTCCCATAACAAATAAAATCGATTTTACCTACATACAAAAACATAGAATCGGAAGCGTTGTACAATACATTAACACAACAAAATAATGAATCGAAAGAAATAACTAGGGACAATATATATAAATAATATAAACAATATACAACATATAAAGAAATATAAACAATATGTATAAATAATATAAACAATATACAACATATAAAGAAATATAAAACATTTGTATAAAGAACTGAAACAATAACTCGATATCCCTGGTTTTCGATTGTGTACAGGTATTGTACGACGAAATATCGATTTTTTGATATCTGTACTTCACAAATAAGCCTATGATTCACAGCATCGGATTGGATTGGACGTCTCTCTTCGGTCAACAGGGTGGTCCTATTCCAAATTTTTCACTTTCTTTGTGCTTGATCCTTATCATATCCTGGTCCAACGAGAAAGTGATGGATTTCATAAATGCAGTCCAACTAAGGAGGAAGTTGTGGGACGTGGAGGACTTTAGCTTTCGCAATCGTGTGGCCAATAAAGATGGCTGCGAAGCTGTTGACAAAGAGTTTGGCATCACTGGGAACGAAGCCAACCAGAAATTTAAGAACCAGAGGTCTTATGTCCAGAAGGAAAAAAGAAAGAAAAAGCGGCAGTGAAGCCTATAAGAAGAAGCTTCGGTTTGCATTTGAGGCTACCCTGTTCGTACTTGCGAGAGACGTTCCAAATGCTGGTATTAACAGTGAAAACAGTACTGTGGTAAGTAATACATATACCTATATGCATGCAAATACTTATAGTTGGAAAGTGAAAATGATTTATTTGTTTTTGGGTTCGAAAAGATCAGTTTTGAGATGCTTATTTGGAAGGAACTTTACCGCGCATGCGACTATCCCCTTCCAAATAAACATCTTGCCAAGGAACACTTCTCTGTTCACTCATGAAGTAGATCTAGGGTTCGTTCAATAACAAAAGCGAGACTGAAGCTATGGAACGGGAACCCTTCTTGATATTGAAGGAATGGCATCATCTGAAAATTCTCGGCCAGCCTCACGGACCAGTTCCTGCAAAAAAAAATCCACCACGCCACTCGACGATGAGACTATAAATGCTGGTAAAATGGCGTTAGCTGATGCCTACATGCGAAGAAATCAGCGTACTCCGTGTAGTGCTTTTGGGAAACTCGTGGTGCAGAAGTTAGCAGCCTTCGACCCTCGGGCACGCTCTCACATAGAGATGAAGATAATGCAAATATTAAATGAAACCGATTTGCAGATGTACGCCACACCTACAACTGGATCTTCTGTAACTCTGTCGGAAACTACGAGTTTTAACGAACGACAGGAGCAAAGCCTTACTTATCTTAAGAAAAATTATACTGATCTTGATGTATTCCTTCAATTTTCAACGTTCGAAGAGCAACTGATGAATTGCGTGTAAACGCAAAAATGGAGCAAATCCAGACAACAAATTGCTAGCAATTAATTGTCGGTTCTCAAAAAGGGGAAGAGGGAAAAATGGCCGAATTGCGGAATTCTGTCTAAATGGGGCTTAAAGTCGGCTTATCGGAAGTGCCACTTTGTATTTGGATTTTACTACACTTGTTTACAATTTTCTCAAAAACGGCTCTTTTTTAAACTTATTATGCCAATGTCTTTAATATCAGCTAGGTCTTATCCTCATTTAAACAGTTTGACAAGGCTTAAATACCTTATTTTCATAATGGCTTACTCTTAAATATCTTTAATTTTGTTTATTTGAAATAATTAACCATCTGTCTCTCATTGTTAGTAGTAATAAAAAATGTATAATATATTTATTATACATTATATATATACAAACTATGAAAGAATTTGATAATTAACTAAAGGAGAAAAAAGGATAAATATTTTTCCAGGTTGAAAATAAATTTCCGGAAATAAGAGTAGTAATTTAAATGTATAATATACGGCTGGAAAGCTAAAGATTTTAGAAAAATTAATATCTAACATATAAAGTCGTATAAGGTAGTGGAGAGAGACAAAAAATGCATTCACTTGATTTTTGTAGTTAATAATTTCTACTTTTATATTATTTAATCGGAAACTTTTAAAATTTGACTAGACCTAGTTGAGCAGAAATTAATATCTACTCAAAGTATGGTGGTAAGTAAAAGTTGTATGATGCACACAATTTGTTGTTATTTATAACGATACATATAATAATATTATAGAATCGATAACTTCAAAAGAAGTGTAACAATAAATAGACAAGAGATTAATGGAATATATTTCATCTTACAAAAGAAAAATACATTTAATACAGTCTCATAAAGGAATAATCCAATAGCTACTCCTAGAACACATGAATGTATTATTATTCAGTCATTCTTCATTACACATACTCAACAGGTAATCAAATTTTATTAACATAGAGGATATATTTAGTTCACAATTAACTATAATTGTGACTATAAAGTAAAATATTGACTAAAGAGGGCACAAGGTAATGGAAAAAATGTGTACGATAATTTCTTTAAAGCACATCTTAAAATTAGAATTTATTTACATATAAATAAATTAATAAATAAATCGAATCATAATTCATTTAAAAATAAAGATAGGAATCGTATAACAGACTTTGCATCAATATAAAGAATAATTAATTAAGAATATTAATTAATAAAAATAACCCTTATATCACAAGTGTAAAATATGGAAATCGTCAAAATGCCACGATCAAAAATATATAAGCTGGCTTCTCGTTTCAGTATTTATATATGTACATATTTACAACTGCATCATGTGTACAAAATATACAAACAAGAAAAATATTAAGTTTTTCAGATGATAATATTCTAACCGTTTCTGTTGTTCGGTTCGGCAATGTCATTGGTTTCTATAGATTTGAGGTCCCTCCTTTTTGGCATTTCAGCGACGATAGAATCCGCATTGTTGTCGAGCAGTTGAGGGGAGTCGTTGAGGATGGGCTTAGGGTCAGACAAATGTGAAGAGAATTTAATCAACGGATCTTGTGGCTTATCGATACTCTTAATGAGAGTATTTGCAATAACGGGTTCATTTACTTCCACTTTTTTACCATCTTCCTCAATTGATCCATTCTTCACACATGATCCTTCCTCTACAGCCACATTCTTAATAGGTTTAGGATCTTCGGTACTCTCTGCAGTTTTCTCAACTTCTTTTATCGGGACTTTTACTGGTTGGAATGTGGTCGGCTGCCCTGATAACTCGATTTCTAAGGCACGAGACCTTTCAGTTAATGCTTCTACATCACGTTTTTCTCTCAACTCCGTAGGGTCACCACCAAGAATATCCCTTCCTACTTTCTCTACTTCATTTTCTAATTTCTTCTCTTCTTTTTCTTTTGCAGCCACCGGTACCTTTCCTTTAACAGCCAAAGGCAGTGGAACTCCCTTCGCCATACTGACAACTATTGGATCTTCATGAACCAGGCTTTCAGTTTTTTCTGGTTGCACTTTTTTCTCTTCTCTTTTCACCTCTGGTATATTCATTTCCTTGGCATTTATATCTATGACTTTAGGAATATGTTCGGCATTTTTATTTAAATGTGCACTCATATCTTTGCTTCCATTAGTTCTAGTCTCAGCTTGAACTACTGTTTTCAGTTCTTTCATAAGTTCTTCTCCTTTAGCAATCAGCTCGTCTTGAGCTTTCTGATGTTCTTTAATTCTTTCAAAAAGCATTTCTTTTTTAGTTTCTTTGACTTTACTTTCAATAAATATTGCATTTTCTTTTTCTTTTTCATTTATACTATCCAATACAATTTCCTTATCTAACTTCTTAGGTAAATCTGATTTCTTCCTTATTTCTTCATTTGTAGGACTGTCAGCAATAGAATTGACTTTCAGTGGAATATCAACTTTAGGAATATTATTTTCTTTAGGAGAATTCATAATCGAAAGAACATCCTTGAGAGGAAGTTCTAATTTGGGAATTTTTATTTCTTTCTTAATAGCAACGGGTTCTTCCGGGACAGGAGGTTCCCTTTTCACGTCTTTACTTTCAATAATATTTCCCTTGTTGACAACACTTTCTTTTAAATTTTCCTTCTGATCTGGACCGATCTTCGATTCAGATTTCAAATTTGGCAAAGCAGCAGCAAGTTCATTAACATTATTCAACTTCTCCAAAGTTTCATCTTTGATTACAACTGAAACAAAAAAAAAAAAAAAATACACAACAGTAAAACATGTAAGAATATAAACTGAATGAATAAGGAAACAAAGAAACTTTCATATAATTATTTTATTATTATATCATTAGCACTTCAATGAATAAAAAAAATGTAATTATAGCTTTTATAAAACAATATTATTAATGCTTAAAGATCGACATGTCCAGAAACAGAATTAATGCTACAGAAATCGGACATTTTTACTGCCTTCAGTAAAGACTAACTACCACAGAATCACTAAATATATGATCCATTTGCAGTTCAGTAAGCAATGATATTATTCATAAGTATCATAAGTGCATAATTTTATTCAAATAATCTGTACTATAATATAAAGCTGAAGAGTTAGTTTGTTGGAACGTGCTAATTTCAGGAGCTATCAGTCCGATTTGAAAAACTCTTTTAGCCCTAGATGGATTGTCTATTTTAGCGCTTCTTTATATAATGCTAAAATAATATAAAATGAACGCTAATTAGCCTTCATAATATATAACCATAAATAAATATAATATATAATAAATATTATATAATATAACCATAAATAAATAGCTAAGAGAAAAAATATCCAACTTTCTCTTGTGTATGTGTCATTGTTAAGAAAACTTTATACCAGTGGAAGCAAGAAGAGTACACTTACTTTTTAAGTATTTAAGAGTGAAATTGTATAAAAATGTTATTTTATCAATAAAATGGAAGGGTAAATGAAAAAAAAAGTGTGAAAACATGAAACTTTATTGCAGTTTATAAAAATTTATTATCGTTTCGACCACGTTCCTTGAATATGTGTGCTACAAATGAGACTGAACAACATATTATAGGTTATTACTTTAAAGGTTATTTTGTATTTTGGAAGTTAATCAAAATTTAACAAGGGTGAAACCGCAGGACTAAGCTAGTATTATACAAAATTTATAAAATACTACTGCACTACAAGATTATAGAATAAATATTGTACTATAATAAAATAAACTAGTATACCCGAGCGAGAACTCTCGCATTAGATATCTATCCTTCTAATTCCTAATACATTGGAAGTAAAAGAGATATTATGGAAACACAATTATTTCTATAAATAATATAATATTACCAAAAAAGTTTATTTAAAACACACATTTGGTGAAGCTGAATAGTAAATAATGACTATATTGAAATAAAAGGTTATACTTAATAAGTAATTAGCATTCCAGACTGAAAAATATCCCTTAAGTTTAACAGGTAAGCAATAAGACTTAGCTATACCATTTTTTAGGTGTAGTATTCATATTTAACAGTGCCTTTAGGCCTAGACATGGGAAAGAATATATAATCTTCTCTATCATACATAGAAACTTAAAAATAACAACATTTATTACGTTACCATGACAACGGCACGTACTCAAAATGGCATAGGGCCCATGGGCTCTATATCGCGCGTTGTCTCGAAAACTGTAGGTTTTAGGGTTTTAAAACACTGGACCAATCTTGGTCCAGGTCTTGATTCCCGCGTCGAAATCTTTAAAACATAACCCGTTCCGTCTCAATCCAAAGACTCACCACCTTCAGAATTTTGAAACCTTCCAGTTTTTCATCACTTTTATTTAAGCCCTAGTAAAAATTTCAGAAATAAAATTGTAATTCATCACATCTCCATGAAATTCCCTTTCTTTTGATACCTTATTCATCAAAATCCATCGCTCCTGAGAGCCAGAAAAGGGATCTATAGTACCGCAATAATATATAGTAGTGGTATTTCTCCTCAAACATTATTAATAAAGAATAAGTTTATTATGATAGAAATTTTTAAAAAATCCCAAAAAGTATATGCATGGGCAAGGCTGATGTAAATGAAAATCAGTATCATGTTTTCCATTAGCCGAATACACCTTTTAGCTTTTAAGGTTCCTTCATTCCTACCAAATATCAGAACTTAGATAAAAATTGGTAAAATTATTCGCCATTGGCTGACTAGAAATACTTTGAAGTTAGACCATTGCCCATTTCATAAAGGGAGGCTTCGAAGTAAACCCTTAAATAAAGAATTTAGCAATAATGGTAGTGGTATACCTTTTGGCAATATAGGATTCGAAATCGAATCTGCCAGTGGAGGTCGTATAGGTTTCACATTAGGCTTGGATATGGCTTCCTCAGTAGCATACAAGTTGGCGTAAGTTCCAAGGATCATTATTACAAGACCGATGAATACCAGCGACTAGAAAAACAAAAGGAAATTGTTATAATAATTTATAGATCTATTTTGTAATATAGAAATATTAAAGTTTTCTTATACAGATATAACAGGCATTTAATATTCAGTTCAAAATATGTTTTCCAAGTTGCTGCAGAAATTATGTAACTCTGGCATTTGTGAATTCTTCAAAGCCAATAACAATCGAGCAATAGCGATGGACGTCTGGGTGTTTTTTAATTTGAAATGGAGAGAAAACATAGACTTGAAATGTCAAAAAAAAACACAAAAATTTGCAAGTAGCAACAGCAATTTGGGCATGGTAATGACTGAAGTCTTTAACATGCTAATGTCATTTTCATGTATTTCGCTCAGCCCAAACAGCTATAATAATTTTAAAAAATATTATTTCTACTAAATGTCTTACAATATACGATAGTCAAACTTAAATTATAATGAATGAAATAATTTTAAAAGGCAGCGTGATAATGAAGGCAGTGGTAATGAAAATAATAAGGTACGTGACTTATGATACGAATGTGTGGAGGCAGGCTGAAGTCCGTTCTCTTCTTGTGGCTAGTCCTTCAACCACTGGCTAACACTACACTCGGAAAAAATTTCCCAACAGTTCCCTCTCCGATTTTTTGTTTTTTACTTGGCAATGATATCAAAGTGAGGGGACAAAGTTTGGAAAGTAATAAATATTCCTACTTCGCTGATAGAAATTAAAAAAAAATTTAGAATGCTCAAGCTATCCTTTATTAGTGGAAATGAATTTCACTACCATTTAACATAGATTATGAAAGAAAAAAAAATACATGTTTACTAGAAAACTGAGAGTGGGACACTGCATGGTAATGATATTTTATTGGCTTAATTAGTTATAAAACTAAAATTGTCTCTAATATTTTATTATAAAATATATATTATTAGAAATATTATAGGAACATTCAGGCTAGACTTAACTAATTGAGAAAAAGTTATAATGGACTAAAACTTGCCCATAAAATAAGAATCGCCCATATGCTAATTGATTAATACTAATTTCAATACAGTTTCATGTGGATAAGTAGATAGTTCATAAAACATGCTTAATAGTCACATTTTTAGTTTATTATCTTTCCTGATATGAACATAATTTCATGCCTGTATTGCACTGACTTTGAATTTGAGCATAAGATTATATTTTTGCATTAAGATAATGAGGCACTTAATTCGGAGCTTCATTGTCACCATATCTTAATACTCGAATGAAGGCATCCTATTACAAATCTATTAGAAATTTATGCCTAGCAAAAAATTAACTTATGAGATAGTAAAATACAATTTTCAACGAAAAGATAACAAAGAACATAGAAAGTAAGTACTTGTTTTATCTAATAATGGCAGTTAATCTCGATAACTTCAATTCTATGATAACATGAATTTATACTCCTTCCATTGAGAAAACCACTATAGGTAAACAATAATAATAATCTCATGGTGCTAACTGATACCGGGAGGAATCTCAATTTTCTCTGTGGGAACTAGATCAACCAATGTTGATAATAGAAAAAATGCAAAAGGGAGTATTATTGAAAACTGTGATTGTCAGGAAATTCATCAATATAAAAAAAAATTGAAAATATACTAATGTAATTTTTTTGTTGTCCAAATATCGTACCTAACTATTATCTAAAATACCATATCATGTGTGAAGCAAATAAAAAATAACCATACAGTTGGTTAATTCAAGTACCTTCATTATACAAAGTCCACCCAGGCACAATAAACCTCCTAAGAAAACTAATGGAATCGTGGAGCACTAGAATGATAGCGAGTAGAGGCCGCTCTGGTTATAATACTGAAGCTATAAAACTTATCAAGGCAATTTACCAAGCCCTCAATGGTTTTGCTTAGCCCTAACACCTTTTTCATATCCTCCGAAGCAGCAAAAATTGGATACCAAATGAAAATATGTGACCACAGATTCATCATCAACCATAGTCTCTGCATTGAAAGGGAAAGTAAAGGATAGGAGTTCTTCACAAATTCGTTCAGAAAAGACCATGAGGAACCTGGTCTCTAGAAGAATTGTACAAATATTCTTGTACAACAATAACAACAAGTAAGTTCAATAAGTAAGTTCTTAAGAAGAACTCACAATCAGTGAAATAACTAGCAAGATTAAGAAATGGCTATATAGAAATGGAGGGGGAGGGAGAGAGAGGGAGGGGGAGAGAGAGAGAGAGAGAGAGAGAGAGAGAGAGAGAGAGAGAGAGAGTGAGAGAGAGAGAGAGTGAGAGAGAGAGAGAGAGAGAGAGAGAGAGAGAGAGAGAGAGAGAGAGAGAGAGAGAGAGAGAGAGAGAGAGAGAGAAAGAGAGAGAGAGAGAGAGACTGGAAAGTGAGTAAGAGGGAATCGTTTCCATGAATTTCGGTTGTTTACATTTTTATTTCTATTCAAGCTCTTTCTTCTGTTGACCAATGTGACATTTTTTTTCAGTTCGGTTACATAATGCCTCCAAAAAGGTCCAACAAAGCGTTCCATTACAGAAATCTTTAAAGCCGTAGATGGTTGGAACAAACATACTTATTCACATTAATAAAATTTTGTATTAATCTACTTAGTTCATATTTTTTGTTTTTTACTCCAGATTACTTGGTAATCTCGATAAATTCATATTTAACCCTCAGTCCCGATGGTAATAAAATGGTAGTTCAGTTCTCTGACATTAAAATTATTAATAGTTGACTCCACCACCAATCAAGAATTAGCATAAGCTGCAAAAATAAATTATTTAAACTTACCTTAGCCAGTAGCCTTTCATTATTGTTCTTAGAGGACAAAGATATGAAGATCACGGCCGGGATCACAACACAAATGACAACGCCAATCGTCGAACCAACGAGGCCGAGGACCAGCTCAATATTCGGGATGAGAAGGCCAATGACCAATGATAAGGTCACAATCACTAAAGTAATGCATTGGAACCTCGACTCAGGAATGTGAGCAGATCCGGTCTGCGCGTGCTCATATCCCTGCATGAAATCAAACAATTATATATCAAACTATCTTTAGGAAATTATTAGTACAAATATAAAAAGAATAATTGAGGAGCTTTCTATCAAAAGTAGATATCTCCGATTCGGACCAAAACAAATTTTGATGAGTTCTGATAGGTATCCCATAGCTGTATTTAATGCGAACTCTTCTTCTGCAAAATATGTTGTTTTTTTCTATAGAAAAGTGACTCATTTTTGTTTGAAAATGAACCTCAGAATTCTGGAAAAATTAGTTTTAATTGTAACTGCAAAGTTAAAAGTTTAAACTGGACTTCTCCATTTCCAACCGCAGATTTGCAAACAAAACCGGAAATGGAGAAGTCCAGTTTAAATTGAATGTAAAATAACTGATAACCGATTTTTTTTTCACAAAAACCAACACCCCCATCAGTCATCATTAAAATACAGGTGAGTTACAAGTTGGAGGAACAGACATTCCTGAAATGTCTATCTCTAAAAAAAATATTTTAAAAAAAATATTTGTTTTCTAATATAAATCCATTTTTACCAACTTTTATAACATAAAATTTATCAACTTAATGACTAATAATACAAAATGATTGAAAATAAGGGTATTATTAGAACAAATATATCATCAGCATACAACTTAAACTGACTTAGGCATTAATTTTTTGAGATTCGGCACTAAAAGCACAAGTCACTCACAGCTCAGGCTGATACTCAGAACTTGGTGTTACCACCTTTAGATATTGACGTTACCATCTTTAATCGGCCACCATTTTGCTTCAAAATGGCGGCCAATTAAAGGTTTCATGCATCCATATTTTGGCAATTTATCAAGATAGAGAGAAAATATAAATTAATAAAAATAAAAATAATTTTTTATTCTATAACTATTTGGAAATAATAAATCATAGTATAATAATTTGTAGCATTTTAAATTTTATATTAATTATCATAAAACAATATGGCAAAAATAACAACGGAGCAGTTGATCACAAACCACATTGTTAATCTATAATATTAACATATTGTATGAACAATATATGTTGTTAATATCTGTACTTCAGAGATAAATATTAAAATAAATAAAAAATGTAAAGAATAAATTAAAATATCTGATGTAGACAACACATGACTTCCTTGTACGCCTATGAAACTATAAATCGGTGGTTCAAAAAGTGATCTTCAATTTGGTTACTAGTTTCCGAAGAGAGCAGTAACTGAAAAACAAAACTCGGCATCGCGACATCCATCTATTGACACACACGCACACACATATTCTTGTTTCTGGAGGTCTCATTCCGTTATTGTATGTCGTTTTCCTTCAGTAGGTAACTAGTTTAGGAAAAATCCACTCAACTTATATCTTTTATTCCTGCTGCAGACTTGTTCATCTCGCAAATGGGGTGGAAAAGCAGTATTTTACACTCAATTTTAACACTTAAAACAAGTAATAAAAATATTTATTTGGATTGGAAACCAAATTACGTTTGCAACCTTTAATACCGAAACATATGATTTCTGAATTTAATTTTAATATAATTTTTGATTTAAGCTTATTATGACCTTCAAGTAAAGTATTTTGGCTCACCAATTGTAACAAAAATCTAGTAAATACATTCATATCGATATAAAAGTCCTATTTACCAAATTTGAGATGTTTTTCATTATATTTTAATATTATTTTTGGTGAAAATCTATTATGACCTTCAAGTAAAGTACCGCTTCCGGTTTTCCAATTTAGACCAAAATCTAGTATGTTATTTAAATCAATATATAAATTATAAATACTAAATTTGAGAAGTTTTGCATAGTATTTTAATATAATTTTTTATGGAAATCAGTTATGACCTTCAAGTAAAGTACCACTTCCGGTGATCAAGCAGTGACCAAAAAGGGAGGTTCACAACTAGATTTTACAACAATCCTAAATACAAAATTACAACTTCCTACAGCTAACCATTTTTGAGTTATGCGAGATACGAACATACGTACAGACGCCACGACGAAACTAGTCAAAATGGATTCAGGGATGGTCAAAATGGATATTTCCGTCGAAAACTGAAAACCGAAAATTTTCGCGATTACAATACTTCCTTTACTTCGTACAAGGAAGTAAAAATGTAGTAACATTTTCAAACTTTTACAAGAGAGCAAAAAAAAATCTCAGATCACAGTGTATTGCTTTTTTTGGATAGTGGTCAATCTTAATATTTGAAGTGTTGCATATTTTATTATCCTTTTTATCTAATTTACGATACTTATACTCGGAAAATATGGCCGGGGTAATGCAAATAAGAAAGTAAAAACAAATTCAGTAAACTTGGACTTAAGACAGTTTACATCTGACGTACAGATAATCCTTTATCTTATATATCCTAATATAAACCCTATATCTCGAAATAGTAAAATTTGATTTGGTCAGTTTAGGTTGTGTGCCAAAGTTTTATTCAATGGTGATAATTCATTATGAAATTTTTACAATTAAATAAAATCTCTAAATTAATGTGTTGAATATTATATTACGATTAAAATTAAATACCTTACTGAATAATAGGGAATGGATGCTGGCCCTACATGGAAAGATAACCAACGGGAAGCTGACTGCTACTGACATCAAGAACCCAATTTTGATCACCTCACTCGTTATTGTCTTTGAGAAATTCATCATGAGGTTACCTTG
Source organism: Rhaphigaster nebulosa (assembly GCA_948150685.1). NCBI lineage: Eukaryota > Metazoa > Arthropoda > Insecta > Hemiptera > Pentatomidae > Rhaphigaster > Rhaphigaster nebulosa. Next base: position 17,456,128 of record OX411309.1, read on the forward strand.
AGATATCAAATAAACATTATATAAACGGAATGGGATCAGAATAAATCATTAATGCACTAAAAATATTAAATTATACCTGAAAATGATTGATCACAATAAGCGATGTATCCAAAGAAGCCAACTGATATGTAGAACATTGTCACCATGTTAGTCGCAGACCTAACTACAGAATTCATTCTGTCGAGCGGAGTACTTGGCGGTGAATCGAATATCTCAAACAACTGCCTAAAAATAAAAATTAAATTAGAAACTGCAATTTTTTTAACTCATGAACTAACTAGCTAATGAACTACTTATGAACGAATGATTCTCCATAAATTTATCGCTTAATAGGAGTTAATCATAAAAAGTTGTGTATAAATTGCATTTTTTTTTTTTTGTATAATTTAATCCTAAAATATAAAATATATTTTTAATAAAACTTACGTTTGGCAAGATAGAGCCATAGAAAAAATTGGAATACACTGAAGCATGCCAGATGGCCTCCAATAGTACACTTCGTCAATCCAATCTGCAGTTATCAACTGTTCGACAGCTTCACCGAGGACCTATCTCAACAATGAAGAACAATATAATCATCAAAATTCATCAATAATACAGGCCAACAAAAAAAAATTTTTTGAAAACTTTTTTAACTTAAATAGATGATCTTTATAGATTTTTATGTGCTGAATCTAAATCTGGCCTTAGTTTTTTTGGATCACTCATAGTTTTCAGGCTCATCAAACATCCTAACTTTTAAACTTCTGTAACATGTTAGCTACAATAGAAACATATTCTGGGTCTTTTTCATTTCCCAAGAACTTTGTAACGACTTGCTTGAATGATACCCATGCTTCTTTCTCATTTAAGGTCATTGTGGATTCAAAGTTAACATCAAACATCATTTTTCTAATGTCAGGTCCGACAAAGATGCCTTCTTTTAGTTTACCTTCTGAAAGGCGTGGAAACTTTTGGCAGAAATACTTGAAGCATGGTCCATCTTTAGGCAAAGCCTTTACAAATTGTTTCATGAGGCCTAAGTCTGAAAGCTGTTCAATTCTTTAAAAATCGCTTAATTTAATAAATTTAACTATAAAATGTGAAGAAATTGTGGGTGATACAGCTTTTTAATATCATATTTGGATTCAGCACCCTAAAAACTATAGGAATAAAGTATTTTCAGTACAAAAATTTTTTCATCATTGGCCTGTGAAGTTGTTCAATTCTTTAAAAATCGCTTAATTTAAAAAATTTAACTATAAAATGTGAAGAAATTGTGGGTGATACAGCTTTTTACTTCCTTGTACAAAGTAAAGGAAGTATTGTAATCTCGAAAATTTTCGGATTTCAGATTTCAAAGGAAATATCCATTTTGACCATCCCTGAATGGATTCTAAATTCTAAATGGATTTTGACTAGTTTCGTCGTGGCGTCTGTACGTACGTACATTCGTTCGTATTTTGCATAATTCAAAAACGGTTAGCCATAGAAAGTTGAAATTTCGTATTTAGGATTGTTGTAAAATCTAGTTGTGAACCTCCCTTTTTGGTCACTGCTTAATCACCGGAAGTGGTACTTTACTTGAAGGTCATAATTGATTTCCATCAAAAATTATATTAAAATATTATGTAAAACATCTCAAATTTGGTAAATAGAACTTTTATATTGATGTGAATGTATTTACTATATTTTGGTTAAAATTGGTGAGCCGAAAACGGTACTTTACTTGAAGGTCATAATAAGCTTACATCAAAAATTATATTTAAATTAAATACATAAATCATATGTTTCTGTAATAAATGTTACAATCGCAATGAGGTTTCCAATCAAATTAAACATTTTTATTACTTGTTTTAAGTGTTAAAATTTAGTGTAAAATACTGGTTTTCCTCCCTGTATGTGTGTGTGTGTCAATAGATGGATGTCGCAACCCCGAGTGTTGTTTTTGAGATACTGCGATCTTCGGAAACTAGTAACCAAATTCAGGATCACTTTTTGAGTCTCCGATTTATAGTTTAATAGGCGTACAAGGAAGTTATGTGTTGTCCACATCAGATATTTTAATATCATATTTGGATTCAGCATCCTAAAAACTATAGGAATAAGGTATTTTCAGTACAAAAGTTTTTTCATCGTTGGCCTGTGTAATAAACCACTCATAATCTGAAGTAAAAAATCAAACCTTTATTTTTCATATAAGTCAAATATGCTATAATGAAAATTTCATATTAAATATTTCTCTAAATATTATAAGTTTTCGATATTTTAATACAAACAACAAAGATTTTTATTTTATAAACTTGTTATAAAATTTTCCAATACTCGGAGAAAAACTTGATCAGTAGGAAAATATGAAATTATAATATAATTTTGGAGGATAAAAATATTATTTTTATAATTCAAAGTTTGTCACCCGATCTTAAATAATTGAACGAGATCATAATGTTCTCTTGAGCCATCCAGTGGGAGTTAGTTATTCAATAGTCAGAGATTCGCTTATCGTATTTATTGTAAATCTTAAGATTTCAGATTTCACCATACAAAACAGTTAGAAAATCACGACATTAAAATACATGCATGTTTAATCTTTGTATCGTATATCCTATTCCTTTAAGGCCTCACAAATAAATTACCTCTACACTAATTCTAGTAAACAAACTTTTTTTAAACTTCAACTATGCATGAATTAAAACTAATTGTTGCTTTCACACTTCCTTGAAATGTAACAGAGAAACAAATAATCTGAGTGATTATACAGTCATGTAAACATACAATAGCTGTCGTAACTTTTTCTTTATATATTAATTTGAATTATCATTTTTTTAATTCAAATTTTATCATTATTAGAACTAAGCAACCTAATGATGATAATTAAAATAAAATTAACAATCTACCTTACCTTTAAAACCAAACAGGCATAAAAAGCAACAGTAGCTGCGCAAACACCACTAAGGCTATCTACGTTCTTCAGCAAACCCAAGGGGAGGACTACGAAGATTGCAATAGCTGAAAAATAAATTACTCAATAACAAATGAAACATATATATTTTAATTTAGAAATCATGACTAAAGTAATCTAAATCATTGTGTCTACCAATTTTAGTAATTGAAATTCCTGACTTTTTCCAAAAATTCCCGACCAGCACAGAAAGAGCTCAGCAGTACATATCTGTTCACTTACAAGAAGTCTCTTTCATTCTTTTAACTGCCAAAATTAGCTATATAACAGTTTATGAAAATGGAAGCTTTTCAAGTGCTATGTTTTATCTAGGTTGAGTTGAGCTTGATATCTATTTAGCTGCTAATATATTAGTCTATATATATACGAGTATATACAGGAATGCCATTGGGCAATCAATGAGGATGATTAACCCAAAATTATGTAAGCTTATGAATAATTTTGAATTACTTACTTTGTCCTCTAAATTGGATACCTTTCCAAGGGCCTGATTTGTGGTTACCATTATTTAATAATTAACCAAGATAATGTTCCTACTTTTAAGTTTAATACTAATGCTAATCAAATTTACTGCTATCATATTTAATGAAATATATTCAAATTAATAATGGGCATGGTTACTAAAGAACAACCTCCTTTCTAACATTTATCTTTAGCCATTAAATGTTCTAACATAAATCTCTTATCTGTAATAATTGGTGTTGATGGGTCCTCAGCATCTCTCCATCGGATTCCCCTGTATATCTTCAGTCATGAAGCCAGAGCACATCTCTCATCTTCAGAGTAAGACCTAGTGGTTATTCCGCCCTCAAGCGAGATCAGCGGAGAAGTCCTGCATCAAGCGAGATCAGAGAGGAAGTCCTGCGTCAAGTGAGATCAGCGGAGAAGTCCTACGTCAAGCGAGATCAGAGAGGAAGTCCTGCGTCATGCGAGATCAGCGGAAAAGTCCCGCGTCGAGCGAGATCAGGGAGGAAGTCCCTTTTTTCCTGCCTCCTCGGCTTCTCTTCCCCTTTCTCTCTTGGTCTTCCTAAGGGATCGAAGACGTTGTCCATTGGATAGAGCCCCGGTACCCTTGTCATCATTGGCCAGCTAGGTTTATAGAGGGAGGAAATTCTGGGATTTCATCGGATGGCTCCAGTCCTTGTCCTGACATCCTCTGGGTGGTCCGGTGTCCGCGAATCCATTAAACTAGCTCTAATTTAATCACACCCTTCTCAGGCTGTCTCCACTTTTTCCTCGAGGCCAGTCGGAACCTAAGGGAGACTGTTCTTAAAATTGATTAAGTCTTCCGAGCTTTGCTTTGTCACACTGCCCACTTCTCGGTAGGGTTTTAAATTAACTTATTTCTTATCTCCGAGGGTAAGAGCTGTGGTTACATCTGTCATCGCCTGTCAGTTACCCTTCTTTCTACCTGCTCGTCCCTTATTATCTTTTGTTCGCACCTGGTGCTGTTTAAATAATATAAGGATAATATTGTCCAATATCAAAACATATTACAACTTTAGAATTAATGATGACTTTCACAAAATTTATTGTGAATTCTTAAATTTTTTCCAACCATACAAAATTTCCGACTGGTAATTGTAATAAACAGCTATAGCCAAAATTTTTTATTTATACCAATCTTAAATAGAAGATAGTAATTTGGGTGATTCCCATATTGTGGATTTAGTAAAAGCTTGAGTTCTACATTGTTTCAATTTTATTTTAAAGTTAAATTTGTATTTATATTTTTACTTGCATTCATCCATAAATGATAAATTAGCTTCTTTTTTTAAAATGAAATATGAGAATAACGAAATTATAACGTAGTCTTTAACTTGAAATTATAAAATGGATATACATTGTAATATTTTTACTTTATATTTGATAATTCTTTTTTATTAGGGACTATAATGTGGGACTAATGAAGATGTTGTAAATAAAAAATAATTGTGTTGGTTATTGGCTGTAATAAAACAAAATTATACATTTAAAACTATGGACATTGAGTAATCAAAAGATTTCAGAAACTTATATATAAAAAATAATTAAAATTATTAGTTTTTGTAAAGAAAAGTTGATCGGTTAAATAATGTGGAATATTCAAAAAATAATAAAAACAATTTCAAATATATCTTAACTAAAAAAAATAAATTTAATTTAAACTATATACAAAATACGAAATGTTATTTTGATACTTCATTTTAAGTTTTCTTAACGCTTGTTTGGTGCTCCTTTCTCCAAAATTATAATCAACATTTTTTTCCTAGCTAGGAGATGTTGAAATTTAATTAGGCCTTGACACACTGACCAGCATTAAAGTTTCACTTTCAACTTTTAAATTCATATGCTGATACAACTTCGCTTAATCATAAACTTCACTAATAAGGCATTCAAAGATGTCCGTTCCTTTGGACAGTTCACAATCAAAGACTCTCTTTCATCCCCAAGCCGCTTCATTCCTCCGTCAAGCAATGACTTGCTAACTAAGATGACACCGCAAAGTAGTGCACCGATACTTTTTTTTTTCTTCAAAATTTTTAAATGTCCATATTTATATTTCATTTTTTAGTTTAAACAAAACATGTTTTCATGTATCGCTTCTTCTTCTTCTGCCACTACTGACCAAAGTGGTCCTTGGCCTTCTTTAACATTTGCTGCCATAGGCCTTTATCCTCCAACATACGGATGTCCGCCCGCCACATATTCTCCAAAACTTTGTCTTTCCATCACGCCCTTGACAAAGCTACTCTCTTGGAAAGTCTTTTTCACCTGCCTATTCTCATTCATCCAATTAATATGCCCATGCCATCTCAACCTATTCACTTTTATGGTGCCAGATAAGCGCAAGTCCTTAAATAGATTGTATATTTCTTATTTTTCCTAATGCACCATCTCCCATTTCCCTCACACACACCTCCATACATTCTTCGCAATACTTTCCTTTCAGCTGTTATTTTATTCATAATTCATATTTCGCTTCCATAGGTTTACCACTGGTCTAATCAGGGTTTTATACATGCGGCCCTTAGTGGTGCGTGAGATCAGGTTTCTCCTTACCACTTGACTTAGTGCATAGCATGCTCTGTTACCAGCTAGTATCCTTCTTTTTACTTATTCTGCCTCATTTGTTTCAAGAGTCATTAGGGATCCAAGATACTTCAATATTTTCACCAGTGGTGTCGTAGAAAGCCGGGTGCTGTCTTTTTATTCTTTCTGCAATCATTAATTTGGTCTTCTCGATATTTATTTCGAGACCAGCTCTTATTGCTTCCCCTCTCAAAGCTATGCCTCCTCAAAAGCCTACCTGCTTCTTCCAACAACTATTACATCATCTGCATATGCCATTATTTATAGTAATTTATTCATGATTGTACCGCTTCCGTCTAGATTTGCACTCTTCACGGCCTTGTCCAAAACTAAATTGAACAGCATGGGGACCAGGGCGTCTCCCTGTCTTAGTCCATTCTTTATTTCCATGGCTTTAGACAGTTCTCCGTTTGCTCTTATATGACAGTTATAGTGCCTCATTGTCATCTAGGTTAAGAGAGATTTTCGCAATCGTCATTGCTTCATATACCATGGATCTGTAGATCCTATCATATGCAACTCTAAAATCAATAAATAGCTGCCATGTCAGCATGTTGTATTCCCACATCTTTTCATCTATCTTCTGAAGAGCAAAGATGTGATCTATTGTTGATCTATTTCTCCGAAAACCATATTGGTAATCTAATTAGGGATTGATAAATTATTTGCCACTTCTATAAATTTGTTCTATTGAAAACTAGTTTCGAATGTCATACATTCATCCTCAGTTCTAAGAACACGCAAAAAATTCAAAAATAAGCAATTCAAAATATAGTTGGTATTATTATATATATTAGATTAGATTAATATAAATCAGTATAAATACTATACTATATACTAAAAGATTTATATTGTCACTACCCAGAGCTTTATTTCTATTAAATTTGCAGATTACTTCATCTAACTCTTCTATAGTTGGGGGGGAGAAGGGGTTTGTTTCTTCAAACCCAAAGGGATTTGTTATAGCTTCATTATACTGAAAATCATTCTTCACCTTTTCTTAAAAATAAAATTACCAAATGTTATGAGATTAATATTTGGCTAACATTACATTTTCAATGTAATTATTATATTTAATGACACAACTTATTGAAATTTAACTCTAAATAAATGTTACCATTAGAATATATACATATATATAAATATATAATAGACAATGTTAACAAACCAATAAGGACACTTGGCCTGAGTGCTGTAGGATGTTGGAATCCAAATAATGGTCCGACGATACCAGGTCCAAGATCGCCCATTATCACAAAGTAGGCAACACACGTCCCCAGCAGAAAACCAATTATGCATAGTTCAACCGTCAGTTTTCCAGTAGGTCCAAATGCTCTGAATGCTAAAAAAAAAAAAAAAAAAAAAAAAAAAAAATTAAATTAAGAATAAATCTGTTTTATTTTAATATATTTAACTAAATATGTTACTTCGTGCCAAATCATCAAAATAATTTAGCATTTTTCAGTCTATTTAAACAGTTTGCAAGATAAATTAAACTTTATTAAAATCAGACAAATTGGCCTTTCTTCTAATTAAATAAACCATTTTAAAGTCTAATTGGTCTTTTACTTCTTAAATTAAACCTTTTCCAGGATTGAATAATACTAAAAACCCAAGGAAATAAGTAAACCTAAAACCATTTCAAAACTAATTCCTTACAACAATAAAATAATTAATTGAAATCATTGCATGTTTAATATTCAAGTAATTTATACAATATATTCTAAAATAAACATTAATAAAGAAAAAACAAAACATTTTCACTATTCCAGATAACTATAATTAAAAGCAAATAAATTATTTGAAGGAAAAAAAAAATTAATCACTTAGTTTCATTTTAATAAATTATAAAAATAAAATTATAAATATATTATTTAAAGTTATGCTTTGGACTGAATACAGTTGAATTATAATAATAAAGAAAAAAAAGCTCATATCACAGTTCATATCACCAAGGACAACAGAAAACAGAAAAAGTTATGCTTGCTCCATCATACATCTCATCCCTGACCCACTTGTGAAGGAAACCATTAAATCATCCATCAGAAAGCACGAAATGTACATTTATGCAACTCAATTATTAACTATTACATTAATGAAACATAAAAGTGCATTTTAAAATTTAAAGAAAATTATTAAAAGAGAAAAGAAGTAGATTAAAGATTTTATTTCAAGTAGTAAATGTATATATATTCAACTATACTACAATCGGAAATGAAAAAAAAATTTAAAAATGTAAAAAATTATCAGCAGAATAAAAAGGCTGATTAAAATATTTACTGTAAGAAAATAAAGCTAAAACAAAATTAAACGAAATATTAACTATTTCAGTTTGAATTAGCCATGAAAAACATGATAACAGAATAAAAATTTCATCGACTACGCTTTGGAGGATCAATAAAGAAACTAATGTAACCGCTTCAAATAAAATTCATCTACGCAGGAAATTTAGTTATCATTAATGAGATCAAACAATACACAAAAGCCGAATGAATGCTTTAATTTTGTTTAAGAAAAACAATAATATTAAAGAATAAACATTACTAAAATAATATATATATATATATATATATATATATATATATATATATATATATATATATATATATATATATTTATACATACAGAATACACACTAAATAATAATAAAAATACCAAGCATTTCAAAGTTTTTTCTTTTTTCCATAATAGCTGATTTCATAAGGTAATGGCAAGAAAGTCGAGAGATGATGTTGCTGAACAGTAGCATCAGAATTGACAGAATTATACCACACTGTGAAAAAAAACATGGAATGGTGGTATTAATAATTTGGCAAAGTAAAATATAATGATAAAATACTAATTAATTTTGAAAGATTATTTCACATATTAATTGTAAATTTTTTTAACAAACTAAGATACTATTTGAAAATAATAAAACAATAAATCAATGTTCAAAATTTTGGAGTAATACAAATTTCATCATGTTTAAAATTAATGTTATAAGAATAATTATTTTTATATAAATTTAATATATAAAAAATATAAAAAAAATAATAAAGAGTGCAAATACTTTTAATTCATTCTGTTGATTATTTTTTGTTGAATAATTTATTTATACTCCATTGTTATACGGTTTAAATTATCAAAAATATATTTTTGTAATAAAGTATTGATGTTTATATTAAATAGTTTTATTTTTTTAAATTACTCCCTGAAAATAATAGTAAATAAAATAATCATAATCTCATAAATGAAATAATAATAATCTCATACAAAAGAAAACTGATTTGATATTCAGAGTATTCAACACTAAAGATAAAGAGAGATCTTTTATATATATTTTTTTCTTTCGATAATAAGAAAATATTGTAGAATGCTGATAAAATTCATAATATTTCACATCAGATGTATTTACATGATTACAAATAATTTCATTAAAAGCGGGAAATACCAAGCCAGCTAGCATAGTTTCATATTTGTTTTCTCCCACGCTACACAGCTCAATACATTAGTACTAAATTAAAGAGCATTATATCAATAGAAATTAAAAGTAAGATATTGATGATCATGCCAATTAAAAATGCAGTTGATAATGAGAAAAAGTAGGTAATACAATAGGGTTAATTACTAATAGCAAATATTTAAATATGATAAAAAGTTTGTATATTCTATAAATTTGCTGACACATTTCAAATAACAATAATTATTCAATGTTTATTTTAAGAGTGAAAAACTTTTCAAACAATTTTAAATAAAAAATGTAAAATATAGAGAAGCAAGCAGAACTTAATAAAAAAAAAAACTCTTTAAATTTTAGAAGCCATCATTAGTTAGCACAAGCAGAAAAAAATACCATGATCCTTTTATTTTGAAAATTCAAACAATTATATAGCATCAATATTGATTAATGAGCCATGTCTCAAACAACACAATAAATGATTCTGAAAATATTTTAATTTATTAATTAGTTACTGTATCTGAATATGAAGCTAAATTTTACCAGAAAAAAAAAAACATTCATAAAGGTTTACAAAAATTATAATTTAAAAACATTTCAATTCAGAATATCTATTACTTTTTGTCAATCATTGCATTTTATTTCAACAATGATTGACCAATGATAAATACCTAGAATAGATGTTTACACTTGAACAAGTTTTAGTGCCAATTTTTACCAAATTTACTCCATACATATTTTTAACTTCATAAGTATTCCTGATATTTATAATATGTGTGATATATATATATATATATATATATATATATATATATATATATATATATATATATATATACATATATATTATACACAATTATCAAATTTTTGTTTTTATTAGCATATTGCTTGTTTCCCGTTGCAATAGCTACTTGGTTTTTATTATTTCAAGTGTTCATATTTTTTTAATGCTTCTTATTTAACTATTGTATTTCAATAAATAGTGGCCTAAGATGTCATTGTTTTAATCAAAGTGAAATATATATATATATATATTAATATTGGATATATAAATTTGATAATTCTTATAAACTGCAAAAATTAATCAGCAAAGTGAAAAAACAAAACAAAAATAAGATCCAACAGCAGAGGTGATTTTAAAATGCTAGCAACTTTTGAAGTTAATTAAATTACATTTGCAATATGTAATTGTCATGATTAATTTTTCTAAAAATTTAAGACACCCAAAAAATAAATACCAGACTTAAATGACAAGTATTTTAAATTTAGCATATGGTAGGAAACACTTCTGATATTTTCCATTGTAATCAATCTGGTATACTATTTATAATGTATTCTGTAGAGATTAATGTTTCCTTAACTTCTTATCAGACATGATATTTACATTTCCAGCTCATTGCCAATTTATTGTCTAAATGAAAACTTTTCATCACTGTGATCAACGCTAATTAACTTATAATGTTATTGAAAATTATGTCAAATATAATTAAATAAATTCATGTTTCATACCTGCTTAAAACAAAATGGCATAGCAAGAACACTAACACCGATGATGCTGTTCGCTAGAGTGATGACATTCCCGGCATGCGTCCCCATTATGAATGGTAAATAATTTTCTGAAAGAGATAAATCCAAGCAAATTATTAAAAGATAAATAAATATGTATTAATACAAAAGAGAACATAAGCAATAAACATTTAATTCAACAATATGTAATATGTACATATTTGGATGATGATGTCATTTCAAATTAAAACAAACCACAATCACCTTAGAAATAGTAAAAAAGTTTCTAAACAATGCACCACTGCAGCCAAGACATTATAACGCCTCCTCAATTTAACAAGTAGCACTGAAGAAAGAGAATAAACTAATTACATTGAATGGTAAATTACCCTTTGTGCAGTAATTTGTAGCTCAGATTTGTATGGATTTGTTTACATATTGCGAAACAAAACCAACAGACACCCCCAACCCATTGGAGGCTCTAACCAATTCTAATGAACTGATGGCGTCGGCCACCAGGTGCCGCTAGGGTCGCCCTCCCCCCGCCATAGAGCTATTACCGCGCCGCTCTTCCAATCTGATAGAGGTTTCCAGTAACTTCCAAATAGTCTATTGTATTTCTTGCCCAACAAACAAATTACGGTAATATAGTTTGTCCAATTGATCTGTTCATTCTAAAACCTCCTTGGATTATTCTGGATAAAATCATATGTGATGGCCTAATAGATATCAAAATTATGATTATAATGATGATGATCAAAGTCGTAAATTCTTGAGGCATTTCTCAAGTAGTTTATTCTTTTGATTTATTTCCTGCTGAATCTATATCTCACTTCAGTTTTGTTCTATTAGCATACTTACGTTAAGAAATAGAAAATTAGCATAAAATGCTTCAGGAATAAAGCATTAGTTAAAATAATAATAAGAACAAACTAACTTAATCATATTAAGGCCCTCTGCACACGGAGCTACTCAATAGAAACAACTAGGTAGTGATTAAAATTGCATACAGGTTACTAACTGGTTAGTGGTGTGGTTTCGCACACAGACCTACTCAAAAGTGATTCAAATCGATAGTTTGTTTCCTGTTATGGAAGGAAGAACATCATTATTCCGGGCTCCTATGGATAACGATTGTAATGTTGATTCCAGTGATGAATCAGTGTTACCTTATTACTACTATCGTTACCGAAAGAATACATCCATCCCTCGATTTGCGCAATTAATTCATCTCCCAAAAGTACAGACTTAAATCGATGGCTTGCCCTTACCTGTTCAAAGAGTTTTTTATCCAGCCCTCCAGTTTTCCACAAAGTGCCATTTTTTCCGCGTTAAAGAGGATCTAATAGCTAAACACTATTAGCCCAAATCAAATCATTTATTAAAAGTAGGACCATATACAAACAACCATTCAGAGACTACTACTTTTAATTAATAGCCTTTAATAAAATAACGTTATTTTAATCAATAACGGATTACCTTTAAATGGGGATTGTTTGATCTTTTTAAGTCATATAGTTTTTTAACTATCCACGAAACCACCAATACTTTCATTTCGTGTTTTCTTTCATTTTTGAACCGTCACCAAACTTGAATCAAGCAAATAAACAAATCTTTTTCTTTTTTTACTATGATCATCTTCTGAAACATTGTAACTTTTGTGAATTTCAGATTTTTAATTCCAGTCCCATCGGAGATATTAAAGCATAATTTTTGAAAAAATTAAAATTTAATTAAACCATAAAAAACAGGCATACATTTAGTACGATTGATATTTATTCTGGGTGGCCCACTATTAGGGAACTACCCACCACATAAAGAGATAAGTCGTTTATAGGATTCCTTCTCATAGAAAAAATTGTTTAAAAACAGATTTTGTTTTTATAATTTTAGCTTTAAACTTCAGGTCAATTTTTGAAGTATTAGGAAGGTATACATTAAATGTGCTAAGAGTAAGTTTTTTTAGCTTAAATCATTACCTTTAAAATGATGGATTTAAAATGGTGTTTATTTGATCTTTCTAAGTCATATAGTTTTTGAACTGTCGACGAAACCACCAATCCATGCGTTTACTGAAATTGGCGAGTAGTTCCGAAGAACAGCCATTTTTAAACGGTCAAAGATAACAAAATTTCCCCAACTGTTTTTATCTCTAGAAACATAGAAGAATTAACATAGAAAACATTTTAAAAAAAATAAAAATGTTCAAGCAACCACCATTGGACCAATTCACATGGTTTGACCCTATATAGAAAGAAACTTTACTCGGCGATTATTCGTTGCTGCAAAAGAAATATAAATTCCGGATAATAAATTTATTCAGAATTAGTACAACTGGGGATGTCAAGTTAGTCTGTAAATATTTGTTGAACAATTTATAAGAAAAATATTGGAATATTAAATTAACGGTAATGATTTGTTGTACAAGTTTGAAATTGTGTAAAACTGGATATTTTGGCACTTCACCCACTAATTTCATATTAATTTGTTGATTGTTCATTTTTTAATTAAATGATTGTCAGAAATGGTTTAATTTAAAAAAAAAATTCAAAATCGATTTTGTGATAGCACGTCATATTGAGAAACTGGTAACCGGAGTTCCTAGTGACTCGACATGTTGAGTTGCCAGTGACTGTATGGTTATCAACAGAGATGTGCCAAAAAATGGCTTGCATAGGCATAGCCTGAGCATTTCGCATCACAACTTTTGAAGTTCTCCTTTCTTTAAAATCGCTCCACTTATGGCTAAAAGGCGAAGTGTTCTTGGCTTAATAAAGAATTAAATATAACATAGAGCGGCAAGAGACAGGAGAACCTGCAAGCCAGACTAGCAATAGCCGATATGGTGAAAAAGGATCTATCAGTTTTACAATGCCGCTTTCTTGATAGAACTCCTACTTTTAATTCCCAACTACATGTATTAATCACAAGACTTAGCAAAAAGACAACCTACCCTGTTTTACGGACGGATCAAGGAAAGATTTAACTGACGCAGGAGTGTATTGAGGATGCAGACATTAAATTAAGCATCCTATTTGGCAAATATTCCTCTGCTTTTTCCGCAGCCACATGCTCGGAAGTGATTAGATGAGATAGGGCTGTTATTACTATCTACTCAGATAGTCAATCACCTCCTCAAGTTCATAAGGCGGCCTCCATACTGATGAGGGAGTGTAAACAAGACGGAATAACCCGCTTGTCTTAAGCAATTAAAACTAGTCCCTAGTCAAAAAGGAACTATAGGTAACGATAAAGCCGATCAGCTTGCTAGAAAAGGTGCTGAGCTTCCCCTCTTGGGTCCAGAACGTTCAAGAAGTCCAGACATCAGCGTATAGAGATCTCGTCTAGACTTGAAGAAATGCAGACAAAGAGTGGAGGAAATTTGTTGCTCTCAGACAAACCAAGCAATTAATAAAAAAATCTTGACTTCAAGAACTGCTAGGCCTATACAGAAATGAACTCCGATTAATTATAGGAGTGTTTACAGGCCCTTGCAGACTTAAAAGATGTCTAAAGATTTGTGGAGCAGTGGCTGATGAAACCTGCCTCTTGTGTGGACAGGCACCGGAGATGTACATGAGCACAAGACTTACACCATTGAATGGCCGTCCCTATTGGATTTAATTACCAAAACGAGAAGGTTCGACTTTCCGGACTTTATTCCCTGCCATTACCAATACCAGAGATATGCAATCTACTCATGAATTGATTGAAAGAGATCTTTTTACTGAGTGGGTTGTCAATGATTCCAGATATAAAAAACAGTAGCTCCTCTCACTGAATCATCTTTGTGTAGTGTGTGAGTCAATCTGATTTGATTTCTAGAAAGTGAAGCCTTGGTGGCCGAGAGTGTTAAGGCGTCACCTTAGCAGCCTAGAGTCTGAAACTGTCGGTTCTAATCCGGCCAGGGCGGGTTGAAATTTATTTCGTGGCGGACCCACTGAATGAATCTCCATCTTTCCACTATGGTTAGAATAGATTGGTATCCTCTAGAATAACCCGTCCTGCCTGTCTTCATTGGAGTTGGTAAGAACGATAAACCAAAATTTAAAAAAATAAAAGATATTTAGAAAGAGCAGTTTTGTCCAACACCAGTTTTCGAAGGGATGCTCGGATAGCGGTTATCGCAGTTTCAACACAAACAGACCTTTAGATAATTGGGGATGTCAAGTTAGTCTGTAAATATTTGTTGAACAATTTATAAGAAAAATATTGGAATATTAAATTAACGGTAATAATTGTAGGGCAAATGGTAATAATTTTACATAGAGAATATTTGTTTAGGTTTTTTGATTGTATTGACCTTAATTTAGTCAATAAAATGAGTAAAAGATATTTATTTAGAAACTATCACTTAAACTAATTTTACCTCTTTTTCGAGAATTATTTCTATTTATATTTTTGGTATTGCCAACTTTTGATAAAGGTCTTACTACAAGAAATGACTTTTGCAAATAGCTGGGTCCGGGTTGAGTTCATCCGAGTTATCTTGAGACATCTCTGGAATCTGTTTATTTGGTTGCTCTGAAAGCTGGTTCACAGGCCCCTCTCGATCAGTCACATAGCTTGATTGAATTCTAAATTTGTCACATTATATTCCATATATTATGAATATTCCACATTATATGTCATATATTCCTGTGCATCGAAATCATGAAGAAATATAAGATGAAATCATAGCAGGAGAATATACACGAGAGAGAGAGGAGATATACGAAAGTTGTGGTACTCGTTTATCATTAATTGCCATTGTGTTTCCTGGGTTGTACATGTGACAACCATCCCCCATTTTTTTCCTGATAGCCAACCCCGAACAGACATTTCGAACAAAATTCAAGCTGGAAAAACAGAGCTTGGAGCTAACCCAGATGTTCATAAAGAATAGCATTTTGCAACTGTTTTAACATAATGTAAAATAGTTGGGAGATAGACTTCATTGAATACAGAGTGAATAATGAGAATTAATTATATCCATAGATCAATAGCTACGGCTACCGCAAGAAATAATCAGTGACTGAGAACTGAGATTTGTGACAGCTTGCCCCGCCGGTCTGAACATCCCCGTGAATAAATAGGAAACATTTATAAAGAATAGAATATTTTATTTGCGCATAACTCAAAAAGTATAAATTTTATGGTAAATTATGTTTTCGTCATTTGAAAGGTAATTAAATTACATTCCAAAAAAAAAAAATCTAAATCAGACCAGTATTAGCAAAAATACAGTGTACTGGGCTTCCCAGCAATGTTTTCAAAGTATTCTGTTGTTAAAATGTTCCTATGGAAACCAGTTTAATTTTTTTTCGTTTTTCGATAAGTTTTAACCTTAAAAAAAAAATCCTTATCTGACAAATATTAACGAAGATAAGTTTTATAGCAAATATCACGAGTAAGGTTTTTATTGGATCCAGCACCCAAAGCGATAAGGAAAGTCCTATTAGCGGCCACACCGGATATTTATTATTGTGTTGGAAAAAAAATTATTTTGATTAGCATTTTTTTTAAAATTAACTTTGCATCGATAATAATTGCATTTTTGTTTTCGATATAATTGTACTTCTTGTTGTATATTTGTATATTTACTGCATAAAAATCATGTTTCTGTTTATGATCCACAGTGCCTTTCTTATAGGTATCAATTAAATTTTAATTGGAGTTATTTCAGTTCTTTTTTAAATTTAAGACTTGAAGTCGATATTAAATGGAGAACTTTTTCTTGATGTTGCCCCCAGGTCATTGTTCCGTCAAAGGTCAGTTGCAAATATTGTATTGTGACTAATGGATTTGAACGTTTTCAAGGCTAGTCGGAGGTCAGGTTTCCTGTTTAAGAGTAAACGTAACGTGCCGCAATTCCCTGATTTGCATAAATCATGTAATTTTGCATGAATCAAATGGTTTTTTTTAAAGATCGCTGATCGTGTATAAGAATTTGGTGACTTTTAATTATAGCTTTATTGCCGGCACATTTCTGTCCTGATAAAGTAAAGGGCCCAAACTCCAAATCATGTTTCTAAATATATTTCTGCAGTGTATCCGAATTTTCCTAAAAATTACAACTTTTCGACCCAACAGTTGGATTCAGGGTTTTCTAATGTCAGAAAAAGGTGTACTTTTCAGACCAATTCGGGTACACTAAATTTTTTTTATCAGAAAAAAACGATTTGGAGTTAGGGCCTTTTTACCTTATCAAGACAGTTTTGCCGTCAGAGCGTCTGATACCTGTGAACGTTTACAAGTAACTAAAAACCAAAAAGTTAATGAGTGGTAGAAATAATTCCTGTTTTTTTATACAATCAGAACTAATTGCTGTAATTGATTTAAACTGTCTCAAATCCAGTTTTAATGATTTTGATTTCATTATTCTGGCCATATTGTTCGTATATAAGTATTACCCATAAAGGGTAATAAAACTAGTCACTGATTGGCCAATAATGGATAACCACAACAAGCTCTATAGCTTGGGCGATCTAAGACGTCTTTTTGCTCTCTTGAAAATGTTAGGTCAGTTTACCTCTGAGGTACAGAAATATAGTTCAGAGTAAATAAGTTTCTGATCTAATATTGTCGATATAGATGAAAAAATCTTTCAGCTATACGCTATTCCATCCGCACCATTTATTGGAAAAAGTTTTATTTCCATAAATTATAATGCAGAGCTACAGATAATAAGCATGAGTATTGAAAGGATTGTTATTTGGATGCTGAGGATGAATACAATACTAATGAAGCTGGAATATTCAATGAGGTCGATTCTATTTCGAATCTTATTTCAAGGTCCGGTAGCCCACCTTCTATAAACAAGTATATTTTTTTCATCCATTGTTACTTATATATATAACTAAATATGAATGTTGTCACGTTTGTACATAATGAATTATAATCATAAATAAATATTAATCTACAAGAGTTTTGCCTGTTGTGTCATAAAAGGTATCAACATTTTAAGCAGTGCCGGATTACCCTTACTGTAGAAGTTGCTGTCTAGGGGCCCAGCACCTAGCACAAAAAATTTTTTCCTTGTAAAACCATGTAACTGCCCTGATTACCGTTAACTTTTAGTTTTTCTTCGAAAAATGTTTTTCTAAAAATAAATAAAAAATGTAGATATATCTTTGAAAAGCCAACCAAGATCGGAGCTAAATGACCTCTGATCGCCTTGGTCCTTTGCCTCTTGTATTTCGGAATTGCATTTATTCATTTAAAAAAAAAATGGAAACGTATTTATAAAAATTTTATGCAAACCTACGAATTCATTAAATATGTAAATATTTGAAAACCTGTTCGATATACTTTGAAAACTATGGAATTCTATGGCTACTGAAACTAGCCAGCATCATTTGGAGCCACTCTAGCCTCTCGATCCAGTATTAGCAAAGATGTAGAGCTTTGAACTTTGTGCCTATATTAATAATTATTCTACATACGTTCCTATGAACACCAGCCCTCCTTTGTTTAGTTTGGATAAATCAAAAACTATATTTTTCCTGGAATATTCTAGATGCGCATTTGAAAAATAATCTATAAGACTAGTTTACCCAATAATCTTCGGAAATATCCGTTTTGACCATCCCTGAATCCATTTTGACAAGTTTCGCCAAAATTCGTTTCAACTCAAAAAATGGTTAGCTGTAGAAAGTTAAAGTTTAGTATTTAGGATTTTTGAAAAAAATATAGTCATGAACCTCTCTTTTTGGTCACTGTATGATCACCGGAAGTGGTACTTTACTTGAAGGTCATAATTGATTTCCATCAAAAATGATATTAAAATATAACAAAACTATTCACAATTAGTATATATAATTTATATATTGATTTAAATAGCATACTAGATTTTGGCCTGAATTGGGAAACCGGAAGCAGTACTTTACTTGAAGATCATAATAAACTTTCGTCAAGAATTATATTAAAATATAATGTAAATCCTCTCAAATTTGATAAATAAGACTTTTATATCAATATAAATAATATACGAGATTTTGGTTAAAATTGGTGAGCCGAAAGGGATACTTGAAGGTCATAATTAACTTACATCAAAAATTGTATTAAAATTAAATAGAGAGATCATATGATTCGCTAATAAACGTTATAAACGCGATTTTTTCCCCACTCAAATTAAACATTTTTATTACTTGTTTTAAGTGTTAAAATTGAATGTAAAATCCGTGTTTTCCTCCCCATTTGTAAGTTGAACAAGTGCGCAGCAGAATAATAAGATATAAGCTATGTGGGTTCTTCTGCTTAAAATGTCGAAACCGTCGATTTCCAATATTTTATCTATAGACATTGGCAGTTCTAATGTTGTCACGGAACACGAAGAAATCTCTTTGGAACTTTGAAAGAAAACGAGATTTAATAATGGAAAGAGATCTCCAGAAACAAGAGCTTGTGTGTGTGTGTGTGTGTGTGTGTCAATAGATGGATGTCGCGACACCGAGTGTCGTTTTTACTGCAATCTTGTGAAACTAGTAACCAAATTCCGGATCACTTTTTGAGCAACCGATTTATAGTGTAATATGCGTACAAGAAATTCATGTGTTGTCCACATCAGATATTTTTTTTAAGTACCAACTTAACAACTTGGAATATTCTTTCAACTATTTAATCCAATGAGTGTTTTTGGGACACAGTAAACATCTAGATTTTCTAAAGAACCACCTTGAAGCTCTTATCAACGAGTGATTTATTGTGTTGAACATTTTTCTATTGATTGATGGTTATCTTGACCGATTATCTTGGCAATCAGATATTTATTTTTCTTTTTAATAAATCCTGAGTTTCTGTGGATTTATATAAGACCTTATCACTTCCATCTTATCATTTTTGTTTTTTTAATAGCTACATCTGCAATTGAAAAATACACGATCTGCAATCAGCTATATTGCATGTCAGGGATATAGCGAAAACGCTGCAAATTATTGCAAAATGGTTTATTACTTCCAATTTCCTTATATCAAAAATATGTGCTGTAACCACTCATACGACTTAGCTTACCACTTTGGCTGTAATTCCAATAAGCTATATCTTCGCTAACATCAGTCCGATTAATTTATTTTTCACATTCCCTTACCTATGTATATTTTAGGTATAAAGTTAAAAATTTGACTGCAATATTGTTTGCGAATTGTTCACGCAAACACGTCAGAATGGAGGAAATCTGTCTTAATATTTTTTGTAAATAGTCATTCTTGGAGGATCAAATTCTTCTTGGTTGTTTGGTTATAGTTTGAGTTTAAAAAGTTTTACATACATTTTCTGGGGCTCTCCTGTCTCTAGGTATGCAGAGGAGATGTACTAAGGGGCATTTTAAGAGATTAACAATTTTCTATTTTATTATTGATGCAAACAAAGGCAACGACTAAAATCTACTATTAGCTGACTAGTTCAGCATCAGTAGCAGGAAACCCTAAAATTTCGGTAGAAAAAAATTTCAAATTTGAATATAACTTGTTGTATTTCATGTACAACTTCACCGACGTGCCAGAAGAAAGGTGGAATTTATGAGAAAGTGTTCTGTTTATCAGCTAAAAATAGAGAGAACGGAGTCTTTCGGGAGAAATGATTTTCTTACTTGCGGTTGAGTAGACTTTCTCTCAGCTCGAATTGAAGATTAGAAATTAGTTAATCTCTTTCAAAGTATCTCAAAACAAAGTATTCTTTTTTGTGTTCGGTCTAAAAAGAAAACTCGCCAGGATACGAACATTTATAAACCGAAGAGATCTCCTTTTTAACAATAACTAAACAGGATGGAAGGTCCGAATCACTAAAATAAAAATATTGCATGCTCCATTTTAATTTTACTATATTTAATTTTTTTTAACAATGTATTTAAATAAAAATATCTGATGTGGACACCGCTTGACTTCCTTGTACGCCTATTAAGCTATAAATCGGTGACTAAAAAAGTGATTCTGAATTTGGTTACTAGTTTCAGCAGATTGCAGTAAAAACGACACTCGGCGTCGCGACATCCATTTATTGACACACACGCAAGCTCTTGTTTCTGGAAGTCTCATTCCGTTATTAAATGCCGTTTTCTTTCGGGTCAATGGATAAAATATTGTAAATCGACGGTTTCGACATTTTAAGCAGAAGAACCCACTTAGCTTGTATCTTATTCTCCTGCTGCAGACTTGTTCAACTTACAAATAGGGAGGAAAATAATGATTTTACATTCAATTTTAACACTTAAAACAAGTAATTGGAGTGGAAAAAAAAAATTGCGTTTTTATATTTATCACCGAACCATATGATCTGTGTATTTAATTACTTCCTTGTACGCAGTAAAGGAGGTATTGTAATCACGAAAATCTGAATGTTGAAATCTGAAAACCGAAAATTATCGCGATCTTCGTGAAATCTGCACAAAGATTGGAATTAATATTCAGGATCTCTTGGACACACCAGAGGCACGAAGAAAGAAGACCGTGGATGATGTGGTTTTGGTACTAGCAAAGTTGGAAAAAGAACTGTTACATGAGAGACTAGCGAAGGCACAATTTCACTCATTGTAAAAAACATTAAAATTTGAAACACATCAGTTCCTATATCAGTGATGACAACAGCTCGAAAATGAAAAGAAGGACTGAGGCACTCAATCTCAACAGAAAACCCTGGAGTTTTGATGATAGCGCTATCTTTTCGCTCTGCGACCTCGGTGAGCCAGAAGATATTTTCCATTTAATAGCAAATTGTCCTATTCTGAGGGAATTTAGAAGGGACACGTTTGTTAAGAACGAATTGTCTGAAAATGAAGTAGTAAAATTAAAGTAATCTGTGAATGAATATTATTGAATGGAAGAAACTATGATTCACTCCATAACTACGTTAAAAGGGCAATGACTTTTAAATATGATTATTTATAGATGCGAAGTATGTTTTGTTCTTTTATTTTCTCTTTTATTCTTGTTTTTTATAAGGAGAGTAAAAATATTTAAAGTATATATATATATATATATATATATATATATATATATATATATATATATATATATATATATAAAAACTTTATAAAATGTATTTACTATACAATTGTAGTTAACTTAAGTCACTCAAGCTGATGGGATACACCAAGCTTTATGTAAATTTATTTGCTATGTTTCCATTATTGTGTAAATATGAAAAGAAATAAAATTTACTTCGTTCATTCATTCATTCTAATGATTTTGTAGTGGTCATTGAAAAAATAGCATTTTCCCTTATATATATTGTAACTAAGGCTGGCAGCTTAGCTGGAAAGGCCAGAGGTGGAAGAACGTTGAAAACCTAGGAAAACCTGCCTCTCTAACGCATGCGTTTTATATCTATATCTTTAAACATACATTTATGCTTTCTTTTGACTTGTTTTTAAATATAAATGTATATAGCTGTTATATAAATAATTCTTTTTCGGTAGCACATAGTTTAACTTATTTTGTTTGTAGATATTATGTATAAAATATATGTAGAGGAGTGGAAAAACGTAGTAGTTGCTCTGCTTGCATGACCCAGCCCGTCTGAACTGAGCCAAGGCTGTATGCTGTATTTCACTATATACTCGGTATGTTCGCCTTTTCTTTAATAAAAAAAATATATTTATCTCTAAGGTGGAATAATTCACACGCGGCTAGTTTAAAACTGCATGGTGCCCAGAGTGCAAAGTTAAATAAAAGGTAAACTGGATACTCTGGTCATAATATTTCCTACTAATATTCTCCAGGTCCTGTATCAACTATGTAACGTCTCATTTCATGTTTGTATATATTTTTACAGGTAGAATTAAAATTTGTTTTTTAGCACCCATGAAGTGTTGATGTCAAACAGACACCAGATATCGCTACCGTGTCCTATCTAGTTTTTAGGTAGTCAAAAGATAGCGTTGCCTGAAATTACATTTCTTGAAAATTTATAATTTTAAACTTTTAATTCAGTTCTAAATTTTTCTGAACACTTTAGTTTTTCCTGTATTCGTTATGCACTATATATAAAGGTTATATTTCCGATAAACCTTTAACCTATACAATTGTTCATGCAGTTATATCGTGAAAGAAAGAAACTTTGTGAAAGAATACAATTTTAATATATTCCTCGTTTATTTTGCTTGTCTACTGTTTTATAGGAAAAATATTTATGACACATTAGCTGTGCACCTTGCTTACCTTATTATTACCTTATGAGTGTTTCAACGTAGCTATATTGCCGGGAAGGACACTGACGAATGGGCTCCTCCTGGTTTACCAATTTTTGTCTTATAATAGAAACGGTTAGAAATTCAAAATAACTGATTTTTAGAAGTAAATTCAAAATAACTGATTTTTAGAAGTAAATACAAAATATAATTAGAGCATAAATGTACATGGAATCACTTGTCATTAAAAACAAATGCTAATATAATTACAATTATGAAATAATGGTAGACCATAAACAATAAAACGATATTTCTTAAAATATAAATGCATATATTTAAAAACAATTATATCCTCTGGTCCTCATACCGTACCTTCCTATCACCAAAGGCACTGCCTCCATTTTGTTCAAATAATTTGTTCGCTTTTAGAATCAATTGGAGTTCAGTTTTCAAATCGGAAGGTTTTTGAATTGATCTGGTTTGATCTGGTGATCTGGTCATCCTCTGGGTGTAGTTAAGAAAGTGGCTACATAATTGTTTGATGGGATCTTCTGGTTCTATCCAAGAGGGTTTTAAATCCAAATAAGTACTTCCTAATGGAATATGGAATACCCATCTCTGAAAGGTGTGGTCTGCTTCATCCTTTCTAATCCAAGGCCTAAAAATAAATAGCAACTTGAAAATACTTTTTAACTCACCAGATTCTATTGGCATTAGTTATATGAAGGAATAGTTCACTAAAATCTTCATTTTTTCTTTCTCGAATAAGGTTTTAGTTTGAAAAAGGTTTTTTATTTTATATATATATATATATATATATATATATATATATATATATATTTTATATGTAGGCATGTACATAATAGAAGATTTGTAAATACTGGCCTCTGATTTATTTCACGGATTATTGAAAATATATCGGTTGCTCATTTTCTGTTTATTCTAAAAATAATTATTGGTCCAACATTGTATGCTAGCAAGAAATATGTATCCTAGAAATTACTCTAATTGAGGGTCTATTTTTTTGCATATAAATTAATTATAATTCTTCGAAGTTTATATCCTTCATTTACATGCTGGGAAAAAAATGAATGAGAAGCATTACGGCTTAATCTTTCAGCTAAACCAAAGAGCAGTGAAGAATCCAACTTACCTATAAGTTACAACTCATTCGGATTTGGAAAGAACCAGTTATTGCTGTATGTATAATTTATCAACCATTATAAACAACAGCTAACATTTCGCTACTTTTGGTTTGACAAGATTGTAGCTGACATTTTCTGTTAAAATAAGATTATTGGTAATTCTGAATCTCCTTTGTCTAACACGTAAGGGATACTAACTCAGCGATCTATTGAGAAATAGCCAATTTACTAATTTTTTATTTATTGTTTTTTTAAAGACTAAATATTGGCATATTTTATATGAAATCAGAGGTATGGTACTTTTTTTATTATATCAAATTCAATAGCTAAATTAAAACCATGTAAAATAATGAGGAGAAAATTGATAAATTTCATTGATAACGAAAATCGTATTAACACTTTAAATTTTCAAATTAATTTTTTTTTATATTAAGGTTAGAGCAGTTAGAACCTTGTCACGCCAAGGTAGCGAACTGTTAAAAGGAAGAAAATAGTTATAAAATAACGTATCATTGATTAACAACCCGTCTCTAAATACAACAGTATTTTCAAATTTCGATTAGGTATATGTAAATAAGAAAAATAATGAAAAATAAAAACTATGGCGTTATATGTTGGGTATACTCCAACTAGGGTAGGAAAGACAAGTGGTCTTTTCTTACCAACATATTCTAACCAGAGTATCGAGATATATTGCATGGGTCCCAAATAAAGGTCGATCCACACGCATCAGGTCAGTCTCAGTCCCGTCACTGTCCGTCAACTGTCAGTCCCAAAGGCATCACTGACGGTTCAGTCACGCATATTCAAATACTTACTTACGGCCCGTTTCAGTGATATTTGAAATGGTACCGTTTTTAGAGCGAGAGTTAATGATTATTGCAACAGCTTTGGCTAATGAGTATGAAAATGAAAATAGAAGGAAATGGTTGCATGACGCTTTGCAAAAATGGGATAGGCAGAATGAATTCGGTAGGTTATTCAAGGAATTGTTGGATGATGGAACCAGGTTCTTCAAATACTTAAAAATGTAAACCCTTTATAAACCCACTGGTCTCTCACAACGACCTGACAGAAGATGGTATTCGGAAGGTACTCAACATCAAAAACGAATCTCATTTGAAAAGGCTTTATCTGTTCATTGTGAATTCACTAAAGATTAATAGCTAGACTTCCCTGCAAGTTGGTGTAATTAATTGATCATAAGCAACACACGTCCTTATCAATTTATGGAATTAAAGGAGTTACATAAAATAACTATTAGATTTCTGTTTCCTTCGTTCTCCTTATGATTTCCATGATCTTATTAGGTTAAGATTGTGCCTCTCACATTTTCCATTTCAGTTGCTTATTTCAATTTAATATTGTACCTGTATTAATATTTATATCGACTGATATAAAAATGTAAAATATCTTCTTTGGATAAATGGTAATTTTATTTTACAATGAATAGAATGTATAAATCTTGTTTTATTGGAGACAAATTTATGAAGGATGGGAAGAGAGGCTCCAGAAAAATATGTTTCATTATTTACCCAGGCGATCCAATTTGCGTTCTTGCCACAGGGCTTCTGTTTCTTATTAAAATGGCAGTACATTTAAAGAAACAGGAAACCCATTGGAGAAAAGCAATTATACTCAATGAACTTCGTGTTCATACATTTGGGATCCCTGGGGATGCACAATAACACGGAATGTTAACGAATGCACTCAATTAACAATTCTTTATTCATTACTCTGGGTCTGATGTGATGTCCAAAGAGAATAAGAAAATATCGATAAAAGTTCCGCAGAGCTGCTGGTGGGCGTGGCCTCTTGACAGGTCGTCGAATCTCTTTGGTACGGTCTGTTGAAGAGGTCAATGACGATCACTTTATTTGTTATTATTATATGTATATTTAATTTTTACGTTTCTTTTGAAAGATCATTGATTCCATCCTTTTTTTAATCTTTGGGCGGGAATATCAGTCTGGACGAATTTCTGCTGGCTATTATTTACTTGTTTATACATTATTTGTCTCTTGCATTTATGATTTTATAAGCTATTTTATTGAAATTAAGAGGTTATGGTTTATGATTCGTGTGGTTATAGAATTTATTTGTTTTCTATAACTCATACCATGGTTATATTTGTTTCAATTCTTTTAATATTTGTAAATAAATTTTAATTATCTTTCATTTTATTCCTCTTAATTTTTTAGCATTATACTTTAATAATTTATTAAAATAGGTAAAGGGCCTGAAAATATATATACCCCTCAAGTAGAATCCGCAAATGAAGGTCTCATTTTATAATAAATGCCTTATTATAAATTATAAAAGTTCCAAAACCAGGAATAAATCATTTACAACCTATGAATTTCGTTAAATAACTAGCTATATTCGTTAAATATAGATAAACTATATTAAATAATAATATAAGGTTGGAGTGATTGGATTTAGGATTTCGATAACGAAGACTAACATATTCAAGGGCTCGGGATTAATGAAAGAACCGCTGTTTCCAACTAATTACTGCTTTAAGAACCTGTTAAGTGAAATCCACTAACGATTTTATTTGCTACTGTCATACCTGTACGGTTCCGGGCAATGGTCACACCTGACGACTATTACTGGGGGGCGGGAGATTTCAATTTCTGATTTCTGAGAATCACTCGTGGTGGACTTGGGCCTGTGCGGGCATCGGTGTTTGGGCGGCTCTTTTCGCTCCGGCTTGGTTTTCGGCAAAACCTGCCGTTCAAAAATGTTTGAGGCTATGAGTCATTTGCATTTTTAAGGCTGTAGTTATATAGGAAGTAGTGGTAATAAGGAACTCTGCGGAGTTATGGAAGGAACCCCTTGATATCTTGGCGGTAAGTGATACTGAGATAATAGTATCTGCCTCAATCCATAGCGGTAATGTGCTAGGTAAGTTGGTTCAGTTGTCATGGTTTAAGAGAAGGTAGGGGCAGAATAGAATTAATAAATAATTAAACTTTTAAGAACATAGTGACCTTTATGAGGATAGAGCTATGGGTCTCTGCCAAAACTTCAAACATCCAAAAAATTCAGTCGTTCCAGTAAATAGCATTGAGAAAAATAGTGGATACGCCATTTTATTTGACAAATGGCATGCCACACAAGGACTTTGACATCCTGACAGTTTCCGATACTGACAAAGAATTTTACAAACATTTCCATAACAGACTGACTTGCAAGATGATCCTCTTAGGACGAACACTTACATCCGCCACGAACCCGTACAACCCACCCCGGCAGCTTTCGAGGCGGTGGTTTAGAGACATGTCAAGATGACCGCTATACCAGGATGAGCGCAGATTTGCTTGTTGCAAAAATAATTTGCAGATGGAAAATTAAATATATTCCAAACTAAATAAATAAATAATAAAACTTAAAGGCATCGTTCTATATTAATTGTCTTTTTAAAAAATAAAACTATATTTTTTAAAACCTCATGGGGTTTAATATGAATTATATGGGAGGTTAATATAATTTTTTGAAATTTCTAGCACCGGTAAGTCAAAAACAAAGTGGTGTTCCTTATTACCACCTCTTCGCTCTACTGTTGCGTATACTGACGCAATATTCAATACAAACAGATTGTCAATTTTAACCTGAATTTTTCATTAAATAAGCTGTAGAGAAAATATTAAATATTTAATGTTTGACCGTTTTGAAGGATAAGACTTAATGAAGAAAGAATTAATGAGAAAGATAAAAAAAATTCAACTTTCTTATAACCTGTAGTAGAATATGTCTCATACGGTTAATATTTCTATCATTCTCTGTATACGTCATTATATACTCCTACCTTTGTATCTTGATCATTTAGCCCTGATGAAGATCTGAAATGTGGGTCGAAACGTTGGCCTGTAATAAATAATTTAACTAGTGTATTAAATTGATTGCCATTTCTTGATTGCCACACTGAACCAACTTATCCTTTATTGTTTAGAGAAAATAAGTTTTTAAATTCATTTATATTGCATTAATGCATTTATTCACTTAAATAAGTTTCACGTTTTCACTACGAAAAGCCACTGTTTTTAAAAATCTCCGAGTTCATACTCGTTGAAGCTAGTTGGCCCAGAAAGCCTATTAGGAATCGCGTGAGGAAGGGTGGGTTGGGTAAGATAGGAGGGGGAGGAGAATAAAATTTATTTATATATTGTAACGCTCTACAAATAATATTATCTTTGGTGAGGATAGATGCCCTTCGAAAGATCCTTATTTCAAAAATAGTCGGTTTTAGCATTGATAAAGGCTTCGATAGATCCTGACTAGTTATTAAATCGGAACGGACTATATTATCGAGTAGATGGGCATCCGAACGTTAAAATAGTCTATTTTAATAGTCGACTTCAATATATATTTAAAAAGTTTGTGTAGTCAATTTGCTTCCACGGAAATGAAGTTGTCATGACGACGACACGTACACATGTTTTACACTTGTTCTTCCAGGAATTTATTGCTAGATTTTAAAAGTTGATTCACAATAATTTTAATATCTAGTAGCCGTTAAAAGATCAGTAAGAATAAACAATTAATTTTGGGTAATTTTATATTAAAAGACCTCAAGAATAATAAGGCTTCTGTTGCTGATGCGCTCCCTACTGAACTCCTAAAATGTGGTGGAAGTGAGCTTGTCAAAGCACTACAAGACTTCCTCCTTGTAATATGGACAGATGAGAGGATTCCCACTGAATGGAACAGGTCGATTATATGCCCTACACATAACAAGAGTGATAAATTTATATGCAGCAATTATCGAGGTATCTCGCTCCTTTCCTGTGCCTACAAGATACTGTCACGCATTTTATTCACACGTCTCTTACCATACGCCGAGCGTGAACTCGGTTCGTACCAGATCTCGGTGCGGATCATTCTCGAAAGAGGTCGCGAATTTTAAACCAAAGCTCACCATCTTTCCATAGATTTCAAAGCAGCGTATGGCAGTATAAAACGTGAAGAGGTGTACAGTACCCTCAGAGAATTTAATATACCTGAGAAACTTATACGCTTAATAAAGCTTACTATGAAGGATATGAGATGTATGGTTAGGATAAATGGAAGAATGTCGTGCAGGAAAAGGACTATTGCAAGAGGATGCTCTGGCTTGTGTAGTGTTTAATCTGGCACTTGAGAAGGCTATAAGAGACGCGGGCTTATGTGGACGAGATTGAGGACGAGAAAACATATTTACGAGGCTTGTCCAATTGTTGGACTATCCTGATGATGCTGACATTGTGGGACGCTCTCTTCAGGCTCTGACTGAGGCATTTCTGTCACTGAAGGGCACAGCAAGCAGACTTGGACTTGAAGTTGATGAGTCCAAAACCAAGTACATGGTAACAGAAGAGACTCCTAAGCCAGATGAGCCCGTTACTGTCGGACCTCATAACTTTGAAAAACTATTGGAGTTTACTTACCTGAGATCAGTGGTCACCCTGGATAATGACCCCGATATTGAGATAAGAAAGAGGACAACAAATGATACTTGGACTATTAAATGAGATGGAGCTTGTGTGGTGTCGGCCACTCGGAGCGTCCGAGGCAGTCTGGATTTCTTTCCCCTCTGTATAACGAACACTACGCAGTCCGTCTTTGCCGTGTTCACCTGGATGTTCAGTAGTTTTAATTTTTCCACTATTTCCTGGGATGCTGTTTCAGCCTGCTTTAGAGCTGTTCTGGAGTTTATGCTGCGATAGTTGCTTTTCTATAGTTGCAGCCTACAATGTCTGCCGGATAGATGGAGAGAGAACGGGAGATAGGACTGCTCCTTGTGTTACACCGCATGTGAGAGATATGGTCCTGGAGAATTTGTCACGAACCCATACAGCCAGGCTCCGTTTACTTAGAAATGACACAATGATGCTATACAGTTGTACTGAGCATTCGGAGTCCGAGAGCTTTATATGCCGTGAGGCATGGAATCGAATGCTTTCGTGCAGGCTATAGAAATCATAGCGTTTCTGTTGAGGTCTCTGCACACTTCAGTCTGAAGTTTCATGAGGTGGTGTTCTGTACTGAGGTGTGCTTGAAAGCTACACGCGAAACAGCTGTAAGGCTAGTGAAGCGCTGTCGCAACTGGAGACGATCTCTCTGCTTAGTGACTGGTGGAAAAATGTGAGGGACAAAGGAGCCTGGGAGACTGACGTCAGCTCCATCTAGGACCGGCTAACGAAACTAACTAGCTTATTTGCTTATTTTGTAAATAAATAATGTATTTATCAACATTTAATGTTTTAAAAATGTACTATGATATATATTACGATTATAACTATAAAAATAGGATCTAAGCATACTCTGATTTAGCCAGGAAAAATTATATGATTGTTAAACTTCTCAGGGTAAGGATTGCCCAGCAGTCAGTGAGAAGTAGTATACATATAGGATCCTTTCACTGTCCAAATCAGAGCATCCTGGGGACTAGAAAGAAAGTATTTCTGTCCGGCTGGCCGCCAGTGTTCTCATTATTCCCATTCTACCTATTGACTCTCTCTCGGGAAGTTCGAGCTTGCTCCTCGGCTTCCTTCCTTGGACCTTTTCCCTGCGGATTTCGGGCTTGCTCTCCGGCTCCCATTACAACCCTCTCTCTCTCTCAGGAAGTTCTGGCTTGCTCTCCGGCTCCCATTACCTCTCTCTCTCTCTTGGGAAGTTCGGGCTTACTCCCCGACTTTCTCTTCCTTGAACCATTTCCTTGAGAAGTTCGAGCTTGCTCCTCGGCTCCCATTCTGTCTTTTACCTCTCTCTCAGGAGGTTCGAGCGTGCACCACGAACCACACAAAAGAAGGAGATTGCATACTTGGTCAAGCAATTTAAACACATCACAGGCAGCGACAACAGAGAAGGCTAACCCTAATGTAACTAAAGTGATAATCAGCCCAAAGAGATAATAGCCTTAGATGGTGTTATTATAGAATGACTGTGGCTAACAGAGCTATACATCACTTTTGGGGATACAGATGTTGTCAGAGCAATGAAGTTGAGGCGCTTAAGATATGCAGAACATATCGCCAGGATGGCGGACGAAGAAATGACCAAAATACTGCTAACACAGCCAATCCATGGGAAAAGGAGGAGAGGGGAGACCAGAGCTGAGGTGGTCAGATGGTGTGGCAGGTGATGTTTGCTTCCTTGGAGTCAGGAACTGGAAGGCGTCAGCAGAAGACCGTGACGATTGCAGAAAACGGATGGAGGAGGCCAAGATCTGTAACCGGGTTGTAGCGCCGTGAAATAATAATAATAGCTTGTATATCAAAGGTGCTCCACTTCTCCAGTAATAATTAACCTAAGCTTTATAACAACATAAATTGATAGCAGAATTAAAAACATTTATTATGTATACATTTAAATATAATTCATTTATTAACCTCTATCCAGAATTGATTAATGTCACCTATAATTTTTTTAAAAGGGTCTTCTTTTATTTGAGTTATCCACATAAATTTGGTTAAATATGAAGTCGGGAAGTTTCTGTCGGTACCTCTTCTTTTCATGTCTCCCCATTTCTCTGATCCCCACAGTCTTTCAATTTTTTGTGTATTTGCAAGTGTTACTGGGTCAACAAAATTATATTTATGATTTACCGTCAAATGAATATTGTTTAGATTCTTATAGCCCTTCCAACAATCGGATGCTACAACACTTCCTAGATGAATGTCTTTTTATAACCTCAATTAAGGTAAATTCGGTTCAATTACCATTTCGATAAAACAATGATTTGTTTCTCAGCATATACCTCCGAAAACCCACTGTTGTGGTAGTATCCGTCCTACATTATATTTCCTTCTAACGAATAAACTTTCTTAAATTTCAACAAATTTGTCGTTTCCACCAATAACAAAATTACTTTTTTCAATCTTCCAAACGTATACTTAACGTTGAAAATTATTCCAATCTATTATTGTTGCTTGTGATATACCTAGATGTTCTGTAGAATATTTTATACTAGTTAAATCCTCGGACCAACAGTATATGAAATGCACGACAGTTTCAAAATCTATCCGAGAATTTTCAAACCAAGTATCTCTTGGCTCCTAATCCAATTCGGCAGCTCATCTTGAAACATTACTTTGCCTCTAAAGCACAACTTCATTTGATAATGCATAAATTCCACTGCACTTTCCTCATCATAAATTGCTCTGAATTTTTCAGTGTTTAAATTCTTAAATCTTAAGAGAATAAGTTTAAAAGTGATAACAAAATCACATGTTCCATTTTCATAAGTAGGTAAGTATAATATGGTAAGATTACTGAAACGAAAGTGGAGCCCCTATAATATACAAGTGCCTAATTTTGTTGAACTATCGACAAATGTTCGAAGCAATTTGAAAATCCGTGAATAATTCAGTTTACTTTTATCTTATTGTTTACATTTGTTATCATCCTTCATTTTGTACTGTAATAGTATGATTTATTCTCTGGAAACTTGAATTTCGGTGGCCATTGAAATATTTCAATATAAAGCTTACTGATTTTTCGACGTCAATTGACGGAGGCAATTTAATAGACTCCATCCAGCTGTCGAATCTCCGTTGCATTCGAGGATGATCACACGTCATGATGCAGCTCCTGTCGTAGCAGTCGGTCACCTTGTACAAGTGCTTAGGTTTGAGTGTCTTCTGTAGCTGAACCTTGTAGGCGCACCCGCATAAATCACAACGCTTCCACACGTAGCGCTCGTGATCAGGGAACTCTACATTCCCGTAAACCAGCCTCTGAAACCTGAAAAATGCTTTTAGAATAATAATTAACCAAATTGAACATAAAAATACAACTCACGTAGCATTGTGGACATGGTGGCCGAGAGCATTAAGCCGTCACCTTAGCAAATTCGAGACTGATATGGAGCCGGTTCGAATCTGGCTTGGGCGGGTTGAAATTTATTTCGTGGCGGTCACACGTAATGAATCTCGGCCTTCCCATTCTGGTTAGAATAGGTTGGCAACCTGTAGGATAATCCTTTCTGTGTGCCTTTATAGGATAGAAAAGGACATTAAACACTCCTCCCCCTCCCAAAAAAAAAAAATCTTACGACAATTGTCGTCTACCTTGTTTCCTATTTAATTCAGATTAGCTCCAAGAGATAATAACTAGACTGGAGAGGGATGGTCAAAATTGTAAAACAGTCTCTTTGTAGTCTATGTTTGTCGAAGATCAATGACAAGGATTACAGGTGGAGAGAAGGGATATAGATATGATCAATGACAAGGATTACAGGTGGGAGAAGGGATATAGATATGCATAAAGTAATATCAACAATCGACAAAAAAATTACTGAAAAGATGATTAAGGTTAATTTCAGTCCGAGATAAACGAAAGATATGCTACTAAAAAAAAAAAAGCTTCCTCAAGTTATTTTGCGTACTTTTTTCTATATGCCCCACCAAAACTATTCGATTTAATCGTTCCCATTTCTCTTTCCAAAAAATTTTAACATTGCATCTCCATCTAATTTTATACCTGGAACTGCTTCATTGCATATCCATCACTGCAAACACATTATACAGGAATCTAGAAGGAAGGCAATTTCCGGTTTTTTGGTCATGCACGAAACGGAAAATATTTTTTCGACTATACATATAAAAATATGGTTTAGGTACAGGGGTGGCCAACCGCCAATTTTTTCACAGACGGTTTAGATGTGCCTGACTGTTAGATACTCGAGTATTGTTTATACCTTCTTACCTTCGTGGTTAGAGATTATAAAATGGAGATAAGGATAGGATCTACTTCGCTTAGAGGAAAAGGAATAATTTAATAACACAATTTAGTTAAATAATTTACGCCAGATTCTTAAAGCGCCAATCTATAATAGTCAGAAATGATCTCTTGTAAGAGAGCGTGATAGCTTCATGATGCTGCTGCAGCTGCCAGAGTCTCGTTCGGTGAAGGTAACTCTGGACCACAGTATTTTCTATTGAGAGTTAGATCAACTTGGAACAGGGATTTGTCTATTCTCTCTGGTTGAAAGAAGTATTGATACTTAATTAGCTTTTTAATAGAAGTATACTGATAGATATGACATCCAAAGAGTATAGATTAGACTCTATGGCCAAAGACCACGATATAAACATACAAATATGGAAGGGTAAAGATGCAATGCGCCACTTGTAATCATTTAGTAGATAAATTTTAACTAACCACAATGTTACAAGTAAGCGTTACTATTCAAACTTGACTTCATAAATTTACAAGCTGCTGTTTCACTCGCGTTAAAAATTGATTAACTCTTATCACAAAACAACCTATAAAATAATAGCCTATGAAATCGCACATCGAAATAGGAACAATTCAAAATTCCTTACATCAGAAAATTTAATAATTGAACCTCTAGTAAATCACGTAAAAGCCACTATATATATATATATATATATATATATATATATATATATATATATATATATATATATATATATATATATATATATATATATGAGTCGTAACTCGGTATAATAAAACCTAAAGCTTTCTTCGATAAAGGATCTACCTAACGCAAAAAGTATTTTTAAAATCGGACTAGTAGTTCCGAAAATAAGCGCTTTATAAATAAATTCATATAAATAAATCTTTTAGCTTTACATAATAGCATGTAGGGTGTTATTCGAGTATTTTTTATTTAACTAACGAATAACGAATACATTTTCATTCGTTATTCGTTAGTTGTATACAATTGATTTATTGATTATTCGTTATTCCACAGATAAACAGAATTATCTATTATTCGTTATTTCAATTTTACTTGATTGAAGTAAAATTATTGTGAAAATTTTCCGATTTATCATTCGTTGTTTCTATTTTATCTCTTGAACGGATGAATGGATTTTCTCTATTCAAACGGTTTTCCGACTGTTTAGAGATAGGCTAAAAGTAAAATGAGTCTAAAAGTCATACGTTTTTCGTCGTATATCTCGTGAACGGGTTGTTATAAAATAAAGACCTTTTTACTATACAAGGTTTTATTCATCTTAGAACAGGACTACATTCTTTGGTCATACAAACTTAGAGACATTGTAGACCAGATGTAGATAACATAATCTAACAAATTAAGTAAACATATATCACATTAAATATTATTAACAGTTTTAACTTAGAATTCAGCTCATATAAAAATATAGGAATTAATTATTATTCACCATATTCTCCTCTCCTTTATTTACGGAGTTTCAACTATTTGCTGCCTGTCCTCTTCTCCTATAGTGGTAGTTTCTAGTCCCATCGGAGTATTCCTGCTTGGGTTTGGGCTGTTAAAATCAGTTGTTCCAAGTAAGAATTCACCGTCCCCACTAAGAGCTAGGTGGCGGAGGGATACAGTAGCTTCATTTCCGTTTTGCAGTCGCACTAGGGCATAATTCGGACCAGAGATTCCAAAAAATCAACCGCGTCAACTAACGGATCATACTTACTTTGTCTAATGTATCGTTTCAAGAATACTTTTCCCAGGGTCATAAGCCATGTTGGCATGGATAATCCATTTGACGATTTTCTGCTATGAATAAACATCTTGTGTGGTGTAACATTCGGAGCAGTGCAGAACAAAGATCTTGTTAGCCACAGTCATCCTGTAATAACACTATCTAAGACTATTACATCTGGGGACTGATTATCACCATGGATACACTAGGGTTACTGAGTTCAGTTTTCTAAGTTAGGGTCTGTTTCAAAGCGTGTAGGTTTTAAGTAGTTTTCCATTTTGTGATACAAAACATAAGTTAAAACACGTATAAACAAATGGTGACGTAGAGGATATTTCTTAGATGAATAGATTGTTATAAAATAAAGACCTTTTTACTACACAAGGTTTAATTCATCTTAGAACAGTACTTCATTATTTGGTAATACAGAGCTAGAGACATTATAGACCAGACGCGGGTAACATAATCTAACAATTAAGTAAACATATATCACATTAAATATTTTTAACAGCTTTAACTAGAATTCAGTTCATATAATAATAAGGGAATTAATTATTATTCACCATACGGGTGAATGGATTTTCGCTCTTCAAATGATTTTCCGACTGCTTAGAGGCAGGAGAAAAGTAAAATGAGTATGTAAATTTGTTGACCTTTCATTCGCTTTTCCTCATACATTTTGTGAATGAGTGAATGATTTTTCCTGTTCAAAATGATTTCAATAATGATATATGTGTTAAAAAGATATTTCCGAATTATTTTTATATATTAAAGAAGTTAAATGGTTGATAACCTACCTGATAAAATATTTCGAATTCTGTTTAACTAATAAGATTTAACCGTTATAGTTATTATAAGTTATAGTATAGAACCATGTTGGGAATGATTCATTGGTAATGAGATATTTTATGTGTTTATACATTGAAATTTAGAGCCTTGTTTTAAACAGCAGAACCTGTGACTATCATATTTATTACCTGTTCAATCGAGTTGTATTCTGCTTCTTCACAATGCCACTCTTCTTCTGAGGCGTTGTCCAAGATATTGGGCGACCTCCGCTCTGTGTTCGGGATTTGTCGTCTCCCAGGCCGTCTCTCTTCTTGTAGCAAGCATTATCTTTGAAAATATAGCCAGTATAGGATTCCATTCATATGTTACTAAATAACCTAGTAAGTCTTACGAATGGTCTAGTTAACGAAACATATGTTTTCGATTGAATATTACAATAGGAAGTAATAAAAAATTATACCCATGTTATTATAACTTAAAATACTTTTTATGTTAAAATTTTTACTAGCAGGGCTGTCTTTAGCCAAGTGAAGGCACTTAGCACTTAAAAATATAGGAACCCTTCAAATTGGAGAATTTATTTTCTGAAAAACTTCTGATTATCAGATATAATTGCTCACTCCGTTCCTGTTCTCTCATGACCTAATCCAAATATCATACAATATCCAAACTCCAGCAATCTCTCCTAAAACCATAATTTTCCTCAACCTTGACACCCTCACCCGTGAAATGATCTTACCCGACCTGGAAACCCTGTACTAGAGTAAAATCTATTCCTGTCCTTCTATTGACTCCATGGTTGGCATTCTCACATCTAATCTTGTCAGGATCCTTGACACCACTCAAAACCTCTAACTTCCGTCGCTGGCCTGCTCCTTGGATGTGTCAAGAAAGAGAGATCTTCAAAAGAGGCAGCCCGTAAGCGCTTTAGAAGTACATGGCGTACAGACGACTGTCAAGGGTTTAGGGTACTCCGCAATCTGATACAGACAACAATCCAATTACTTTCATGAAGCCCTTTTCTCTGCTCCTGACTCTAAATCAAAATGGCATCTGCTTCGCAAACTCTCTCTTTGCAAAGCCGCTTCCTCATTAGTCATTCAAGTCTCACCCGATGAATTAAACTCATACTTTTAATCTGCGTCCTTCAACAGTTCTCAACCCTCTTCTTCCAAATTTTTCATAGTTCTATCATTTAAGTCCAGTAATTTTTATTTTTCCGGCATCTCTGCCACTGATCTTATTTCCTTCATAGTAAAATCACATACCAATTCCACAGGCTTTGATGGAATACCCGTCAAATTGTTAAAATGATGCCTTCCCGAAATCTTACAGGTTCTTCTGTTCATATATAATTTTTCCCTCCAAAACTCAGTATTTCCTACCGCCTGGAAAAAATCTTTAGTCCATCCCATTGACAAAATCCCAATTCAAGATCTAAAGACTATCGCCCAATATCGATCCTCCCTAACTTTTCCAAACCACTAGAAAGAATAGTCCAATCGCAAATATCGAGCTTCCTCGAAAAGACCAAACTACTTGATCCTCTCCGATCTGGTTTCCGACCCGGCTTTTCCACCCAATCCGCTCTCAACAAAATCACTTGTGATTTATATACCGCTATAGACGAAAAGAAGTTAACAGTGCAAATACTCCTTGACTTCTCTTAAGCTTTCCTTCTTTCTTTTTTTTTTCTTCTGACATCTCTATCCTTTTCCAATAGTTCTGTTCTCTGGTTTCAACCTTTCCGTTCCGATTGGTCTCAAGCAGTTGCTATTCCTAATTAACCCCTATCTTCCTTCCTTACCCTGTCCTCAAGAGTAGCCCAACGTTCTAGCATTTCTCCTCTCCTTTTCAATACCTATATCAATGATTTTCCCGATTCAATCCACCACTGTTCCCACCACCTTTACGCCGATGACTTCCAAATCTATTTATACTTCCCTCCTTCTGAGTTATTAGTTGCGTTTGCCAATATTCAGGAAGACCTAGATAGGATCAGTGCCTGGGAAAATCTGAATAAATTAAGGTTAAACACAACAAAAACTCAGGTCATTCTTATTGGTTCCAACTCCCTCCTCAGATCCAACCCCGCCTTCCCTAATTTATTCCTAAATGATCGCCCTATCACTTTCAGCTCCTGTGTCAAAAACTTAGTGATTATTATTGACCAAACTCTTTTTTGGAAACCCATATTGCCCAAATTTCCCGATGTTCAATAAGTGCCCTAAAATTATTCCATCGTTCCCGCCATCTTTTACGACAGCCCACTTCTCTATATACTATATACTCTCCCATTATTATGGCTGTGTGGTATATGGTGGCCTCTCGATTGTACTCGAGGACAGACTGAAGCTTATCATGAAGATTTGTCTTTGGTACCTCGAGGCGGTCTCACGTGACACACCTTTACGGCGAGTTAAAGTGGCTATTCCCCTTCATTCGTAGACAATATTTCCTGGTATCTTTCCTATAGCGAACCTTCAACTCCCAGCACCTTGCCTACGTCTACAGCCTCTACATTTCAAATCCTCGGTCCACTAACAGGAAACAAGATCGCGCCTTTCTGACCTCTATATCCCTTCCCACAGAACCAAAACATTCGAACGTTCCTTCCTTGCCAGCTCCATTGTCCTCTGGAATTCTCTCCCTTCTAATATCCGACATTATTCTTCTCTCTCTTTCAAATCTACCTTTTTCAACACCTTACTTCCCAAAAAGACGCTGTCAAATCATGAAATTATAATTTAAGATCAATATCTTGATTATTTGAAAATAATTGTTTCTGTAATTGTAAATAATTACTTGTTTTTAATTGTTTGTAATAATATAAGGATGAAGACATCAAGGACGATTTCCACAAAAAACTAGAAAGGATACATCGACGGTGTAAAGGCAGAAAGCGCTTACCAAAACGAAGAAATTGAGGTTTTGAGTGAAAAGGTTACGTAAACGACATTCTTTCATCTCACGCTATGATTGAAGCGAGGATACAATGTCGATTTTGTAATTCACTAGGAGAGATGAAAAAAAAATATGGCTTACAACCCTTTTTGCACTCCAAATTCTCCATACCATACCAGAAATGCACAGACTTATAGAATGCATTTTGGAAGAAGAACCTGTGCCGGAAAAAGGAAAATGTGGTATTAACAAAAATTAATAATAGAGGAATCACTTTGCTCAATGTGGGTATAAAATCTTCGTGCTATTGTACAACCGACTTGCACCCTATTACAAAAGAGCACTAGGCGATCAGGAATGTGGTTTTCGGAGAAATAGATCAACAATATATCAGATCTTTCCCCTTCGGCAGATAGATGAAAAGATGTGGTAATACAACACGGTGACAAGGCGGCTGCTTATAGATTTCAGAGCTGCATATGATAAGATCTACAGATCCATGGTATATGATTGGATGACTATTTATTTATTGCGAAATATTACATTCTGTCTCAGCAGGGACAATGGTAATAGTGATAAAATAAATCATTCATACAATATTTACTAAAAATGAAAGAATAACATGATATATGAAGCAATGGCAGATACGAAAATC
The DNA here is from genome assembly GCA_948150685.1 of Rhaphigaster nebulosa. NCBI lineage: Eukaryota > Metazoa > Arthropoda > Insecta > Hemiptera > Pentatomidae > Rhaphigaster > Rhaphigaster nebulosa. The sequence continues at coordinate 17,496,099 of OX411309.1, forward strand.
CCATCTAAAGTGATATCTTTAACCAAGATGATAATGTGGCACTCTAACTGTCAGATATGAGCAAACGGAGAACTGTCCAAACCCATGGAAATTAAAAAATGGATTTAGACAGAAAGACGCCCTACCCCCATGCTATTCAATTTAATTCTGGACAAGATTGTGAAGGGTGTAAATTTAGACGGAAGCGGTACGATAATGAATAAATCATAAGGAGATATTCATCTCTTTAAGGACCTGCGCTTATCTGACACTATATGAATGAATAGGTTGAAATGGTATGGGCATATTAATCGAAACAGTGAAAACAGGCAGGTGAAAATGATTTACAAAGGGAGTATCTAAGCCACGAGGAAAAAGGCGTATCAAAAACTTTTATAGTTTCAGAATTAAAGAACATTGAATTATACGTTGGATGAGCACCTAACAATATAAATTCGATTGAGGAAAATGGTCGAAGCCGATTGTAGAAAAACCACAATTTCTACCAACTTGGCCAAAATCAATTCAAAAAAGGGACATTTAAATGTACACCAGAAACGGCTGTTCTAAATTAAAAATATTTCGAATAAAACTTGTGGCACATCAAATCATTTTATTTAGAGAGTAATATTATACATATTTAGAATCTAAATACTATATAATCCCGTTTACGACTGACTGCGACTTACAGGAAGCGCGTCTCCCTCACTCACTCATTTGTATAAATTTTAACCAACTTTCTAGATGAGTTACAAGCTTGAAAATTGGCAAAAATGTAGCTTTTAGCCAGTATTCGATGAGAAAATTTCAAAAATTAAAATGTTTAATGTTTGACCCACAAAAAAATCAAAATGGCGGACGAAACTTAAAGAATCGTAAGACCTATACCTACGAGGTAAAAGAAGTCGAAAGCTGACTTCTCTCCAGAGATAAATAAGAGGAGGAAGAAAGCATGTACTTAGAATGTAGTCTCTGTTTTCGAGTAATACCTTAGAAATACCTAATAACTTAATTTCTTAATTACCTAGGTACCTACTAAATTTGTTTGTTTCGTAGTAAGTAACAAGTGATTAATGATAACAAGTACAGCATCATATTATAAAATTTCATTAGGTCTCTGAAAATGAGGGAATTTATTGTAAATATAAAAAATAACTTAGGTATTAAAATAATACAAAAAAAAATAGACCTCTTATGATGATTTATTTTATTTATTATTTTAATGGATGGAGATGGGATGGATTTTATCGATTTGGTGAATCCCAAATCCGATAGGGAATTTGGAAATAGCGCCCTTGAAAGCCTGGTAAAGGATACTTTTACCGAAGAAGTTTGAAAACAAATAATTAAGTAGAAATGCTCGTGGCCGAACAAAATTTCGGTAGTAAATTTGACATTAACAACTTCTAGAACCTAATGGACGATCACCAAATCGATGAAATCTACTCCCCCCTCACTTAATAAATATTTAAAAATAAATAAACTATTTTATTTCAAAAATTTAAACTGCTTGAAATTTCCACTTAAAATCAGTTTCTAATAAACGAAAAAAATGTCGGAAGAATATGCCGAAATTATTTCAAAAGTCATTATTGTAATTAAAATAATTATTTTACAATAATGAAATAAATAATATTGGATTAATTCATGTCCATTTAGGTTACAATTGAAATGGAAAAATTTATAATTGAAATGGAAAAGGTTACAATTAACTTGGAAATGCTATAACATGAACGGCAGGAGTTTTTGCACCATGATGGGAGAATTCAGACCAATCTGCGTCGCTTGATATGTTGTGCAATATCCATCAATTTGTTCCATTTTGTAGAAGGCATTCGAATGCAACGTCTTTGACATGCAATGCCTTCTGATGTGTCGTATCGGTAATTTTTTTAATATTCTGATTTTTGCATTGAGTGCATTGTTGGAATGCCTTATTCCAGATTTTGTGATAATCACAAATATATTTTCGGATGAAATTGTTGTGAACAAGTTGTGCATTACCTTTTCAACTCAACAACAGGTATTAGTTTTTGAAAATTTTAAAAGTTAAATTATCCAATTAGAATACGAAAGATTAAATAAAAACAAACAAGTCTGATCAAGCGAAGCTCCTCCTATTCGAGCGTTGAGAAGAATATTTGGGTCAGTGAGGGAAGCAGGCACATGGAAAAAAAAGGAGAAACCGAAAAATCTATGGCACATATAATGACATAGACATTAGTCGGTTTGTTAAAATAAGACGACTTCATTGCATAACGACATTCCGAAGAAGTAAACACATTCGAACCAGGAAAGTTGGATAACCCAGAATAAGGCCATAGTGACCGCATTGTTAGGGCTTAAATCATCTTAGCCACCTCGAGTCAACTTGGGAACTGGTTCGAATCCAACCTGGACGGGTTGAAATTTATTTCGTGTCTGAACCATGTAATAAATCTCGACCTTCCCACTCTGGCTAGAATAGGCTGATAACCTGTAGGATACGCAGTCCTGACTCTCTTAATTGGAGTTGATAAGGACTTTAGCATTCCCTCCCTCCTCCCCCCTCCCACATAAAAAAATATCTGATGTCGACAACACATGACTTCCTTGTACGCCTATTAAACTATAAATCGGTGGCTCAAAAAGTGATCCTGAATTTGGTTACTAGTTTCCGAAGGTCGTAGTATCTCAAAAACATTCCAACAAGACATCCATCTATTGACTGACACACACACACACAAATGAGGAAAAAACCAGTATTTTACACTCAATTTTAACACTTAAAACAAGAAATAAAAATGTTTAATTGGATTGGAAACCAAATTGCGTTTGTAACCTTTATTACCGAAACATATGATTTATGTATTTAATTTAAATATAATTTTTGATGTAAGCTTATTATGGCCTTCAAGTAAAGTACCCTTTTCGGCTCACAAATTTTAACCAAAATATAGTAAATACATTCACATCAATATAAAAGTCCTATTTACCAAATTTGAGATGTTTTACATTGTATTTTAATATAATTTTTGATGAAAGTCTAATATGACCTTCAAGTAAAGTACCGCTTCCGGTTTTCCAATTTAGACCAAAATTTAGTATGTTATTTAAATCAATATATAAGTTATAAATACCAAATTAGAGAAATTTTGCAAAGTATTTTAATATAAGTTTTGATGGAAATCAATTATGATCTTCAAGAACCACTTCCGGTGATCAAGCAGGGAGGTTCACAACTAGATTTTACAACAATTCTAAATACAAAATTTCAACTTTCTACGGCTAACCGTTTTTGAGGTATGGGAAATACGAACGAACGTACGAACGTACGTACGCACGTACAGACGCCACGACGAAACTAGTCAAAATGGATTCAGGGATGGTCAAAATGGATATTTCCGTTGAAATCCGAAAACCGAAAATTTTCGCGATTACAATACTTCCTTTACTTCGTACAAGGAAGTAAAAATAGAGTAAGGTAGCGGGCGGAGGTCTAGTGCCTTACCACACCCACTAAATGAGAGGAGTCATAGATCTAAATGATTGCTGTTCTACTGTCAAATGATTTAATGGATCCTTGACGGCCATATATGATCGTTGCCATCATAATATCTGATAAGAACCATTTGGGCTCTCTATTTCCACTTTTAGGACATTTAGGACCTTTTACAATGCTCCTTCCAATTTCCTTTAAGTGCTCTCATCGATCGGCTAAGAACAACGTATTCTCATTTCTTTGAGCCACTGAGCACGGAGATGGAATATTTTATAGATTGTACAACTTCATATTGGAGATGGTTCGGCCTGTTTCCTTTTGTGAAGAAGGATGGTGGCTACAGGCCCTCATACAGTCACTTCACCCTCGTGTTGTTTGGTACAATTGCCAGTTGCGTCTGTTCCATCTATTACTACATTGCCGAGGATTTCTCAAATTTTCCTCCAGCTCAATACTCCAATTTAATCTTGGGCTTGTTGTTGCGAGAATGTCTAAATCTGTATTCTTGCTTCGTATTTTGTTTTAAATCAGCGGAACTGAAGCGAATGATGGAGAATATTGAAGAAGTGGGCAAATTCATCAGTAACGAGAGAGTAGGAGTCGTCAAAAAATTCAGTCCCAGGTGGAGATATATCGGCCACTTCGCATATATGCTCATTTCGCTAACTTACGAGTTGATCGTTAACACATACCGATGGTGTCTTATATCGACCTATTACGTGGGCAGGATGGTTTGGACATTGCGTGTACTCCACTTGATGGACATGTTGAACCTCTTCAGTGTCTATTTTTTCGAGCTGGAACGAATGATCTCTCATAACAGTACAGTCGGCCAGCTCCACTGCCTCATTGATTGCTACGAGAAATTATGCAGCCTCATGTGTACTTTCCATGAGCTCTTCGGATTGAGTCTTCTCCTCACCTTCAGTCATCTCTTTGTGTTCATTGTCTCCTATATTTGTATGGCAGTCGGTTACCAGTTCTTCACTTCCGTAAATTGGGAAATCAACATATTCACATTCTTGACTCTGCCTGTATTCATACTTCAATTGGTTCAGCCTTGTTCAAAGACTAGTGAGTCGGTGAGTTCATAAGAACTGATATCAATTTGATAACTTCTTTTTACTTTCCCTTACCTACGAAGTATATAGTAAGCGGAAGTATTGCGATCATGAAAATTTTCGAATTCGAGTTTTTGACGGAAATACACGTTTTAAGGTCCCCTGATTCCAAATGACCAAGTCTCGCAAAATGGTCAGTGTGTATGTGAACAGTCTAGCTCAAAAACGAAAAGTTGTACGATACTGAAATTATGTATTTAAGGTTGGCACATGCATGTGATGTTACAGCTACATTTTCGTCAAAATCGACTAACCGGAAGTGCCACTTTATATAATCGATTTTACAATTTTCTCGAAAACGGCTCTAACGATTTTGATGAAACTTGCCTAAATTATTCTTCATAAAGACCTTTAACTTTTCATATATGTAGTACATCAGCGAGGAAATAAAAAAGTTATGATGAAAAGAATATTTTATTTGCGCATGGCTTAAAAAGTATGCATTTTATGGTAAATTGTGTATATAATTGTATGAAAGGTTATTAAATTATCTAAAAAACAATTAAAGAATCATCAAAATCGGACCAGTATTAGCAAAGATACAGCGCATCGGACTAACCGGAATTAGCTATTAAATCATGGATTTTACAATTGTTTACAATTTTCTCGTAAACGGCTCCAACGATTTTGGTGAAACTTGCCTAATGTCTTCAACATAAAGACGTTTAACTTTTCATTTATGTAGTATATCATCGAAAAAGTACAAAGAAAAAAGTTATGACGAAAAGAATATTTTATTTGCGCTTGGCTTAAAAAGCATGCAATTTATAGTAAATTATGTATAGAATTGTATGAAAGATCACTAAATTATCTAAATAACAAAAAAGAATCATCAATATCGAACTAGTATTAGCAAAGATAAAGCGTATTTTATGAGTAGTACAAGACCGTACACGGATAATCGAGCGCATCCGGAAGGAGACGGATGCGACTGAATCTCCTTTTACCAATCCGCCGATCTGTTATCAACAATACCGTCTGTAATAACGTAATTTAATGATAAAAAAGCGGAAATTAACTTAATAATTTCTACTTTTATATTATTTAATGGAAAAAAAATGTTTCCATGGAAACTAAACCGAAACCTTTAAAATATATTTTCAACTTGACATACTTAAAATAAAATATATAGGCAGTGTACAGAATTGTTGTACTAAAATTTAAAAAAAAAAAACTGTTTTATTGTACTTAACTGGGAGAAGATGTGAAGAAGTGGATGTGCTGAGTTTATTTCAAGTATTGTTTATGTGAACTCTTTAAAATTATATTAAAAAGATAATTATTATAGGACGGTAAGGGAAAGTTGTGTGATGCGCACCGCGCGAATTTTTTCATTACGTCAGGGTGAGGAAATTTAACAATTCGGTCGTTTATTTTCTGACAGCCTTGTACAACTTCAATATTATCAAATAATTATTCTAAGATTCAACAAATTCATTCCCTAAATCCGAAAGATCTGGACAATTGTCGAAGTGTGGAGTATTCAAATTTTCTTGACATCCTACAACTCCAATAATGTATAAACTCTTTGGAGATGACCATGTCCCATGTCCTGTAAGGATCCTGGACCGATAATCCTCAAGATAGTGTAAGTGGCACGCTGTCTTCCTGACTAGCAAGTGATTCCCACTAATTTTCTACAGCCTTTTTAAATTAGGACATTTGTATCTCAACGTTTTTCAAATGTTTTAACAGATTTATAAGGCGGTGGGAGACATTTTCGACTCTTGTTAAGCCAATCGCTCATATGTATTTTTTTAATTTAGCAACATCCAGACGGTTACGTTTATCAAATAACATTGAAGAAGAAGCATTTCAATGGATTCTAAGCCATTAAAATGCTACTTTATACTTTACTTTGAGTGGATATTGCTAATAATACTAATAATAATAATAATACTGCTAATTTAAAAAAATAAAAACATACATACACGGCATAAAAAATGGCAATCTTCCAACTCTCTAATACAATTATTTCTTCTTATCATGTGGAGAATCGAGTATTTCTGGAGCATTCTATTGAAACAGGGGTTATTTAAAAAATACAAAGGATATGATTTTTTTTAAATAAAAAATTACAAAGCTTTTACATAAATATATTTGGATGTATTGGGCAGTGTTGGGCAAACGTAATTCCAACTACAATTACAATTTCTTACCAATTGTAATTTGAAGTTGCATGAATAAAATTACTTGATGAACCACTGTAATTGTAATTGCGGTCAAATTATACACACCCACCGATTTTTCTAAAATTTACAAAGCCCAGGAGTAAGCCTAGAAAATAATAGTGAGTGAATAAATGTTTTTTAAATTAAGTTAAAATACGCATAGGGTTCGGATACACCCTGGTATGGAGAAAATAACAACTAGTTTGATTTAATGTGGGAAGTGAATGATAAAAAATGAAATATTTGTCATTGAAAATCAACGAATCCGTAGATAATATCACTCGATATTGGTTTATTTTAAATAAAACCTTTTCCGACATAAGATTGCGTGTTTGAGGGACTTGATCTGTAACCCAAGAAATGAGGATGAAAAAATTCGAAAGACTGGAAAAACTTGTGAAAACACTGGTGTGACTTGTGAAAACAGTTTGAGTCTGTCACATTTATTCAAACACAAAATTCATCAAAATGTTGCAATGATCCTCCCTCATAACGTATACACAGTGTAAATAAATAAAAATGAGTTGACGTCCGCATGATGGTATAGAAGAATCAATCTAATTAGGGATTGATAAATTATTTGCCACTTCTATAATTTTGTTTTTATTTAAAACTAGTTTCGAATGTTATACGTTCATCTTCAGTTCTAAAAACAAACAAAAATTCAAAAAACAGTTTGGTATTATTATACATATTAAATTAAATGTAATATAAATTAGTATTATAAAACATTTATGAATTATGAATTTGATTGAGACAAGAAATCAAATACATGTTGGAACTCACCAAGCTTTAAGTAGATTGTATCAAACAGAAAAGATTACATTGGTTTGTTCTAGCACTGAAATAGTAATGGAAATGACTGTAATAGAAGAAAGGTGAGATATTTGTAGGTGAATGGTACTGTTTAGAGGGAAGGATCACGGTTTTTCCAGAAATTCTAGTGAGTAATTGGTTTTTCTGTTATTGGTGGGAATAAATTTAAGATTGGACCATTGATCATTTAAGCAAAAATCTGGATTGGATTTGAAGGATTTTATTATTTCAAGTGCTTCATATATATTTAATTTGAGACTGTTTTCAACGTGATGTATTAATTTAACTCCTGAATCTTCGATGAATTTATGATTATTTTCATTTAAATGAATTGCAAAGTTGGAATTATCTGTCTTATTATTATATGCACGTATATGTTCCTTTAATCTCTGATTTAGTGATCTTCCAGTTTTTCCCGTGTATTTGGCTGCACAATCATTACAATTTAGTTCGTATACTCCGCTTTTTTGTAAAGGATCTATTTTGTCTTTAGGAGAAGAGAAATATGATGATAGGATTTTTCTTCTATTTTAAATGAAAGATTTAATCCTAGTTTTTTCAATTCATTTCCGACTTTGGTGGATATAGGGCCGTAATATGGAATCAAGACATAATGTTTCGGTAATTGTCTTTTTTTTTAAATGTGATTGCTATGGAATATATTACTAGTTTTCTTCTATTACTGGTTCAGTGCGACAACAAGCCAATACAAACTTTTCTGTTTGATATAATCTACTTAAACCTTGGTGAGTGCCAACATGTATTTGATTTCTTGTCTTAATTAAATTCATAATTCATAAATATTTTATAATACTAATTTATGTTGCATTTAATTTAATGTGTATAATAATACCAAACTATATTGCATATTTTTTGAGTTTTTGTGTGTTTTTAGAACTGAAGATGAATGTATAACATTCGAAACTAGTTTTAAATAAAAACAAAATTATGGAAGTTGCAAATAATTTATCAATCCATAATTAAATAAAAATAAAAATAAACAAGAACTTGTAAGTTTAGTAATTACAAGGAAAAATGAATTAATTTTTTTTTTTAAATCTAAGACTTTTTTGGCAGTCATACATATTTACACTATTGGGGCATTCACTTGTTGACCCTCGAGCTAAGCTGATGAGTGCAGCAGGTTTACTTGACAAGAACTAGTACAGTTCAGTTTTCATCCCGAATTATCAATTTAATCTCAAATCTGATAGTTTTGAGATAGAAAGGATACGTTAAAAAAATATATATATAAAAAAAAATTAATAAGATTTGTATTACAGACTGGAGACTTCACTGCGTCACTTAATCATATCATACATGTTATGATGATACAGTTTTGTGTTACAGGGTCTAGACTTCACTGCGTCATTATATCATGTCATGCAAGAAGACGATACCACGCTCATTTCAGGAGACGTACGTCATTATATCTTTAAATAATAAATTGAGAGTTGAGTAGTGGATACTTTAATCAGTAGTCTTGTTAACTAGGCCTTGTCTGCCTTAATTTCATTGGCTAATCGCAGAGCCGGAACTATGGCAATACAATATAGAGGATGGCCAATTTCGAACTAAATTTTATATTCAGATTAATGTTTATCATATTTGTTTCTGCTTTTTGATTGTTTTGGCCTTAATTAAGTCTTTAAGATGAGTTTAAGTTGTGAGATGGTGATATTTATTTCGAAATATATTATCTAAAATACTGTAATGAAATAGTTAACGTTTATTTAGGGAGTGGAGTGAAAAATTTAAAAAAAAAACGGAAAAATTAAGCTTGTCAATCCTGTCAAAAATTCTAGTACCCGGCCTGGTTATTCAAATACCTGTAGTATCTATAGAAGGGTTCACTGAATTAGATACTTGGGATGAAGGCGTTATTTAACTTAGTGTTGCTAGGTGCTGACGGGAGGGGATGACGTGAACCGACTCTACGAGAGAACTATAACCCCCGCTCCTACAACCTCTAAGTATGAATAGCAATAATCGATAGTTGGCTACTATCGATAGTATCGACAATTCAGAAAGTTCTCGCTACTGACTGCAGGAGGAATAGACGATTTAACCGGCAATTTTATTTTATTTCTTAACTTCTTTATTTATTTAGTTACTTTAAATGTTATGTACGCTTCTTCACAATAACTAATTTTTGTTGGATGAATAAAAGTATTGGATACATTATGGAAAATTCATGGCATGGATACTGAGAAGTAAATAAATAGACAATTGAAAATGTTTATTTACAGGAAAATAAATAAGCATCAAAACATATAATTGCACCTTGAAATGTTTTTTTGAATTAGTTTTATCAACAAAGTAATTGTATCCCACGGTGTTACTCGCTTTAATTTGGATTGACCCCAAAGATACAAAAATAACCTTTAAAATAATAACGTATAATATACTATTTTATAATTTCTATTTTCTTACATTTTCATGGAACAAGGTCATGATACATTTTTATAAAATGCCTCTTTATTTATTTACAAAATAACGCTTTCAAACAGTAATTTCACACTTACTGAAATGCTAGTGTAGTCAACTTGGTACAATGGGTATGAAGTCATGGCATCGAAACGTACGCAGTTGAACACTTTTCTCTTAGCAATTTATTTATGGTTCCTATGGGTCGTATGCTATCAAAGCCTTACTCAACGCGCGATCTATCTAACGCAAAAAGAATTTTTCTTTGTAAACTGCAGGTATAAAAATATTTTTAAGAAAGTGATTTAACATTAATTTATCTCTAAGAAGGAGGTGTACACACTTTTCAATAGCAATATGAAAATTTTTAAATATAAATATTAAATATAAAATGCTAATGATAAAAATACAAAATTTTAATTAGGGATTATTGATATATCAATGTTAGTTTTCCAGTTAATTGAGTGTTTTACAGGGTAATTTATTAATTTTAATTTAAAAAACATAATTAAACTCACATATTTGACTAATTGAGGAGTTTTCTATCAAAAATTAAGATTTTTTTGACAAATTAATATTCTGCACCTAACAATTATTCAGTTTAGTTCAAGTCTTAAATTTCCCTCTGTCAAATAAGTGTTAAAATAATTAAAAATACCTTAATGCCATGGAATGCCTCCCAAATAATTTTCCAAAAGTGGATATATCGACTTTAGATAGAAAACTCTTCAATTGGTTTTAGAGGGCTTGTTTATAAATTTTCAGGTTTCTACTATGAGCATATTTTGGAATTTATTTTTTTATGTTGTAGTTAGACAAAAATTTAAGGAGAGGAACCTTTGAAGTTATACATTTATAAAAAATATATAAACAGTTAGTCCATTTTTTTCTAAAATGTCCACGCCTGGGTCGTCTACACTTAATAAATAACACATTTCAAAACACTAAATTGAGAATAGCCAATATATAAAAAGCAATTAACAATTCAGACTCCATTATCAAAGTTCCAAAATATTTCTTTTACAAATGGTCAGTGGCGTAGCTAAGTCAAGTGGCGCCTGGGGCAAACTTAATGATTGCCGTCCCCTCCCTTCCCCCAGGACCGCAACTAGGGAGGGAAAAATTTGAATGAATGTTTATTTTTAAGTTAAGTAAAAAATATTTGTTTCTTCTTTTTGATAGTTTTGACTTTAATTCAGTCAATAAAACGAGTTACTGTTATGAAATGATGATATTAATTTCCAATTATCGATACCGGCACTCATTCAAGTACTTAAATCAAGTATTCGATACCATTTGGGTATCGAATGGAAAATTGAACTAGTGGTATCGATACCAAAACTACTTAGTGAAATGAAAGTATCGATATTTTACTTGTATCGATCAGTATCGAAAGTCCTTATATGCTTATTATACAGATTATTTCATGATTACTAATTTAAACGTATGTTCGATTTAACTCTAATAAAATAAATCTTCTTTTCGTTGCCAAAAAAAAAAAAAGAAAACAACATTTTTAAAAATTATTTCTTGGCATTTTGGCGCCCCGTTTAAGTAGCGTCCGGGACGACCACTCCCTTCGCCCTAGCTACGCCACTGCAATTAGTTTAAGGAAATTAAGCTTTTCCTTTGTTTAAATCATTTATTTACTGTATCTCACACATTTCTATCGTTGACGCAGAACTGCAGTCAGTTGAGCCAAGGCCTCCTCCTCCCAGTTTATATTTCATAGTTTTTATTATTGTCAATAATATTAATATATGGAATAAGGTTTTATGAAAACGAATATTACTCTCCCCTGACGACGGACATGACCGGCGTTTCGTGACCGCAAATTCCACCTTCACCTTTAACTACGGTCCGAAACGGTCAAGGATAGCATTGTGTAAACTATAGTTAATAAATGGTTTTACCAAAGAAAGCCAAATTTCCTCTAACTATGTACTTATAAAATCATTAGATTTTATTAGGTATTGTAAAAAATTGAAAACAAATAAAATACTTCTTTCTTATAGAATAAACTCCGGCTTCACATAAAAATGCAGAGAGAAGTGACATTCAACGCTTTCGGATTTTTCACTGTTGACTACACCTTGATATATTCCGTAAGTTATACAGGTTCAGCTTTTCACTTTTATAATACTATATGTAATCATCATACTATTATATAAAAGTACGGTCCCGTTTTTCCTTTGTAACTTCAAACCGCGAAAACGATTGAACCAATCTTAACCAAATCCTGACTGCATCATTTTCATTGTTCCCGACAATTTTAGCGACAATAAAATTTACCGATGTTTCATTAAAATGTGTGTAAGTGTGCAAAGGGCCTTATAACTTTATGGCCGACCGTTTAAAACGTAATTACTGGCCATAGCATAACCATCTGATTACTTATAATCAAAAATGCTATATATTATTTTATTAACTTTATATGATAATTTCACGACTGTAAATATAAATTTTAAATTAAAAGATGAAAACTTTACAAAATATAACATTATTTATATATATAATATTATTTACGGGACCTTCCGTAGAAATGCCGGGGCCCCCAACACAAGGTTTTAATTTGGACCTACAAGTACCAATACTCTAGCCGAGTATTAATTAACTTTCGTTATTTCAACAGTTGTAACTATCGATATTATCTACAAATAATTAATTAAAACATTCAGTAAAATAATGACATACTTAAAAAAATTTACCCTCCCCCAGGCACTAGGTACCGCTTACGGTCCCTCCTGACTGCCGTGTTCCTCGAAAGTTGTCGGACATTCAATTGATTATTTATATTAGTAATTATTATAGCTATATATTATATGTTTTTTACAAGAAATAAATTACAATAAATTTGTAAAAAAATTAATAAATGACCTTATGTTCATATTTAAATTCTGATATTATTATCAGATAAATGTTATTAATTTTTCCAAAATAATTATGGATTCATAATAAAAAGGATTTATATTAATTTAAATTGGTCACTTACTACATCTTTGGGTAAACCTTTGGAATTGCTACTAACAACTGTTAAGAGGTCTAGATTTTCAGACCAGACTATACTTTCTCCCACTGCGCATGCGGGTATTGTAATGCTAAGAAGACTCTCTACAGAGGAATTTGATCCAATACCAACTCATTCGGGTTATGCTATTAACAATTTCGATCCAAGGACCAAGTCAGGAACTGCGAACCATCATACGCCAGGGAGCGGAAGAATGGTAAGCCAGAGGTGTAGTAATAATAAACGATTGCTGACAACAAGTGGCGCATCCGAATTCGTTGAAGCTGAAAATGAATGCAATTTTCTAAAACTTCATGGACGAAAATCTATTCATCCTTAGTTTTACACATACTTGGTAATTTTTTTTCACCAGTTGGACTAAACTTCCCACATCGGAAGCTAATAGAACGTTGAGGAGATTGGTCATGATATTTAAACTTAAAGATGGTGTAGGAAAGAAGGCAGTGGGGACAAGAGATCTATTCGGTAAAAGGCGGGAAGTCTGACCTAATCCTACATGACTATTCCAAGTGAAAAGCATCCATCGGTTTGAGTATTTAATTGGGCATGCGCAGTCGGTGAAAGTATAGTCTGGTCTGAGAATCTAGACCTCTTAACAGCTGTTAGTAGCGATTCCAAAGGTTTACCCATCTTTGTTTACTGTAAAATATATTTCCAAATTTATTAAACTATAATATAGTGTTTTAGATTTACAATTAGTAGATATTGATATTTTTGTCTTATCCTTGTTGTCAGATGGTTCACGCAGCTACGACATACTTCATTATCTTGGTCCAGTTCAGCACAACACCTAATATGCCGCATAGTTTAGCTTTTATGGCAAACAAAACAATTTCTCTTTCTTTAAAACAATAATTTGTTTTAAAATTAATTATACATAAATTATTTTGTGTATTATTTATTTGCAATTATTTAAAAATAAATGATACCTAGTTGCTATTACTGTATGATATTGTTACATTTTCCAATTCAACCGTATTCCTGTTAGGTTGGTATTAATCGTTACTGTCTATGCAGCATATGTATCACTTGAGATAAGATAAGATTGATATATCTATTAAGATAGGATGGTGTAAGTGCGCACTAGATTTTACTAAGTTCTACTTTAAATGACTGTAACATCTTTACTTCTGTAGGACAAGTGCAAAATAGTTCGTTTCCAGAGGATTAATATATTCAAGTAATCATAAACAAAATTGAAACTTGTCAGACACGGAGCGAACTTTCGTTGCTTATTTGCGAACCACCAGAATTTAGAATTCACACTCCTTAAAGGGTAGCTCTTACCTCTTCAGGGTTTGGTTTTAACGGGACGATATTGTACTGACCACAAATTACGTTACTCATTTCTGATACATTTAAACTTAAACAGAAGACAGGTTCTTATAATTTAAGTATACCCGCTGAGCAATAGATTGACCATTTTAATTTAATTTTTTTTCGTTGTATTATTATAAAAATTAACAATTAATTTTAATTCCATATTTTCAACGTTGGACCTCTCGAAATTATAATCATTATTTAAGACAATTTATTTTCTCCACACTTCTAATGTTTGAATATTATTAAGTAGTTTTGAATGCATGAGGCTGTGGTACAAAGTCCTACGAAGTCGGAGCCTATTCGCTGTCTTGTATTTAAGTCATGAAAGAGTAAACACCTCGTTTATATATTACCAAGATGGTGTGTTTGGTAAAAGATAAAGATGGCTGCTGATATTATCAGCCATATTCAAGTCATCCTCCTGAAGGCCAGGAGGATATCCTAGAGCACATACATACCTATGCAGGCTCGAATGATACACGTGTAAGAATTAGACTATAACCTATCGGTGTAACCCGGTAGGTAAAGGCCTGGAATTAACTCTTCGCTTGGATACGTTGGTCCAAACCATTAATGGGCTCAGTCGTGTCAGGTGTGCCTTTTGGGGTCTCAGATACCCACCGGCAATGGCAATTTATAAGAAGTTGTCCACAGTATCTTCAGATATGCCTTCTGTAACCTAAACCTCACTAAACGACAGAGGATGGTGTCAAAAGTTTGGTGTTGATCCAGAGGATGGCTCTACTCTCTATCTCCAGGGGTCGGTAGCTCACGGCCTCCTCCAAGGAGAAGATGAAGCCATATATAAACACATGAAGCCATATATAAACAAGAAAGAAAGTTCGGAAGGACATCCAGAAACTCTACGGGTGATGGTTGTGGAAGACACCAACAAAGAAGATGATTCCGGAGGATGCAATTGAAGAATAGGCACGATGGTGAATGACTACCACCAAAGGAAGTTCTCTAAGAAAGTTTTTTTTTCAGAGTATAGTAACGGCTACAGGTAAAGTGGGTCCCTCTGATTATTGCAAATTACAGCCTCGTAGTAATTTGGATATGTACTGGTGCCCATGGAGAAACGCGGCTAACTGGATACCCGTCAATGCCCACTTTACAAACATTTGAAACAAATCTCAGTATTTTTCTATTTCCAAGCTATGCTAACCTTTTTCACACACCTCATAAATGTAATATCATAAATTTATTTTATAAAGACTTTTTAATTTTTTTTTTATGGGGTTATGACATTTTTTTTTTGTAGCTGGGGTAATGTCAGGATTATTTTGTAGAGCATTATTTCTCTGTATTTTATAGGAGCTGTGTTATTGTGAGCATCTGCCATTTGAGTTGTTAACGACTTGAGAGAAGGGTAAATAAAATTGTCAGTGTATTATGTAACATTGTTTAATTTATGTACAGAGTAAGAAAACATTTAAGTTAATAAAAAATAAAAACCCCGACTGCTCAATAACTTTTTTACGAGTCCTTTTACGAAAATGGTTGACGATATGAACTTGAATGCAACACCCGCCGCAATTTTGGTTCTTTCAATTTGCATTGATAGTGATAATACTCCTTTCCACGTGCTATATCTTTTCTATTTCTCAATTATCATCCTTAATGATTTCATTTCTGGGTTGTAATTCTGGTGGCTTTTTGCTTATCGGCTCCCGGAGTGATTATAGTCCGCTGTTTTATGATAACACGGAGAATGACTTTTCCGGTGATAACTAAATTATACACTTTCTTACCGATTACACTATTATGATGTGGAATAAAACACCATTTCCGCTGCGTACTCTATTACTTATTTCTAGATCTAAGACGTTTCTACTTTATCTTAAAAATAATTAACTGGCTTAGTGCACTTTGATTCAGAATAATGGAAAATTGAACAGCTTTTCTTAATCTGAATTAATCGAGAATACGTCGGCTCAACACAAATAGGAAGTGCATCAGCCATAGAATATTAGTGAATTGAATATTATGCTAAAAATAAATATACATCAACAGTTGTATCAAAACTACCGCCATGGCCAATGCACTCGTTATTTGCCAATAAAACATGCTTTTCTCCGTTTTATTTTCTAACCAATTCAAATTACTCCAGATGTAGTCTGGATAAGAATAAATTCATTTCCAAACCTCCCTCTTTGTATTGAAAAAATACACTTCTCTAAAAGAATTATTCTTAGCATTTATGCTAAATTAAATCATCTTAGAATTTGATGTATTCCTATTCCTAATATGATAAAAATTGAACTGCAGTTTAACGCTCAAATTGAAAAGAATTCCGTTTTCAAACCTTTTTTTTTTGTGCTGTAAATAACTTATTTCTTTGTGTGATGGTTAGGTCCCTAATAGTAGGTCAACCAGAATAAATATCAATCCTACTAAATGTATACTTTTTTTTTTTTTTTATAATTTCATAAAATTTAAAACATTTCGATTTTTTCAAAATTTGTGCATTAATATCTCCGATTGGACTGAAATAAAAAAAAAATCACAAACAGTTACTGTGTTTTAGGTTTATGGTTAATAAAAACCTTACTTGTTTATTTGCTTGGCTAAAGTCCGAGTAGTGAAGTAAGTTTTAACTGAACTATGGAATCATTTTTTCTCTTATTAATTTTTTTCTAGCAAAAAAATTTGCTTACAACATTATGAAAGAAGATTGAATATAAAATGTTTTTAAGGTGTTGGTTAAACTGGGTTTTAAGTGAAGGGGTTGGGTGACGGGGTTGGGTGACGGGGTTGGGTGACGGGATGTGGGGACTTATATATATATCGATCTAAAAGGAGTGGGCATTTTTCCATTATATTGAGTGCGGTCAATGATTACAGTCTAGTTGCCTTTGTCAGCTTTAGTAATGATGATGTCGTTATGGGATTTAAGAAAGGATCGGGTGAAGGCAAGGTCTTTGAAAAACTGGGGAGAAAAAATTGAAGGGAGGGATGGGGGATGTAGGAGATTATTTACTATTTTATTATTTACTCTATATTTAAGCTTACATAACTTTATATCTTACTACTTTTATATTTTTTACATCCATTTTTCCATGTATTTCGTTATATCTTACATAGAAATAATTTACAATACTTATATTATCATATTATCTTGAGATACTTTTGATACACCTATATCTTCTTTCTAGTTTTATTATAATTAGTTTTTTCTTTAATGTATTTTACTATATCTTTCTTTTCATTCATTTTATTTATCTTTTTTTCTATATTTTCACAATATTTTTAAATAACTTTTTTGTCATTTTCCATTAACATATTTTTCTTTATTTCTTATAATTAATTATTGTTTCACATTATGGTCAGCATTTTTTGTTTATACTTAGCATATTTTTCTATATACCTTATTTTTTCATATTAATATTAACATATTATGATCAGCATAATTTTCTTTATACTTTTTTATCTTACTATTTGTTAACTTTCTTATTATTACTGTTACTGTCACTGTTGTTATATCTATTGTTATCTTGTTTTTTTTCAGCCCTGATGATGGTCTAAAACTTAGGTCGAAACGTCGGCACACATTATATAAGTTTTTTCTAATTGTGTGTTCATTTATTGACCCCAGCCACAACCAAAATTATCCTTCATACTTTTCCACGGTCAACCATACTCTCACCAATAAAAAATAGTTTGAAAATAGAATTTTTTAAATTTGGGCGTTAAACTTCAGACTAATGTTTATCATATTAGGAGTCGGAATAAATGAAATGTGTCTATTAAGAATGCTTTTTTTTAGCCTAAAAAGTTACCATTAAAATAGTGTTTGTTTGAAATTTCTAAGTCATATACTTTTTGAACTATCGCCGAAATTGCATTTACTGAAATGTGAAGAAAAATGGGCTCCATTTATAAACAATCAAAGAAAAAAAAAATTCTCAACTGTTTTTGTCATTATAAACATGGAGGAATGAACAAGCAAATTACAGAAAAAAAAAATGGTTAAAATTTAAAAATGGTCAAGCAACTACCCTTGAACCACTTCATATGGATTGACCCCTATACAACTTTTGATGGAGTAAAAGATGAAAATAATTAATTTAAGAGTTTTGTGGGAGAAACAAAATAATAGAATAACAACAACTGAAAATCTTGGTAGCTGAGCCCATAGAGAATGAACCCGCAAAGCTCCAAAGAGGTTATTTCCATTTAGACTGGAAGCTGGCGATCGATTCATTTGGCGAAAGGACTTGCAGTTAGGAACAACTTTTAATTCTAGATAATCCTCATATAAACACACAACTCCGGTCAGCCGGTTGAAAGATATTGCTTTTAACGTGAAATATTAAATTGAAATCGCGAAATTTGATGTCTCATTTTACGAGAAAACTTACGGTTGAAATTTTGATGCTATGTGTAGTTTGTGTCCATAAAAGAGAATTCACCTTGGTTGCCTTTTGAAATCTGATGGTGACAAAGATGCCAAATAGACTAAGGGTGAAATAAGGATTTTTGGTAGAAATAAATGTTGGAAAGGAGAAGATGGATTTGAAAGCTGTATTTGACGTCAAATAGAAATATGCTAGGTTTGCACGGTCCGTCAAAGCCAGCTTATGTTACAATAATAAAAATATCTGATGTGGACATAACTTCCTTATACGCCTATTAAACTATAAATCGGTGGCTCAAAAAGTGATCCTGAATTTTGATCTGAAGAAGAAGATTGCAGTATCTCAAAAACGACACTCGGCGTCTCGACATTCATCTATTGGCACACACACGTACACACACTCTTGTTTCTGGAGATCTCTTTCCGCTATTATATGTCGTTTTCTTTCAGTAGGTAACTAGTTTCCAAAAGATTTCTTCGGTCGATTGGAAATCGACATTTTAAGCGGAAGAACCCACTTAACTTATATCTTATTCTCCTGCTACAGACTTGCTCATCTCACAAATGAGGAGGAAAACCAGTATTTTACACTCAATTTTAACACTTAAAACAAGTAATAAAAATGTTCAATTGGATTGGAAACCAAATTGCGTTTATAACCTTTATTACCGAAACATATGATTTATGTATTTAATTTAAATATAATTTTTGATGTAAGCTTATTATGACCTTCAAGTAAAGTACCCTTTTCGGCTCACCAATTTTAACCAAAATATTTTAAATAGATTCATATCGATATAAAAGTTCTATTTACCAAATTTGAGATGTTTTACATTATATTTTAATAAAATTTTTGATGAAAGACTAATATGACCTTCAAGTAAAGTACCGCTTTCGGTTTTTCAATTCAACCAAAATCTAGTATGTTAATTAAATCAATATACAAGTTATAAATACTAAATTTGAGAAGTTTTGCATAGCATTTTAATATAATTTTTGATGGAAATCAATTATGACCTTCAAGTGAAGTACCACTCCGGTGATTAAGCAGTGATCAAAAAGAGAGGTTCACAACTAGATTTAACAACAATCCTAAATACAAAATTTCAACTTTGTACGGCTAACCGTTTTTGAGTTATGCGAGCTACGAACGTATGTACGTACAGACACCACGATGAAACTAGTCAAAATGGATTCAGGGTTGGTCAAAATGGATATTTCCGTTGAAATCTGAAAACCGAAAATTTTCACGATTACAATACTTCTTTTACTTCGTACAAGGATGTAAAAACAATGTAATATTAAAATCTGGTGTCTATGAAATCCAGGAATAGAAATCAACGAATCTAGACAGATGTTGAGACAAAGATATTTATTATTTATTATATACTGAATAACAATTTAATATAGTGCCAGCCAGAGACGTCCTCATTGAAGAGATAGTGATGTACCACCCTCTCACTCATCCAATATTTTGAAAACATCAAATATTTTAATATATAACTAATTTTTAACCCGATTTGAAATATTAGATACTCTTTGAACGCAAAATTAGACGCTTTACAACTTTTTAACAAATTTTTATAAATTTTTAATTTAGAACTGCCATTCCATGTTACAAGTATATTCATATTGGATATCTTGACGAAGTTGGTAAAAATTGTGTTTCGGGCCATATTTTGTAATATTAGGTATTCATTCGAAGCAGAATTTAAAACACTTTAATTCTTGAAATAATTTCAATAATAAATTAAATGTTTCAATATTAATAGCTAATCCTAACCATTCCTCAATGGTCTTCCGTTTTTAATAATGACAAATCAATCTTTCTAGATGCATCCACAACCTTTTTAAAGATAAAAAATGAGATCTGATTAGAGATTTTTACTACTGGAAGTTCTTTTGTTCCATCCTAATGGCTATCGACCTCTTAGGGCGAAGAGTCTAGCTCTAAAGCATTTCACTAGCTGCCGTATTAGCCAACAGATATCAAATATGATTTCAAATTAAAAAATTTCCGAGAAAGCCGATATATCTAATCTATTCGATCACAAATATTTTCGCAATATCTTTTACATTTCTACAGCTATCGGGATCTTTCCTTTCTTCTTGCAAAGAGGTAGACACATCGCTTCATACCTCGTTATCGTTTTTTCAATATTATTAGCAACTTATGTTGGGTACTGTTCAGTTGCTATCAATCATATGTTTTATTCTGAAGCGCTGAAGGATGTAACATTTATCACAAGAATGGAAGTGGTTTTGCACTCATGCCTCGTGACCACCCTCGCCGTACTCTACATAACATCAGTAGCTACTTCGATATGACGAGTTCACGCTGTCCGTCAGATTGTTAAAATCCTCCGAGAGGTAGATGTCCTCCTAAACAGTCAATTGAGAAAAGAGTACGACTTTCAAGACTTATTGTGTTTTTTCTCAACACTATAATATGTTTGTGGTTAATATATATCGAAGAAGGTTTTACCTTTATGCTGTTTTACGTTGTCACGACAATGAATATCTTTTTGGCAACGTCGCAGTTCACAGTTTTAGCTTCCCTGATATATAATCGGTTAGGAGAAGCCTGTAAATCCCTAAACGAACTACGGAAAAATATCGAACCATCTCATCATCAACAAAAGGTGACAATCCTTTCGGAAATACACGACAAGCTGTGCGACGCAAGCGAGTTCCTCCACTCGTTCAATTTGCTCGTCACTGTAATCATCATTGCAAGCTTCTTGGGGCTCACCGTAATAGCTTTTTTCATGTACAATCACGAAAATCTGCAAAGATTAGTTGACATTGGGCTCATGTTATCAAGAGATCCGAAGGACTTGCCTCCGACGGATAAAATATTGTGGTTGATATACGCTCTAGCAACAGTATGGAAAATTGCAGCTTCATCATCAGAACTTACTGAAAAGGTATTCGTATTTTATCTCTTTTATCGATCTTATTCTGTAGAAATAGTCGATTGAGCTTAACAAGCTAGCAAAGAATTAACAAGGAGAGCATCCCCACCCTTCTACCTAGAGGAGAATGTGCACATTTCCCCCACTCTCCCGGGTCTCCCATCCTGGATTCTCTGATTTTCGCTCTTTCTTATTCTGTATCTCTCGTAATATTCGAAATAGAGGCATCTGATGAACATTGATTTATTCTACAATGATAATACTTCATTTTAAGTCAGTATTATTCTTTCTTTCATCTTGAAATATTGACTAATCCAGGACCTTCTCATAGGATTATAATTGCCCTTTTATTCTTTTCTGTCTGTCACATACTAATGATATTTAAATCTTAACTTGACCATAAGAAGTTAGAAAAAACTTTTTGATCTTCCTATTTTTTTCTCTCCCAAAAATTAAATGTAGTAAGATTCATTTTAATCAAAATAATAAATCTTTCAAAAAGTGCTTCAGATTACTTAACTGAATTGCACAAATAGGTAGAGGATTGATATAGAATTTTAAAAAATAATGAATTTAGATTACTTTGTTAAGAAGTGCCTTATTGTCCTATAAATAATTCAAGCTTATTAAATTGTTGACGAATTTTTCTAGCATTAATTTTTTTCATTTGAATCTATTGCATGTTTATAAATACTAATTTAAAAAACTTAATTTGGAAATTAGTTGTATTAACCAAGAGATAAGGTCATCTTATTTTCTGTTATTGTACAAACATGCAAACTTAAAAAGGTTCATTCCTAGGCACTGGGACATTAAGAATATGTAATTGTTCTGAAAAGGATGTTGGCGATCTCACTATTTGTTGTGTGATTATATTTTCATTATTTTTTCATATCCTCACTGTATCTTCTTTTAAGGTTGTTCTCAAAAGAAACCGATTAAAATTTTCTGTAAGAAAATGTTGAATTCAAAAGCGACTGCACTCCGTTGATTGGCAATCTTTTGTCTTAACACAGTTCTCTCTCAGATATTCATTTTAAGGGATTCTAAAAATAAATTACCATTGGGATGACAAATATTCCTTAATAAATAACTTGAATTGGACAAAGAATACAGAAAAACTAATTGAAATTTCGTGAAACGTGAGGGAGGATGAAGAATCGACGATAGAATACTTCTTGATCATAGAAAGGACAATAGTGATTTAAAATGAACATTTATCATTGTAAAATAAATTAATGTTCATCATATGCCTCTATTTCTAATATTAAAGGGAATATTAAGAGAATATTAATCTTTCTTATTCCCTTAAACGTTAAGGGAATAACAAAGATCTAAAAACAGAGAATCCAATGGGCTAATATAGTAGGATCAGAGACCCAGAGGAGTGGGGGATGGTGTTCACACTTTCCTTCCCAGATGCTCCCTCTAGTTAATTCTATGTTCACTGGACCTAACTGGTGTGTCTTATTTGGTCTGCCGGTTTCTCCAGGAGCTCTCACATCTCTTGCTAGTATGCAGAGTAAAGGTATTTTTATCCTGTTTTTCAACGAGGCAATTTTCTTTTCCAAATCCTTAGAACCAAAAAACTCCCCTATTCTTGGTCTGATCACACTGCGTTCTTGTACACACTCTTTCAAAACAGCTAACAACTTATCCACTTCTTTACTCCCTCTCATATAAATGTTTACTTTAGAAAATTCTTCATTATTCTTGAATTAATTACCCAATTCTGTCAGTGATTCCTCCTCTAAAGCTTCCTTTAAAAACTTTCATTTCATTTGTTGAATTTTCAACAAAATTCCTTCACCTCCCTTATCAATCTTCCTTATCTATTAATACCAAACAATTATTAACTACTAATCATAATTATATTTATTTTTTTTATGGTGAGAGTATGGCTGACCGTGGGAAATGTACGTAGGAGAATCTTGGTTGGGGGTGCGATAAACAAAATAAACACACAAATAAGAAAACCTTATTATAATGTCTGCCGACGTTTCGGTCTAAGTTTTAGGCCATTATCAGTGCTAAGAAAAAATAAGATAACAATAGATGTAGCAACAGTGGCATTATCAGTGATAATGAGAAAGTTAGCAAACAATAAGATGAAAAAAAATAAAGTATAAAGAAAAATATTCTGATCATAATGTGTTAATATTCATGTGAAAAATAAGGAATATGTTAATAAAGTATAAATAACATTAATAAAATATAAACAAAAATGCTAATCATAATGTGAATAATAATAAGAAATGAAGAAAAATATGATATGTTAATGGATAATGACAAAAAAAGTATTTAAAATTTATATTTTATATAAATATAAAATTATATTTTATATTTTTTTCTTCATTTTTCATTTTTCTTTATTTTGTTTGTATATATATTTATATATATATATATATATATATATATATATATATATATATATATATATATATATATACATATATTTATTTGTTTTTCCTGTACTGTTGATCTATATATGTGTGCGTTCAAATTTTGATGTTTGATTAGTTCCATAAATTTTCCAATTATCTAGAAGTTGTATACTAGATTAAGAAAGGATTGAGTGTCAACTAGAAAAGAGAATTATGGAGAGGTGAGAAGGTAGTTGGATGGATTAAAATAAACAAAAGATAGAAAAAAAATGTAGTGTAATCGAATAAAGATGAAAATGTTATTAATTATGTTGAGGAATGATTAAGTGATAAAAAGGGAAAGGAATATGTATAATGATATATATATTATAACCAACTAACAATTGATCAGTATGCTGTGTATTGTAGCAACCCAATGTATTTGGGCAGCACTGATTTTCAATAAATCATTTCTCCCTCTCTACATTTTCGCAATAATTTTATATACCTTTTTGTCATTATCCATTAACATATTTTTCTTTATTTCTTATTATTATTGACATTATGATTAGCATTTTCTTCTTTATACTGTATTAACGTTGTTTATACTTAATATTGTTCTGTATACCTTATTTTTCACATTAATATTAACATATTATGATCAGCATATTTTTCTTTATACTTTATAATTTTTATTCATTTTATATATCTTTCTTTCTATATTTTATACATCTATATTTTCACAATAATTTTAGATAACTTTTTTGTCATTGTCTATTAACATATTTTTCTTTATTTCTTATCATTTATTGTTATGTTTCACATTATGGTTAACATTTTTCTTTATACTTTATTAACATATTCTTCTATATTCCTTATTTTTCACATTAATATAACGTATTATGATCAACATATTTTTCTTTATACTTTTTCATCTTACTATTTGTTAACTATCTTATTATTACTGGTACTGCCACTGTTGTTAAATCCATTGTTATCTTGGTTTTTCTTAGCTGTGATGATGGCCTAAAACTTAGACCGAAACATTGGCACACATTATATAAGGTTTTTCTTATTGTATGTTAATTTATTGACTGCACCCCCTACCAAGATTCTCCTTCATACTTTTCCACAGTCAACTATAATCTCACCAATACATAAAAAATAGTTTGAAAATAGAATTTTTTTTTTAAATTTGAGCATTAAACTTCAGACCAATTTTTATCATATAAGGAGTCGGAATAAATTAAATGTACCTACTAAGAATGATTTTTTTTTAGCCTAAAACGTTACCCTTAGAATGGTGTTTGATATTTCCAAGTCATATATATACTTTTTGAACTAGGAGGAATGAACATACAAATTATAAAAAGAAATGTTAAACATTTAAAAATGGTCAAGCATCCTTGAACCTATTATGATAAGTTTTTTCTTATTTGTGTGTTTATTTATTGACCAAACTCCTCCCCTCCAAGATTCTCTTAAGCTTATTTATTTTTGATTCACTACTGGCAAGTAGCTATTTCAATACGCAGCCAGACAAATAAATCTATAGGTAGTAAACTAAAGGAAGAACATTTTAGTGCGCAAGTGCCCAGCAATAACCTTTAGTAATTAAAAAAAGCAATAAATTTACGATATAGTGCACGCTATTAAATGAATGTAAAACAAATCAAAAAGTTTAAAAAAAATAAATTCAAGATACTATGTTTGGCAATGTAGTATTTGAATACATGTAGAGGGAACTTTCCTCTATAGCCTAAGCTCAACCCACAAGGTTTTTCTTTATGCAATGCTCCTATTCTCAGCGAGTAATTTTTCATTCCCTCATCTATATGTGAACATGATTTAACTTTTCTGATAATTCTATTCTATGGGATAAGAGTTGTTATGTTTTTATAATTAATTTTCCATAAAACTTTGGTTTTAGACGAAAGAGTTCAATAACCTCCTTTATCAGCTGATGATCGACGATAAAAGCTCTGAACTTATGCGAAACGTAAGTAATTATCACTATTTTTCATTTGATCCATTCATCATTTAAGGGCACTGCCGTCGATTAAGAACCCAGGGCACTTCCCACAACCATCTCCCGTTCCTGTTTTCGGCTGATCCGTAAACCCCTCAGTTAATGATTACCTTATAAATGCCTGTGTATTAATTTTATGGATTTGTTGCTTGAGTTTTGAGCTAAAAATACAATACATAAAAAACTTTTCATGCTTGTATTTATATATTATTTTGTAGAAGAAACTATTGCTGCAGCTGTCAATGAGGAGAGAAGTCCTGACTCCATGCGGTCTCTTCAATCTGGACTACACTTTGGTCCATTCGGTAAGGCGTGTCTTATCTGTCCCACCTTCATTTAAATGTACTCTAAAACCAAGGTAGTTAATATCATAATTGGTCAATATTTATTATTAATATAAATGGTCATATTTATGATTAACATCATAAATGGTCAAACATCTTAGCTTGAGATATGAATATTAAAAAATAGAAAAAAAAAAATTCAAATACCTCCGAAAGGTAAGGTTGTTATCAAATTACCTTATATATCAAACCATTATTTTATTTATTATTTTTTTTCATGGAACGGCCTTAGAGACCACGCGAATATCATTATTTTTTCACTTCCCGTCATACCCTTCTCTCCTTTCTTTCTTCCCACATTTTCCTCATTCTTTCCGATTGTTCTTTCCTTCTTTCTTCGTCCACGCCACTCCTTTTCTCGCATCTCTCTCTCCCACAAGGACCTTAATTACTTTTAGTCTTCTCACATAGTCATCCCTATCGAAACAGTCTTGGTCTGTTATTTTCAGTCTCATTTTCTTCCCTCATCTGTTTGATGTACCCCCCAGCACTCTTGTATCCTGAGTGCTGTTGTATCTTCTCATTTTATAGAAGATTTCTCTATTCAATCTCTTTGGGGGCATCCTCACCGTAGAACCTTAATCTTCTTTTTCTTATGACCATTTCCAAATCATTTACCTCTTTGTATATTTCCTTATTAGGTCTGAGCCTATAGCCTTCCTGTGTCTTCCTTGGGCCGTAAGTTCTTCTTTGTATTCTTCTTTCTATCCCTAACATTTTCCTTAGGCTAGGGAGGCTTGTCGCGAAGCTTAGTCTTTCCAATTTAGTTATTTTCTCTTTTATGCTTTCTTTCTCTGACCCATTACTACATATAATTTCCCCCAGATACTTGAATTTATTTGTTACTTTAATTCACCCGTACTTTGTCTCCACTATTTTCTTTTGAAACTTTCTATCTGTAGTCATTAATTCCGTATTCTCAAACGATATCTGTAAACCTGTCTTTTCAGCTATTTCCTTTAAAGTGTTCAACTACTCTATTGCTTCGCTTTCAGTCTCCGCCATTAGCACCAGATCGTCTGCGTATGCCATGCTTCTTACTTTGATGTGCTTGTTTTTAGTCCCTACCGTTGCACCAGCATCGTTGCTCTTCCACATTTTCTTCATGATTTTATCTAGGACTACGTTAAACAGTACCGGGGAGAGGCTATCCCCCTGTCTGAGTCCTGTTCTTATTTGGAAGGGCTTACTGATGGGATCCCTGAAACTTGATCCTTGATTCCGTGTCCGTCAGTGTCCGTTCTATTAGTCTTCTTGTCTTCCCATCCCCTCCATACTCCTCCAACACTTCCAGCAGTGTTTTTCTGTCATATGCTTTTTTGGAGTCAACAAAAGAGATGTAGAGGTTTTTATTTGCTTTTGATTGGTATTAATTTATTAACAGTTTTAGTCTCAGATTTTGCTCTTGACACGATCTACCTTTCCTGAAGCCTCCTTGATATTCTCCTGTTTGTGGGTTCAATCAGAATACATTACCGGACTCTTCCTGTTTCATAAATATCATTGAAATTTAAATTATATAATCTCTAGCAAAATGTTGATATTGAATTCTGATTGGTTCTTAGATGTTGGCAGCAACTTCAGCTTACCTAGTAATGCTGATTCAGTTTGGTCAGCGAGAGTAAGACTGTAAACTCTGTCCTGATAATCCTGACTCCTAGCGTCACCTCAGAAGTAAGATTACCAATCAAATTATATTCATTATTTCAATTAAATAAAGTTCAATAGTTCGAATTTCAAGTTTATTATCCACCTTTCTTATATTATTAATGGTAGATTCCTAAACCCTTCATTGTTGCTTCGTCCTCCTGTAGTTTGTAGACGAACCCAGCTAATGTTTAATAATATTAAGGATTTCATTAGGAGATTGCAAAGCAAACTTCTGAGTCTCTAAAATAACGGTTAGTAACTATCCAATCAACAGTTCACCAATCATCAAAACTGACAACCACAAAATCACGTTAATACAGAACAGAGAGAGTACACCTCATTTCATCAGATCAACCAAACAAATATTCTACATACACTTAGGGGAAAGGAAGTAATAGAATAGCTGAGAGAGGTTACATTTGGACAGCTGATCAGCAGTATCAGAACAACTGAACATAGGCAAGCTTATACTAAACAGAATACTACGAACACCATACAGCAGTTAATAAGACATGAAAGAAATGCAAATTAACTGAATATTAAATAAAAAAGCTACAGTTATTATAAAAATAATATGAGTTGCATACTATTTGTCGGGGATTGATTGCTGAAAAATCTTCTGTGGCCTCAGAAACACAGCAATAACTATTTTCAAAGGAATAGTTTTGGGTAATCTACTCCTTTTTTTTATGCATCCCTAGCCTGGAACTGGAACGTTTCCCACCGACAGAAAAACAAGTCGACATCGATTCAGCAGTGACAGATTCACCAGTGCTGCTGGTCACCATGGCATGCAGGACAGTGTCTCATGAGGCAGTACGAACAATAGCGACCTCCTCCTGTCAGAATAATACTATAAGTTAAAGGGAAATAGATCGGAGGGTCTATCGGAGCATCTTAAGGATGAGGATCGGCGAGGAACCATGACGATGAAAGAGGATTATCCGGGAGGATACCGTTATTTCAGATTTTGATTCATCGCTCTAAAATTCAATTATTTCGTTTTAAAATTAGACCGTGTTCAAAGATTTATAAATAATATGAAAACATTATTCATGATCCAGAAATTTTTTTACCTTTGGATTATTTACATTAATGAATTGAAAGAAGTTTTTTTTTTCAAGATGGATAGTACGCATTGTTACCGCTGAAATTATTTATATGGTCCAGTGTTTAAATCGCTGGACTCCTATCATGCAATCCTGATCAGGTTCAAAACAGTTTTAAATTGTTTCAAAGTTTATCATTTGTCATTGGGTTATTAATTACTGAGGTATTCTGTCAACTCCTCTTGACCTAAATCGCCTCAGTTAATAGCTTTTATGTTAATTCGATTGTAAATGAAACTCAGAACCGAAACAAGCAGCAGATTGACATTGGATCCGATTAGACATTTCCAGTAATGCGGATTGGATTTATCTTCGCTAATGACTTTTGACCCGAAAAATATTCAGTTCCGCAGCAGCAACAACTGTATCAGCTGGCAACCTTTCTTTAAAATGGCGTTCAGCCCAGACCGATCAGAAGAATATCAAGTTGGCATACTTTCGACCCACAAATACTTCCGTCTTATATATTATCTCTCTGCAGTCTGTGGTATCTTCCCTTTCGTCCTACAGAGAGATCGTTACATCAGATCATATTTCTTTAGTGCTCTATCAGTAATGGTGTGCGTCTTGGTCGGCTACAGTGCGATTACTTTTAATTATTTCTATTTTTTCCTGATGCCGAAGGGGGGAAATTTTGTTGAAAAAGCGGAAACAGTTTTACTATCATGCTTTATAAATAGTCAGTCCATCTTGTTTATTGCAATCGCAAGCACCTCGATTTGGAGAACCAGCGTTGTCAGTCAGATTATTGCCATTCTTGAAGAAGTAGAAAGCTTTCTAACCATCCGGTTGAAGAAAGATTTCGATCTATTGGACCTTGTGATTTTATCTTTAAACTTAATTATCGTTTTTCTGAAAGTTTATCATTCTCAGTACATCATCCGTACATTCTGTTCTTTTATTTTCATAACAAACTTATGGTTGACAACGTCGCAGTTTTCAGCTTTGGCCTCCCTCATAGGCACTAGGTTACAAGAGGCCTGCGATTCCTTAAATGAAATCGAGACAAAAACCGAATCGCCTCGCCAAGAGGAAAAGGTCACCATACTTTCCGATGCTCACAACAAGCTCTGCGATGCTTGCGAGACCCTCCATTCCTCCTTTGCTTGGCTACTGACTGTATTGATTGTTGTCTGCTTCGTAGGAATCATTGTTCTTACTTTCTTCATTTACAAAACCCAGAAACTGAACAAGAACTTATACTTTCAGCTTTTGTTATTACAAGATGACAAACTATTGTGGGTTCTGTACTATTTGACCATTATCTGGAGAATAGCCGCCTCTTCCACAGACCTTACTATAAAGGTAGGAAAATTATCTTAACTTTAATATGCGTACATTAATAAATGTTTCTATTAGTGTTGGGTTTGAATACTTTGAATAGTTGGTAAATGGCTGCACTTGTAGGCTTCCAATCTTAAAGTGAGGAATAAAAAGATTTTTTCAGTATAACATCTGTGCCAAAAAGTAATGTCTTATCAATTCCTAAAAGGGTCAAACA
Source organism: Rhaphigaster nebulosa (assembly GCA_948150685.1). Lineage (NCBI taxonomy): Eukaryota > Metazoa > Arthropoda > Insecta > Hemiptera > Pentatomidae > Rhaphigaster > Rhaphigaster nebulosa. The sequence goes on from OX411309.1 coordinate 17,526,716, forward strand.
GAAAAATCTCAAAATAAGCGTGTTTTATTTTATTTTTTTTTTTTTTTACAAGAATCGCAACATCATTTCAATCCACAATCATTTCTATAACAATGAAAATCAATAAAAAGGAACGGCAGTATATTTTTGTGAATATGAAAGTTTGTTGCTATTTACCTCTGCCTGAACCAAATTTGCACTTCAGTATTGACAAAATTATGAAATTCTTAATTATTAATTAACTAATAATTATTGATACTTACGCAATTTGGTCAATAATGAAGTGTAAATTCGGTTCAGTGTAAATAGCGACAAACTTTCATCTTCACAAAAATGAAGGTGAGACACGGTGTCTATTTTCTTATATCTGCCTATTACCTACCCTATCCTCCACTCTCCTATATGCAGCTCCGAGGGATTTCTTTCTCACACAAATTCAGATGGCTAATACCCTCTGTTTGCGAATTCAGTGTCTGGGAGCTGATACCGCTCGGCTGAACCTCTTCCTCCCAAAAAGTCTGGAGGCGAATACCCTCCGTTTGTGGTTAACGTTCTACGATTAGTAAAGTGCTGGGAACGTTTAGGTTCGGTATAGTTCCAGTTCTGAAGTTGCAATAGTTCCCCTTGATGGTTCCATGTCCGAACGGGATCAAGTCCAATTAGCCCCATGGACCTCCTTCTTAGGCTAGGTCTGGAATTTGGATTAGCTATTTAACTAATGTATTACAGGAAAATATTTATAAGCATTTATAGGGCTGAGAATGTACCTAGAGTCAAATATTAATAATTAATTAAAACTTTACTCATTCCTGTAACGTATTTTGCGTTCATACTTTAAATTTGATATGCGGTTTTAACATTTAGAATTATGTAAATAACAAACATATCTACCTACGAAAATGTTTATCTTAGTTGTAAAAAATAATTTTTTTTTATTAAGCTGAGCCATCTAAAAATCGGTAATAAATATGACTTCCTTCTGAACTTACATATTTATAGGAATAAAAATTGAAGTAAATATAGTGAAATTGTGAATTTTCTGACTGGAGAGTCGAAAATTTTTCGGACCAGAATCCATAATAACTAGAGATCGGATTTCGTGCAGTAAAAAATTGTAAAACCTGCAATAAAAATATCAAAACGTGCAGAAATGTGAAACGAAAAAAAAATTCTGCCATTTACGTCGGTAATGCTTTAAAAAAGATCTACATATTTTGCTTTCTTTCTTAAATTACAATTTTTTCTTAATTAAGGTAGGCTGGAGCATTGTTATGTAAAATGTGAAAACCTCAGGAGCTCCTCTTATTAGGGTATTTTTTGCTACTTTTCGCACGATCATACGTGATTCACGCACTATGGCAACGCATTTTCTGCTCAAGTGTTTTTATTGCCGACTGATAAATTTTTTAATAACTTATCGCATGGTCAATTGAAACAATCCCAAATTTCTGCCGATGTATCGATAACTCAATCCTTATCGAAAAAGTTGAGTAATTCATCTTTGCCGGTTGAACTTAACACTTTGGATTTACGAGCCATTTTGGGGGATTGTCTTTCAATTCTGACAATTTTTCCCATTTTTGGTTTATATTTGAATAAAAATAACTAATTAGATGAAAACAATGAGCAGATAACTTACTAACTAGTTAATATCACAACTGTTTCAGCATGAATAATTTTTTTCCTCGAACAATTTCCTATTTTTGTCGACCTCCTCCTGCTATAATATTACTACAAGTTCAAGGAAAAGAGGGATGGATCGGCGGGCCTACTGGAGCATCTAAGGGTGAGGATCGATGAAGAACCATAAGGATGAAAGAGGATTATCCGGGAGGATACCGTTGAAGAATAGAAGTCTCAAAGTTTATAAAGTACAGTAAATGCTTTAATTAGTACTCGTAATAAACCTTAATATTTTTGTTTTAAATTGAAAATTGATTCTGCCTCGTCCGGAAGTGTCGGCTTCAATCAATAATTATTAAAATGACCTTTGGATTTTTTAAATTAATGAGTGAAGAGAATTTTTTTTTTTACAATAAATTTAAGGAAGGATAGTACACATTGGTACCGCTGAACTTATTTATATGATCCAGTTTTTAAGTTTCTGGATCCTGATCAGGTTTTAAATTGTTTCAAAGTTATCATTTGTCATAAGGTTATTAATTGCTGAGGTATTCTGTCAATTCCACCTGACCTAAATCGCCTCAGTTAATACATTTTATTTTGATTAGATTGGGAATGTAGCTCAGGACCGATACAAGCAACAGATTGACATTAGATCCGATTAGATATTTCTTGTAATGCGGATTGAATTTATCTTCGCTAATGACTTTCGACCGTAAAATATTCAGTTTCGTGGCAGGAACAACTATCAGCTGATAGCCTTTCTTCAAAATGTCGCCCAGCTCAGACCGATCGGAAGAAAATCAAGCTGCCATACTTTTGACCCACAAATATTTTCGTTTTATATATTACCTCTCTGCAGTCTGTGGTATCTTCCCTTTCGTCTTGCAGAGAGATCGCTACATCAGATCATATTTCTTTAGTGCTCTATCAGTAATAGTTTGCGTCTTAGTCATAAGTTTTGCGTTTAGTTTTAATTATTTCTTTTTTTTCGTGATGCCGAAGAGGAAAATTTTTGTTGAAAAAGCGGAAACAGTTTTACTATCATGCTTTATAAATAGTCAGTCCATCTTGTATATTACAACTGCAAGCACCTCGATTTGGAGAACCAGCGTTGTCCGTCAGATTATTGGCATCCTTGAAGAAGTAGAAAGCTTTCTAACCATCCGGATGAAGAAAGATTTCGGTCTATTGGACCTTATGGTTTTTTCTTTAAATTTAATTCTCGTTTTTCTAGAACTTTATCATTCTCCCAGTATCATCCAAAAAGTGTGTTCTTTTATTTTCATAACAAACTTATGGTTGACAGCGTCGCAGTTTTCAGTTTTGGCCTCTCTCATAAGCTGTAGGTTACAAGGAGCTTGCAATTCCTTAAATGAAATCGAGATAAAAACTGAATCGCCTCACCAACACCAGAAGGTCGCCAATCTTTCCGACGCTCACAACAAGCTCTGCGATGCCTGCGAGACCCTCCATTCCTCCTTTGCTTGGCTCCTGACTGCATTGATTGCTGTCTGCTTCGTAGGAATCATTGTACTTACTTTCTTCATTTACAAAACCCAGAAACTGAATAAGAACTTATACTTTCAGCTTCTGTTATTACAAGATGGCAAGCTATTGTGGGTTCTGTACTTTTTGGCCATTACCTGGAGAATAGCCGCCTCTTCCACAGACCTTACTCAAAAGGTAGGCAAATTATCTAAACTTCAATATATGTTGTCTCTCGATTGTAGTATCGATTATTAGTGATCGAGTCTCGGGCCCCTTCTTGTATGTTACCTTCTTAGTTTTTCAGTTCACTATAATTAAGATAACAAAGTGTATTGTTTCTTCAATAAATAAAGTTATAAGTATATTGTTTTCGACTATGAGAAAAGTGAAAAGTGAGCAAGTACAATAAACAATTAATTCCTCCGCTCTTCGCTAATGTCAAAAGACTTAACCTCTCGGTTTCAATATCATTTAATTTTTATTTCAATATAATCTATCTTAATTGAAATTCAATACCTAATTTTAACGAATTCAAACTCCAACCTGTAACAATGGACGCTGAACAATTTACTAAGTTTTTGGCAATGCAGCAATAGCAATTTCAAAGTATGCTTCAACAATTTTTCATCTCTCCATTTTCCCGTTTTATACCGGATGGCAGGCAGGGATCATGATTTGTTGTATGTCGAGAATCTTGGTGAGCTGATGGAATAGAAAACAATTGAATTGTTTCTCTCGATTTGTAGTTATGAATCGTGGAATTCCAAACCTTGAAATTCACACAGTCCATAGTGTAAAAGCAATTGTCTCTGCATAAATACCTGTCACACGTACTGCTTCTGGCCATCTAGAAAATGATCGATTATAGTTACTGAGAAGGCAAATCCTTGACTTGGAGGAAGGGGTCCTACTATATCAAAGTTCATGTGACTAAATCACTGTATCTGATCAGAATTTGTACATGAGCCAACTATACTGGCCGTAAGGCTAATTGAGTCAACCCTAGACAATACATCTCTAGGAATATCTGTACTGAATTGAATGAAAGCAAGATGGCGTATTTGTCTTAGTGAAGCCTTTTTCCGGATTTTGTCGGGACTCGAACTGAAGCGGTTTGTGATCGATATTTACTACCATTCTTCCAGAAGGTACCTAAAATTCTTCGCAGCTAAATACAACGTCCGTAGTTCCCTTTCATAAGTGCTGCATTTTGTTGTGCTGAAGAAATAATTTTGGGGGAACCTTGTTTATTGTCTTTAACTTGGTGTAAAGTAGCTCTAACAGCGTAATCAGATGCGTCAGCTGTAAACACGAACGGAAATTCTGCTGAATGATGTTCAAGCTGAATAGCGCTAGCCAGTTACTCTTGTGGTTGAGTAAAGGTCCTGACCTTTCCTGCCCATTGAACCTTGCGTTATCCCGTTTTCTGGTGTCTTTACAAAACTCAAAAAGCACCTGTTGAATCTTGTCTTCTGAATGTAGAAGAATGCGATAAAAATTAGCTAAGCCAAGGAATGTACGAAGATCTGCTGTAGTGTCTAGGAAGTTTAAAGTGGCTAACTAGTCTAATAGCGAGATATACTAAGAGGTTGGAGATTCCTTCTCATATACATTTCCATGTATGAGATGGCCACTCGGAGAGTCCTTTGCAATCTCGGTCTCTTGCCCCATTAGTGCGCGAACATCACGTAGCCCTTTTATTGCCGGACTTACCTGGATATTGAGATTGTTTACAGTCTATAGAAAACACGATTTTCAAATATTTCGCAGACGTATCGATTTGGTAACATTCACGGACATTGGGAGAGACAAAACCCTACATAACAAAAAAATAAGCAACAAAATCGGTTGACATGAGATAAACGTGGCACAGGCAGACAGACCAATGGTCAAAAATGTTTTTTTTCGACTCAGGGAGCTCTGAAACTCATAGATCTGTTGACAATTTCCCCCAACAACAATATTTTCCTTGTAGCGGTACGGAAGTAAAAACGGCTGTAATGTCTAATACATCGTATCTTTACTAATAACGGTCCGATTTAGATGCTTGTTTTTTAGGGAATTCAATTATCTTTCAAATAAGGACACACAAAATTTACCATAAAATGTATACTTTTCGAGTTATACCTATATATCATATCTTTTTTTCCGGTTTTTTGTTACCTGATACATGAATAGTTAGAAAGCTTTAAGTAGAAGTCTTAAGGCAACTTTCATCAAAATCGTTAGAGCTGCTTTTGGTATCTTTGCGCTAGTCTATGGAAAAACACGATTTTGGGATATTGCGCTTTCGCTATTGCTCACAGGGTACCCAGACGCCCTCTCGTTTTCGTCTTGTTAATATTTGTTATAGAGTTTAATAAAGTTTGTTAATAGAGTGTTTTCCATACCTTCCAGGTCTGCCTTCTTATTATGTTTATAGCAAGATTGTGATTATTCGGGGGTTCTTTAAAACTTTACCTGTTGCCCAATTGGTATCGACTTTCCCAGGTAAGACAGGTCTTCTATTTGCTCTGACCTTCGAATCCATCACCATACTAAGTGATATATATATATATATATATATATATATATATATATATATATATATATATATATATAGTTTATTAATTAAGAATACTTACTTATTTATACAATTAATTGAAATTTGATGTTTGCTGTTGATCAAAATATATTCCACATTCATTACTGAATCCTCAAAAAATAGCATTGTCTAGATCCATACCTGGACAGATTATAATGAGCGACATTTTATGATTATTTTATTAAATGATTAAAATTTTGAACGATAAAATTATTCAAAATAAAAGTTTATTATAAAATTATTAAAAGTTTGATGTTTGAACTCCATATACAAATTGAGGGAGTTCTTCACCATCTGCATTGTGATATGTAGTTCTAAGTCTTACTAAGAAAGTTTCAAAAATCTTCTGCTTCATTATGATGTCCTCAGCGAAAAGAACGTTAATCTTCAATATTCATTAAATGATTCATTCATGGAATTTATTGACATTGAGGGAGGATAGAAATAAACTACACTGCATATCTAAATATGATACATTTATTAATTATCTTTTCCACATCAAGCACTGCAACCTTTTTCCACTTCAAAATAGACTATTTACCTACATCTTAAACTAAACTATTTTTATTTATTTTAATAACTTAGGCTAGAAAATGTTAAATGTCATATCAAGAAGTAATTTTGTTTGTTTAGGATAGCAACTGGCTGAAGGGGACAGTATTCGAGATTGTAAAACATGTAGTAATCAACCTGTTTATCATAAATAAACTAATATAATAAATAAATGGAAAATATTTAACTTGTTTTTGTTGAAACTTTATTTTTAACTGGCTGGTTACCCGCCCATGGTACAGATATGATTACACTAAGCAAGGTTCATAAAGTTACTCTAGAAACACAAGAGGGCTTCTATTATTTATATGACTGTTCTTCGTATAATTTTTTTTTTTTAAGTACAATGTTTATTTTTAATTTTAGGTACTAATAAATAAAGTGTCAATTATATTAAATAAATAACAAGCTCGACTTCCTTTCATTTTCTCTATCAGTTTATTATCTATACCATAACTATTTTATGTTAAACGAAGGGCAATATATAACGTAACTTCCAATATAATGTTCACTTAATTTATTATGTTTACTTTTCGGGAGAAATATAATTTCTTCATCTGCAAATCTTCAAATATTGCTTCTATATTCACAATTCATATTTTAATACACTGTAACTGTACACATTATCAATTAATTAACATTACATTAGCTTATACTTCTGTCCCACAGTCAACTTTAGAAAAATTTCCAACCTCTTAAAATAAATCAAACTTTCTTCATCTTGCTGGGATTCTAAGATAATTGACTTAAGATTTTTGAATTAAGATAATTGTGCCTCTTATCCTATATAGAATATTATATATAAAATAGATTATCTGGATTGTCAAGGGATGTATATCGGTGATACTTCTAAAAATTTAAAAACCAGAGTAGACATAACATAAATCTAATAGCAATAATGTGAATAATATTAATGCAACAGCATTGGCATTACATATCATAAAAATCTAGTGTGGTGTGCGCATCACACAACTTTCCCTTACCGTCCTATAATAATTATCTTTTATATATCTCTTATAATAATTATCTTTTAATTATCTCTTATATTATCCTTAATATTTATCTTTTTAAAATTATATAATTTTAAAGAATTCACATAAACACTGCTTGAAATAAACTCATTAGCATTCACTTCTTCACATCTTCTCCCACTTCAGTACAATAAAACAGTTTTTTAAACAATTTTAGTACAACAATTCTGTACACTAACTATATATTTTAACTTCGTCAAGTTGCAAATATATTTTTAAGGTTTCGGTTTAGTTTTCATGAAAATATTTTCTTTCCATTAAATAATATGAAAGTAGAAATTATTAAGTTAATTGCCGCTTTTGTATTCTTAAATTACTTTATTACAGAGTATATTGTTTATAACAGATTGGTGGGAGAAGGTTCGGTCGCATCCGTCTCCTTTCAGACGCGCTCGGTTATCCATCTAGAGTCTTATGCTCCTCATAAAATACGTTGTATCTTTGCTAATATTGGTACGATTTTGATGATCATTTTTTGTTTTTTAGATAATTTAATTATCTTTCATACAATTATATACATAAATTACTATAAAATGTATGCTTTTTAAGTTGTGCGCAAATAAAATATTCTTTTCATCATAACTTTTTTCCCTCCATTTTCTCGTTGATATACTACATACATGAAAAGTTAAAGGGCTGTAAGGAAAGACATTAGGCGTTTCATCAAAATCGTTAGAGCCGTTTTCGAGAAAATTGTAAACAATTATAATATCCATGATATAATTACCATTTCCGGTTAGTCCGATGCGCTGTATCTTTGATATTATTGGTCCGATTTTGATGATTCTTTTTTTGTTTTTTAGATGATTTAATTACCTTTCATGCAAATATATAGATAATTTACCATAAATTGCACGCTTTTGAAGTTATGCGTAAATAAAATATTCTTTTCATCAAAACTTTTTTTCCTGCATTTCCTCGGTGATGTACCACATATAAGAAAAGTTAAAGGTCTTTATGAGGAATAATTTTTCTTTTTTAGCTGATTTAATTACCTTTCATACAAGTCTGTAGATAATTTAGCATAAATTGCATGCTTTTGAAGTTATGCGTAAATAAAATATTCTTTTCACCATAACTTTTTTCTCTGCAATTCCTCGGTGATTTATTAAATAAATGAAAAGTTAAAGATCTTTATGAAGAAATGTTGCTGTAACATCACATGCATGTGCCAACCTTAAATACATAATTTCAGTATCGTATAACGTTTCGTTTTTGAGCTAGACTGATCACATACACACAGACTCACAGACACACAGACCATTTTGCGAGGCTTGGTCATATTTGGGGACCTTAAAACGTGTATTTCCGTCGAAAACTCGAATTCGAAAATTTTCACGATCGCAATACTTCCCCTTACTATATACTATATTATATATTACTATATAGGTAAGGGAAAGTAAAAATGCAACATAAATTTGACTTTAAAAATCCTAAAATTCCAGATTATGCACCCAAAACTAATAATAGAAAATTACTGGAAGCTATCCAAATTACCAAGAATAACAAGACGGTAGTTAATTACACAAAACACCTGGGAACAAATTATGCCGATATTATTAATAAAATTAAAGTCCAATAATTATAATAATATCAATTATTATATATTTAATTTAAACAATCTTTTTTTTAATAGAAATAAACCAATTAAAAATCAAAATAATAAATAATTAGGATAAATAGAAAGACAAATATAAGATAACAGGTACAAAGGTCAAATAGGTTTGTATCTGGATTCATCCTAATTGTTAGTCAATGACTCCCAGCAAGTTGTAGGCAGTTTGATTTATTTTAAGAGGTTGGAAATTTTTATGAGTTGACAATGGTATGGAATTTTATTTAGGTATTGACAACGGAATTTTAAGGTAATGTAATGCTAAATTATTGATATTGTGTGAATTTAAGTACATGTTTTAGTTAGAGTGTATTTAAGTATGAATTGTGATTATAGATGCAACGTTTGTTGATTTTAGAATGATTGTTCTGAAGATGGGGCAATATTTCTCCGGAACGTAAACATAACAAATTAAGTGAAGATTATATTGGAAGTTATATATTACCCTTCATTCAATATATTCATAGAAACTTCTTAAGAAATTAAAAGATAGATTACAACTATTTTATGCTTTTAAAAGCCGCAAGCAAACTTTCACTAACTGTGGTTTTGTCCATTCCCCTGGGGCACTGATAAAAAAACTATTGGATCCCTGACCCTAAAACAGACCACGTACAGCAGAAGCATCCTAACCCGCGAGTGAAGTACTTCACGAAACGTAAAGAAAAGGTAAAATTAATCGATTCTAAATGATGGGTTGATATTGCTTACAACCTTCTTATAACTTTATATAAAAACGGGAAAAAAAGCTTCATCGAAATCAGTTTCTCGTGAAAAGCGGACAAAAAATCCTAACTAAGAATCCTAATCAAAGTTCATGTATTTTTTATAAGATAGGAATTTCAAATATTTAAAATTTTATTACATGAAACAAAAAAAAAAAAAAAGCCCTGTTTAATCGACTAATGAGGCTAATTATATTAAAGTCTATTAACTACTCCACCCCACTAATTCTCAAAAGGTAACACTAATTAAGTAGATACATATCCACTACTATCTAAAGGGAGAAGTTGGTCGGGGGGTGCGGTCAAAGAATTAGACTACTATAAGCGAACTTATATATTTTGTGCCGACGTTTCGGCCTAAGTTTTAGGCCATCTTCAGGACTAAAAGGAAAACAAAATAACAACGATGAAAACAGAGAAAGAGGCAGTACCAGTAACAGTAAAAATGATAAAAAACAGAAAATACAAGTGAGATAAAAAAGTATGAAGTATAAAAACAAAATGATAAAACTAAATTAAATAATACAAGAGACAAATGAAAAAGTAAAATAAAATAAAATAAATGAAATAACAATGTAAAAATTAAAAATTAATTGAAAATAAAAATAATGCGATATTTACACAGGGAATAGTGAAATATATGAAATCTATTAATTAAAAAGACAAATAGTATGAAGGTTTGGTAATGTGTAAAGCATACAGAGATAGTTAGTTGTAAGTTATGCAAAAGATGACTATGATGTTAAAGAAGTTGACATTGTTGTAATTATGAGATGAAGGAGTAAAATATAAAATAATGTAAGCCCCAAAACAAAAATAGATAAAAATCCTATGTGGTGAAGAAAGAAGAAGGATAGAAAACAATGAGGAGGAGGAAATGTAAAGAAAACGTGATAATTACATACCAGCGAGGCGTGTGGTCAAGCGCCAACTGAATATTAATAATGGATTACCGGGAATTAGGAAAACCATTAAAACAATGTTACCAACTCACAGATTTGAAATAAAACTAACACTAAATTTAAATGCTGTGTGATCAAAAGACATAACAATTGATTTGAAAACTGTAAAAACGTATTGATATAAGTATATTTAGAAAAATATATTTATAAAAAAAATATATATATAAAAAAATTAATGTTAAAAAATTAAATTTGAAATTAATATCTCACCCAAAAAAACGTTCACTCCAACTGGTGCAAAAAATGGCAATGGAAATAAATACAGGTTACGAGTTAAAAAATAAAATAATATAATAATAAAATTAAAGTTAAGTTAAATGTAAGTATAAGTTAAATAATAATATTACGGGTTAAATTTACTAAGGGAAAAAAAAATAAATAAATACTTTGTATAAGGAGTCGTTGCGGGTGACGAGTTAAAAAATAAAATAATATAATAATAAAATTAAAGTTAAGTAAACAATAAGTATAAGTTAAATAATAATACCACTACTATCATATGATAACAAATCTATTTGGAAAAATTCTTCATAAAAGTGGATTATTTCCAAAGCCTATATTGGGGTTGTAGAGAGTGGAGCTGGGAAGGTACTGTTGGCGAAAGAACTTGTGTCGGGTAAAAGGGTGCCTGGAGTTGGAGATTGTCCAAACTGTATCAAGATGACGAGGTAGGTCGTTGCCGCTGCAATCATCTGAAATTAAAAATTGTTTCATTATTATAATTATTGATTATTTATAATTGTAAAGTTATGGCCACATCAAAATAGGACATGGTTAATAATCAAGAATAACATACCTTTCCACATTTCTTATTAATATAACCTGTCTTATGGTTTGCAACTTTATTAATCTTTATAACTAACAAATTGGTTAATGAAATTAATTCTTGTTTGCTAATAAATTGAATATTATTCACTTTTACTTCCTTTAGCCACTTTTGACTGAACCAATCAATGCCTTTATTTTAAATTACTTCCATAATTATCATTGAGAAATATATTTCAGGAGGGTTAAATAAAGAATGCATTTTATAAGAAAAGAAAGAAGTAGATTTAAACAGTGTGAAAAAAATCAACTCTTATTAATCATGTATGATTTAACATCCATATTACGATAACACACAGCAAATTATTACAATGGTTATATGGCAAATTATGGTTTATTATTGCCAAATAGTTACATTTATATTCGACAAAAAATTAAAATAAATACTTATTTGGATTAATATTTTTTTAAATAGTCTTTGGTATGAGCGAAATGACGGATTTTAATGTTGAGTCCCGAGGATCACCCTGTGTCTTTGGTGCAAAATTTCAAAAATATCGGCACAATAGTCACGAAGAAAAGCGATGTCTTCCAGAGGTGCTTGCGTACAAAGATATTTCGGTTAGTACGATGATATTCATCAATCCGTCGTAAGGGATTCATATGTTGGCGCAGGCGGAAAAGAAAGAACGGTATATCAGGATTATCTGGAACTGTGGTATCCGAGAAGAAGTCAGTAGGCAAGGGGATGGGCATTTCGTAGGTCATTCCAGCTGGGCTTCTGCTTCTGTAACCCATGCAGGAACGTAGCCCATCAGTACGGTAGACAGCTTCGAGACCCGGTATTTGGTTTACAACATATCTCCATTTTCACGTTGGGTACTGGATGGTAGGCAGTGGTCATGATTTTTTGTATGCCGAGAATCTTGGTGAGCTGATGAAATAGAAAACAATTGAATTGTTTCTCTCGATTTGTAGTTATGAATCCTGGAATTCCAAATCTTGAAATTCATACAGTCTATAGTGTAAAAGGAATTGTCTCTGCATAAATACCTGTCACAGGTACTGCTTCTTATTGCCGGACTTACCTGGATAATGAGATTGTTTACAGTCTATTATTAGACATATTATTTAGAAAAACACGATTTTCAAATATTTCGCAGACGATGTTGCGCACAGTTTTCAGTTAGCAAAGTTTTCCGACTACAAAACTTTCCCTACCTAGTTGCAGTAGGAAAGTAAAAAAATAAATTAGGTTTTTAGTTACGAGTGTTATAATCCTAGAATGGAATAGAATTGCATACCGCGACATACCTTCGGCAAGACTGATACTTACCGAATGGACCAGGGTATAGTCGAGGGGGAAGAAACCACAGGCTGTGAATCGAACCTCTCTCTTCATGGCGATGTGGAGCTGCAGCTTTTTCTGAAACATGTCAAACAACTTTAACTGTTTTGATTGGCCCAGAACCGAAGAGGTCCTTTTCTTGAATCTAACAGCAACGCTTTCTGTAATATTGCTTCACTACTAGTAATTATTTTCTGATTTTATTATTATTTATTTTTTATTTTTTACATATCAACTGAGTAAAGTTAACTTACATTCGTCGAGATGTCATTGGTCTTGTCGTCTATCATTATCTGGTAAAGCAATGCGTTAAATTCTTTTGCCTGAAATACCAGATAAAATATTTGTAATATAATAAATACACAAATAATTTTGTTTAAATAAAATATGTATTTTTATAACTACTGACGAAATTAAAATCATCACATGGGTCCTCTAGAATCGAAGTGAATTTTATTCCACCTAATTCAGTTTTGTTAAACAATACAAAATTTATAACTGAACTTCAGCAGAATATCTACCTTGTGATACTTTTAGTTATTTATAAACATTATACATTAACTTACTATAAAAATCATTTATTTTTTATTTTTTAGGACACACCAGGTCCCTTTTTCATGATGAAGTACGAAAGTAGAAAGTAGGGAGTAGAAACACTGTCGTTCATACTTGAGAATTGAGCTTGACGGTTGAACGTGTGAGTGTTTATTGTTTACGCATCAAGAAACGCCTATGCCGATGTTGTCCACCTGGTAGCCAGAACACTGCAGGCACTCGCCGGAGCGTTAGAAGAGATGGAGCGAGAAGCAAACAGAAGAGGTCTCCAGATCAACGAGAAGAAGACGGAATACATGAAGAGTATCTATAACCCTACACCGAAACAACCGCAGACGATTAGTATCAATGGTCATAACTTCCCAGTTTGTAGAGCTTTCAAATATCTTGGAGCACTGGTCACTGAAAACAATGAAATATATAAAGAGATGGAGGCCAGAATTGAATCAGAAAATCGTTGCTTTTTTGCAATTCATAAAGTTGTAAATTACAAATTTCTTCCTCAGAGAGCCAAGGTTATCATCTGCAAGACAATTATTCGCCCAACAGTCACCTACGGCAGTGAGACTTGGGTCCTGACAAAGGAGATGGAGAAAAGACTATGTGCCTGGGGGAAAAAAATGCTTAGAAAAACATATGGTCTAATCTACTCTGAGGGACAGTGGAAAATTATAAAGAATGAAGATTTTAGAGCATTATATGATCAGTCGGATATAGTAGTTGTTATAAAAAAGTCAGGCTAAGGTTGCTCGGGCATGTGGAGTGTATGGAAGAAAATCGTCTACCCAGGAAGCTGCTTTTTGGAAAGCTAGGCCGTACCCGAAGACGTGGACGTCCTAGAATGAGATGGTTAGACGATGCTGAAGCGGACCTGCGTCAACTTGGAGTGAGGGGATGGAACAGCCTGGCATGCAATCTGTGATGAGGCTCATACCCTACAGGGGCAGTAGCACCAAATATAATAATAATATATTACGCATCAAGAAGCTGAATCATTTTATTTTATTTATCAAAATGTATTTATATAATTATGTAAAATAGCTCTGTATTCGTTAATGTTGCTATATCATTGAGTATAAAATAATTTCTGGACTTCGTATGCTCGACCAGCCGAACAGTACCGCTTAAACATTTTCGCTTTGCTGAGTGATTTTGTTTTATAGGTTATTTTATTATAAAAAAAATAGTTCTAGGTAAGAGAAATAGAAACTTCAAATTTTAATACCAATTTTTAGGAGTATTTTTATGTTTACTAGTGCTATTATTAATTGAACTTTTATAAAGTGATGTCTTTATTGTGGACTTATATTTTAATTTATTAAAGATTAATCTACCATCCTTAAACTTATGCAAACTAAAATGAAAGGTAAAGTCACTAAATTTTAAAATAGGCGCCAATTTTGATACAGACTTTATCTCCGACATTTTACGATTTTTTCGGCAATTGGGCTTACTCGGGTTGACAACACTACCTGCCTTGAGGACAGGAAAATTCTTAACAAACAATTTATTCTTCATGATATATTAGAAGCAAACTGTGAAAAACTCTCTTTTTTTATGTTAATTATTTATATATTTTTTAAAACAAACTAAATATACATACCTCCTTTGACACATTTTGACAAAATGTCGTTATCGTAATGGCAAGAAAAGAAAATATTGCCAGCGTCATTGTTTTAGCCAAAATTGCTCTCGCGTATCTGAGCTCACTTATCCCTATTATGATCCTGTACATATTATGGAGGATAATGGTAAAGGTCATGAAAAAGAAATGCAACAACTGCTGTGAAAAACAAGAGTTAAGTGTTTTACAAGTGGAATAGAGTAACTCAAAGAGGTGCAGAATGTGTTCCAGGTGTTTTATTTTATTGAATCGATTATTTAAGGCCAAAGGATTACAATTAACAAACAGCGATTTCCTCAAAGCCACGAACCGTAAATGAAGATTCGTCAATGTAAGCATGAATGGGTGAACCGAACCGATTATCATGGATATGATATAAACGATAAATATGTTTAGATCGGAAAGGTCATCGATGAAGCGTACGGCAAACTGGGCCACGATCATTCCAACTAAGACATAGCAGTGAGAATAATCTATTTTATCGATTTTACCCGCATTCAATCGAAAAAACATTTGATCGAGTTCCATGTATTGCGAATTCAATCTCTGTAAGCTACTACGATCTAGAAGTTCGTAAAAGAAAAAATATACTGTGATAATGTATCCTAGATAGTCCCGTAAATTGAGGTAGAATGCGAAGGTGCCCCCTGCCGATATTAGTAGCGTACTATTTATCAATCTGAATCTTTGAATTCCTACGATCAATTTTATCAACAACGTAACTATTAACGGGATCTTGTTGACTTTAAAAGTTACGGTTTCGAAACTCGGAAATGCACCGACATAAGTCGCCATCTTGAAGGCATGCTTCAGTGTTTCGTGCTCCATTTCTTGGTGAGTTTGTGAAGACTTCTGCGACTTCTCTTTAGCGGTATAATGGCAGCTCAGCGTCGAGGGCAAGTTTGGCAGGTGGCAATCCTAATCCCATTTCGTGTATTTTTCATATCGACTAGAAAATAATTTGCTAAAATGTGTTTTAGTGATTATAAGAAACTGTCGCTGTTGTAATATAATGTGATATCCTTCGCCGAGGACGCTAGTCATTTCTTTTTGACATAATACTTTATTATCTTTTCATTTTTCTCTAGCTATTTGTTTTGACACTGAAATGACCCCTATAATTTTTTATATGAATATTAAATCGATAATTTGCACCAAATTGGAATCTCCCATCAAATCCATTATGTCACTAAATATTTTTTACCTACCCTTCAGTAACCGAACTGAGTAATCTGAAAAAAAAAAAAATAAAATAAAATAATGCAGATTATTATACAATGGTTTATTATTTCCAAATATTTTTTGATATCAAAAATATCTGGTGCGTCCAATCTCACGACTTTTCCTATTGCTTTTCGTGGAAGTACAATACGAAAATTGTCTTTGCTAATATTGGTAAGATTAAGATTTTTTCTTGATTATTTTCTATTTTCAATAATAAACCTTTGTAATCAACCAAGAAAAAAAATAATAACCCCTCTCCCTCTCAAAATTTGAGATTTTAAGTTTCAAGTACGTAGATTCCAAAATTCGAACTATTCGTGTGTCCGCCGCCCGCGGCATTTTTCTTAAGCTGATTGCCTGTCACCGCAGGATGATCATCGGAACTTGGCTATTCGCTATTTTTACTTATGGCGAACTATTCGAGATTTTATAGGCTCATAACAAAACAATATCTGAAGATGGAGAAAAAATTCAAAGTGCTTTGAAATAAATTTAGCAACGCTTTAAAAAACAAAAATCTATATAAATGCTTTTGATTTATGATAAATGCATTTTATGATAAATTGTGAATTGAAAGGTAATTAAATTCCCTACAAAAAAAAAATAAATTGGACTAGTGGACATAACATGTGGCCATGTTTTATAAAGTATTTTACATATGTTCCTATGGAAATCGGTTCATCTTTGTTCAGTTATTTGATAACTCGAAAATTATATTCCAAATGCTTATATTATATAAAATTATATTTAATATTCCAGATGCTCGATATAAAAAAAATCTGAATTGGACTAATATTAGTAAAGATATAGGAAACATATTTTATATTCGACTTTAACCCAAAGCGATAAGGAAAGTCGTGAGATTGAACACACCAATATTTTCATTTGGAAATAATAAACCATTGTGTGATAATTTGCAGCGTTTTTTCGGTTTGGGTCCTATGAAACCCTCTGGAGTCCAAGTAACCAAAGCTGTGATGCTTATTTTTTATAATTCAGGGGCCCTTCAAACTAATTACAAAATTAATTGATTGCAACAATATGAAAATTCATCGATTACTTTCTCTAGTTTATATAGTTCAGGAATTCAAATGGCTGCTAAATAGGCATTAAGTGATAAATCAGAAGACTGGGCCATTCAATTCCCCAAAACCAGTCATGACCCTCTAGACCATTCTTTGGACCTTATAGGTTTTATTTAGTTATGAAAAGAAATACAGAAAATGCAACGCCTAGAATATTAAGAAAAACATGCTCCATAACCACCATAATCCTCCCTCCTGTTCTACATGGCACATTTCAACGCCAAATTTCAGGCTATTCATATTTAAACTCTTTTATTAAGTGGGATGAAAGACATCGAGCGGTAATGCAATCGCCTAAAACACCTCAGTTAATGCCTACCTTTTATGTTAATTCGATTGTGAATTAAACTCAGGAACGAAACAAGCAGCAGATTGACATTGGATCCGATTAGACATTTCTAGTTTTGCGGATTGAATTCATCTTCGCTAATGACTTTCGATCCGTAAAATATTCAGTTCCGCAGCAGAAACAACTGTATCAGCTAGTAAACTTTCTTCAAAATGTCGTCCAGCTCAGACCGATCAGAAGAAAATCATGCTGGCATACTTTTGACCCACAGATATTTTCGTCTTATATATTACCTCTCTGCAGTATCTGGTACCTTCCCTTTCGTATTGCAGAGAGATCGCTACATCAGATCATATTTCTTTAGTGTTTTATCAGTAATAGTTTGCGTCTTGATCATAAGTTTTGCGTTTGGTTTTAATTATTTCTATTTTTTCGTGATGGCAAAGGCGGAAAACTTTGTTCAAAAACTGGAAAAACTTTTACTATCATGCTATTTAAATAGTCAGGTCATCTTGTATATTGCAACAGCAAGCACCTCGATTTGGAGGATCAGCGCTGTCCGTCAGATTATCGGCATACTCGAAGAAGTAGATAGCTTCCTAACCATCCGTTTGAAGAAGGGTTTCGGTCTGTTGGACATTCTGGTTTTTTCTTTTAACTTAATTCTCATTTTTTGGGGAGTATATCATTCTCAGGATGCCGCCTATATATTGTGCTTATGTATTTTCATAACAAACTTATGGTTGACAACATCGCAGTTTTCAGCTTTGGCCTCCCTCATAAGCATTAGGTTAAAAGGGGCATGCGATTCCTTAAATGAAATCGAGACGAAAATTGAATCGCCTCGCCAAGAGGAAAAGGTCACCATACTTTCCGATGCTCACAACAAGCTCTGCGATGCCTGCGAGACCCTCCATTCCTCCTTTGCTTGGCTCCTGACTGTATTGATTGATGTCTGCTTCGTAGGGATCACTGTACTCACTTTCTACATGTATAAGAGCCAAAAACTGAACAAGTACTTTTACATTCAGGTTCTGTTATTACAAGATGACAAGCTATTGTGGATTCTGTATTTTTTTACCATAATCTGGAAAATCGCTTCCTCTTCATCAGACCTTACTCAAAAGGTAGGCAAACTATCTAGACTAAATTATACATGCATTAATAAATGTGTGCATTACTTTCGGGTTTGGATACGTTTAAACGAGGTAAGTTTCCAATCTCACAATGAGGAATGAAAAGATTGTTTTCAATATAATATATGTGGCGTAAAGTAGTGTATCATCTATTTCTACCAAGATCGAACAAGAAAATCTTTGTTTTTTGTTTTTTCTTGTTAGTCCGAAACCCGAAGATAACGGTAAATCGCAGAATGCATTACAATCCAACTTTTTTCATCTCAAGGAAAATAAGAAACAATTCAAAGAAAAGGAGGTACTGTGGAACTTCTCTCAGGTTACTAGAAGTGTCCGCTTATGAGAAAAGAGTTTTTAAAATAGGATCCTCACTAAAATCTAAAGCAGTATACAAAATAAAGAAATAAAAATGATGATGAACTAGGAAAGTGCAGCAAAATTCGTAATAAGAATTTGTAATGATTTAATTTTTACTTCCTTGTACGAAGTAAAGGAAGTGTTGTAATCGCGAAAATTTTCGGTCTTCAGATTTCAACGGAAATATCCTTTTTGACTATCCCTGAATCAATTTTGACTAGTTTCGTCTTAGCTTCTGTACTTACGTACGTTCGTATCTCGCATAACTCAAAAACGGTTAGCCGTAGAAAGTTAAAATTTTGTATTTAGGATTGTTGTAAAATGTAGTTGTGAACCTCCCTTTTTGGTCACTGCTTGATCACCGGAAGTGGTACTTTACTTGAAGGTCATAATTGATTTCCATCAAAAATTATCAGGATCAAAAATTATTAGGATCTATGCAAAACTTCTCAAATTTAGTATTATAACTTATATATTGATTTAAATAGCATACTAAATGGGAAAACCGGAAGCGGTATTTTGCTTGAAGATCATATTAGACTTTCATCAAAAATTATATTAAAATATAATGTAAAACATCTCAAATTTTGTAAATAGGACTTTTATATCGATATGAATGAATTTACTATATTTCGGTTAAAATTGGTACCCCGAAGAGGGTATTTTACTTGAAGGTCATAAGCTTACATCAAAAATTATATTTAAATTAAATTCATAAATCATATGTTTCGGTAATAAATGTTACAAACGCAATTTGGTTTCAAATCCAATTAAACATTTTTATTACTTGTTTTAAGTATTAAAATTTAGTGTAAAATACTGGTTTTCCTCCCTATTTATGTGTGTCAATAAATGGATGTCGCGACGCCGAGTGTTGTTTTTGAGATACTGCGATCTTCGGAAACTAGTAACCAAATTCAGGATGACTTTTTGAGCCACCGATTTATAGTTTAATAGGCGTCCAAGGAAGTCATGTGTTGTCCACATCAGATATTTTTAATAACATATCGCATGGTCAAGTGAAGCAATCCCAAATTTCTGCCGATATATCGATAGCTCAATCGTTGTCGAAAAAGTTGAACCATTCATCTTTGCCGGTAGAACTTAATCTTTGGATTTACGATCCATTTTGGCGGATTGTCTTTCAATTGTAATCATTTTTCCAATTTTTGGTTTATATTTGAATAAAAAATAACTAACAATCGACGGAAATGTTAAATTCAGTTTGACCTAATGCTTAAGCGATTTCCAACGCCTTTTCTCTTATTAAAGGTCCATTCATCGGTATGTTAGTCTAAATTGCTCGATAAAACCACTCATATACCAACTTGTCAATTTCAAGGCCTCCTATTTTCAAAAACGTTATTTTTGAATCAATATTCCCCTGCTCTGATCGCTCCAATATTAATTTATTGTTTTTTCAGGTGTCGGCTCCTTGTGTTTTTCCGATGATGAACTTAGAAGCGAGAGCCCGTTAAGCTATTTCATTATTAGTTAACTATATTAGTTAAGCTATCTTTATCTTTCTTAATAACTTTTATCAATTCAACTTTTTCTTTTAAAGTTGATACCCTTTTCTTTTTTCTGCCATTTTAAATTATTCCCGTTTTTATTAATCACGACACTATATGTATTATTATTATCACATAGCACTGTATATTATTCACCCTTGTACACGGCATGAACCTAAGGTCGTGGGACAACTGAATAAAAATTGTTAGAGCAGACTGAAGGGGGATAGAAAAAAGTTCTTTGAAACAATATTTATTTGTTTACAATTACAAATACCACTTTATCTGTGAAATAAAATTCTTAGAAATTACTTTAGCAGAACGTATTGGCTATATCCATTAGCTAAGAAATCTTTTTTGCCCTTTTTTCCCTGAGAATTTTGTTTTTTTTTGTCCCGCTTAAGAGAGATTTTTTTTAAGCAAAAGGGACTAAATCTGTGTCCTTGTCCATTTATTAGAAGGCCTGGTTAATAGAAGTTGAAAACAATGTAAAGTAAATTGTATTACACCGGGGAAAATAAAACTGTCCGGCAGTCGGAAATGTCCGTTTGGGGAAGTTGCACTGTATAGATTGTTGCATAAAAGTAAATTTCTCATCAAACAAAGATATTAACATTTAAAAAAAAGGAATTACATCCTTTGCATACTTTTACTTCATCAGTGTTATACTGACTAAAAAATAACTCCTATTCTCAATTGTAATGAAATATTTGACATTCTTCTGCAGTAACTGTTCGTATTAAGCTAGGAGGTTTTGAGGTACAACTCCAGTTTTGCTAACCCAACATGGCGGCTGGTCGTAAGCCTGGACCATAGGGCTTCTTTGTGCATGTCGAAACAAGCCGAATAACGAAAGGCTCTGTCCGGGTAAGGTAGGTAAAAGCACCCCAGAGCGATAAATGCTTGCCGACTTCACATCTCTACACCCTCACAAGAAGTTGATTTTACCAAAGTTTCAAATCTGTAGTGCCCTCCTGTGCCCCATAATTAGCCCAAGTATCTTGAAAGGCAGTAATTTTTTCACCATTTTCTATTATTTATTTATTTTTTATAAGCACTATAAATCAGAAAAAATTAACAATTTCACAGTAAGCCTTGGATTTCATGAATTATCAACACGATTTTTTGGCCACATTCCAAAATTTGGAACGTTGCGTTCTATTGCTATTTTCCGGGAAAAACTTTTAATAAATGTATTAAAATTTGGAGAAAAACGACAATTACTCTGCAGGTCGATGAACTGGGTTAATCTTTAATTAAAGTGATTGTTGTCCGCGATGAAGTTGAGGTGACGAAATTTCCTGCGTGAGCAATTGTCCGGTTTTTTTTGGAAAGCAAAGGTCAAAGATTTATTTTCTGCGAAGGTGGTGAAGTGCCTGGCTTCGGTCAGGTGTCTGAAGTGCTTAGCAGCGAGTTAAGAGGAGCTTAACAGCAAGTAATTCACGGTCATAATTTCTGTATTTTGTCTCTGTGGCTGCTAGTTTCTTGTAGAAAAAGACTAAAGGCTGCCATCCGTTGTCGACTAGTTTTTACAGTGTGGTTCCCTCCTAATGTGATTTCTGATCCATCGAAGATGGGTGCTAGCGGTGCCGTGTCCCCGGTGGTGGGTGAGGGTTCAGGCGTTTGCTAGTTTCTTCTTGTATTTCTCAAGGGAGGTGGTGTCTTGAGGCGTCCATACCATTGCTTTCTCTTTTAGTTTGGGGATGAGAAGATTGTTCAGTTTCGGAGGCTCTGGGTATAATCTTTTGTAGAAGTTTGGCATTTCTAGGAAATACCACAGTCCCTTTGCGGTTCTTGAATAAAATTTTACATTGACCCTGTGACGTATGGGCTGGGTTCCATCTGCGGAGAGTTCGTAGCCTAGGAACTTCAACTCTGTTTGACCGAATATGCATTTCATGCTAAGTGTTTCTTTTTTGACCTTGATACATTGTAATTATAAAAAAGATTTTTATGTAGGAATTTATCAACACAATAATAATTTTTTTGTTTAATATATGATGATTTGTATCACAGAAGCTAGAGCATTATTTTTTCACAATCAATTTTCCATAATTTGTTTGATTTTAGACAAAGGAGTTCAATAATCTTCTCTATCAGCTGATGGCAAACGATAAAAGCAATAAACTTATGCAAAATGTAAGTAACTTGTAAGTTTTCATTTGAATGTTACTTTTAAACGTTCAATGTCTACATATCTGTGCATGTAGTACTGCCAAAATCATTAAATTTATGAAAGTAAAATGTAAGATGGAGGGCATAATTTGAAGATTTTCAATTGAATCTGTGAATTTGTCAATCCTCAGACTAACATAATACTTCGAAAATTGGTCGAACATAGTTTCTATATTTATGTTACTGTTTCCAATGTTCTATAAATGGCGTTTTTTTTTTTAGGAGAAGCTACTGCTCCACCTCTCCATGAAGAGAGAGGTCGTCCTGACTGCATGTGGCCTGTTCAATTTAGACTTCACTTTGGTGCATTCGGTAAGGTATTTGACAGCGATTCTACATATTCTACACTGATACAGAAAGGTTAACCTCTTTCCCGGAACTAGTGTGACGCATTCAGTTGACGCTCTAATATGTGACAAATTCACAATCGTTCAAGAGAAAATTGAATACCCTAAAGAGATCAAATGCTACACTTAAATGATAAAGGGATGAAAATATCCCAAGCAAGCGCTCCTAACTAGGGATGAGTTGGAATGTATCAATTTGATACTGTATCACTGATGCCGAGAACGACCTTCGGCCACTCATATTGATAGTCCCTCAGTCCCAGTTACCTAAGTTGCTCCATGCTCCTTCAGTCCTAACTTGGCACAGTCTCATGACCTTGGACCAGTCACATTGGTTGTTCCCTGCCCCTCCAGTCGGTTACCTATGTTCTTTCTTGCTTCTTCAGTCACAGTTTGGTACAGCTGTTACAGTCTCGTGACCTTGAGTCATTTACATCGTCGCATTTACTTACCTTGTTCCTTTAGGAGGAAAAAAAGTCAGGAGGCGATTGCATTCCCTTGACTGTTTCTCTTCCTCCCACCAAATCTGTAAGTGGTTACCTTCCTGCAATTTCCTTACCTTTCTCTTAGATGGATAGCTGGTTGTCCCTCCGACACTTTCGATCATCCTATCTCAAACATCTTGAATATATGATACATTCTCCGCCTTTCTGGTTGATATGATTCTCTTCAATCCTACACAAGCATTCTTAGAACTGATGGGAATTTCTCTGGCTTCTGGCATTGGAGCCCTGGGGTCCTAGGCTAGTCTTTCGGACGTCAGTACTAGCTAAATAGGATACGTTTAATAAGTAGGCTTTCAGAAGATGATATAATTAGGCCCATGCTCTGCAGTTACCCATTCTCAAGCAGTGAGGATGGGCAGAGATAAACATTTTTGTAACTGCTGATAAGTTGAAGTGGGGCATTAATTTAACTAAACCATTGGATAGCATAGAACTTACTTTTTCTGACCCTACTTCGAAAAGACCTGGCATTAGTTTCACACTTTGCGATATTCCAACTAATTGTAATACATATAGCTAAAATGTGTAATTTATAAAAGCCTGGAAAGGAAATCAAAGATAGCAAGGACTACCAAGTAACATAAGCTAAGTAACATATAAGCTGGAAAACATTTATCATGAAATTGATTGTAAAAGTCAATGATGGGATCAAAAAATCAGAAATCAAATTTTGAAATGACATGAAATATAAATGAAACGAAATGGAAAATTAGTCTATATTCTGGGACACTCAGTCCCCTAAGAATAACAAAAATTCATAACTTAAGCAGTATTAGTCTGGCTGCTTTTTAACAATAAGTTAAATTATAAAATAAAAGACAAAAAATAATTAATTATAAAAACAATATAAAAATTGAAAACAGATACACATATACATATTTTTACAAACCTTCATAGACATTTTCATTCATGCAGAAGATTGATTATTGAGGAGAAGGAGAATTGAAGAAGGGTGTTTAAATGAGGTTTGGAAGGAATCTTTACGAATGTAGATGGGTAGGGAATTCCAGATAGAAGTAGCATGAATGATAAAGGATTTTTCAAAGGAAGAGAAGGAATATACAAATTGGTAGGTTGAAGTCTTGTATTAAACAAATGGATGGAAGAACGCTCGGTGAGGAGGTCAAGAATATAGGAAGGACCTTTTGGTTCTTGAGGTTTAGAATAGGAAGGCACCGAGAAGGTATTGTCATCGGAAATTAAGATAAAGCCAGCTTTGTTGGGAATACAATTGAGAGATGTGAGAGCATCTGAAAACACCGAATATAAATCTTATGAAGCAATTCATTAATCTTTCTAGCCTAATCTCTAGCTCACCAGATAAACCCTCCATACACTGAGCATTTGTCAACTTTTCCACATCCTTTCGACAAAAACGAAATTCAACGCTTCCTTTATCAGAAAGAATATTCTCAGCTGGATCTTTCCTTAAAACCATAGCACTTAACAAACTCGAAAATAACAGTCCGCCTTGGACCCACAAACATCCAAAAACAATCCTGGATCTCGCCAAGTACTCCAAAAATAATACCAAACTATCTGAATACAAAGCCCACTTTTCCCGCCTTCTTTCTCTAAATCTATACTCATCTAAATCAGACCAATCAACAGCATCATCTTTCGTAACTAAGGATTCAACCCATAAAATTAAACTGCACAAATTATGTAACATATACACTGTCGAACTTTAGCAGTCACATTCCCCTTCTATACGACATTGACCCACAATAATAATAATTACAGACTCACTAAGCTCATTAAAAAACCTAAATTGTATGTTTCCGGAGCACCCAATAATTTCAAATGTCCATTCCTACTTAATAATTTTACAAAATCCATGTATGACAGTAAACCTTATATGGATTCCCAGCCACAAAGGAATTATCGGAGACGAACTCGGTCGACCGAACCGCAAAAGAAGCACTCGAGCTACCTGGGCGGGGTAAAGCATTTTTAACTTCAACAGATCTAAGCAAACCCCTCGAAAAGGATATAAAAGATAGATGGCAGTCCTTGTGGAATGAAAGCCCACCGAGTAAATGAAAAATTATTAATACAGAAGTAAAGCCTTGAGGCACTTCCAATCGCAAATGTTTTAGGGAAGAGATCGTACTGACTAGGTTGAGAATACGAGAATACGAGACTTAATCCAACCTCATCACAAAAGAATCACCACTAAAATGCCAGTATTGTAACAACAATATCACATTCACCCATATTTTTCAGAAATGTCAATATTTCATCTCACACCTCAATAGTTTTGGTTTAAACCCTGACCTATCAACAATTCTCAGAGATGACAATAGAATCAGTCTTCAATTTTTTAAAAAACCTATTATCACACTTTTGACATAGAATTAGATAGATAGTAGATGATTAGGATAAAAGTCTTAGTTACCAAATCCTGTGTGTGTGTGTGTGTGTGTGTGTGTGTGTGTGTGTGAGTGTGCGTTTGTGTGTGTTTAAAAAAAATAAAATAAAAATTTATAATAATCTTATGTATATAAATTAATAAATGGCGTTGATGGCCAAAGCAGTTTTACGCCACAAAACACGAACGAACTAAGCATTTGTAATCAAAGTGGAGGGGAATAAGGTAGGATACTAGGAGATAGGTATTTCAGGGGAAAGAATCACGGAATCATAGGAGCTGTTTCAGGATTGAGATGGATTTTCGAGTAATTTTGGTGATATGGTTACTCTAAGTTAGAAATTGATCAAAGGTAACTCCAGGGGTTTTTATAAAGTTTTGGAACTGGATAGGAATGTTGTTGGGATACAGCAGTAGGGAGTAGGAAGAAGCATTAAGGGAGGGCTTAAACCAATGAAGAGGGCCTAAGTTTTTGCTGGATTCAGGTTCAGTTTATTTTCTGAAGCCCAGCGGTTAATACTGTCAGTATCATCCTGGAGCTTACAAGAGGCCTAAAACATGTCAGAAGGGTAGAAGGAAATGCATATTGGCAGGTAGTTTGCATGCAATTGGTATTGGGAGTGTGGATAAAGTTTGGAAGGTCCTTCATACAGATGAAATTTTGAAGATAAAAGTTGTAAAAGTGCAGAAAGGATGGTGGTAAGGCTGAGTTTAATCTATAAAAATATATAGTATATAAATATATATATATATATATATATATATATATATATATATATATATATATATATATATATATATATATATATATATATATATATATTTAAAAATTAAATTTGCCTTTTCAATCTTATTTTTATTTAATAATAAATTTCATCTTGTTTTTAATAAATGAAACGTGGAAATGCAAAAGGATTTAACTGACTTTAGCAAAATTTGTCGGAATTCAAGTTTTAACTTGGATAATATTAAAGAAATATGACTTAATAAAAAATTAAAACTTTTTTTTTTATTACCTATGGTTGTGTAAGTAATAAAATCATATTTATAATAGTATTAATTCGGCACATAGACCAGTAATCTGCAAACAAACAAAAATTGTGATAAAAAGGCACTTGGACCCTTTTGCATTTCCATGCTTGAAATATTAGTAAGTATTTTTTAATATGTTTCACCAAAATGACTATTTGACCAAATTATACAGCTTTGAAAAATAACAGATACTTCAAAATGTTGTACTCTAATCATTGATGTATTTGATGTTAACACAGTTATATACCTGTAAATAGCCAAAATAAAGAAGGCTGAAACATTACATTAGTATTTAATGTAATCCAATAAAATTTTATTAATAAAAATGTTGGGATATAATAATTATTATAATTTGTGAAGAATTTATTTCATTTCTCTTCCATTACACCCCAACTATCTTTCTTCTACATCATTCTAAATTCAACATTTTGGGACATTGCCCCATCTTCAAGAATATAACAAAATTGACTCCTATATTGTCCATAATTAATCCAAGCAATTGTTATTTTGTCTTATTATAAAATAGTCATTATTTTATAATCAATAATTTAAATGATAATTATTAGGAGCCATATCATTCTTTTGCATTGTTACATTGAATTGAACTAAAAACTTTATGGATTAGTCTGAGTCTGGTCAACAATTAACCTATTGGGTTATAGTTAAGGTTTAAAATAGGTTAATAGTTGACCAGATTTAGTCTAATCCAAACAGTTTTTAGTTCAGTTCAATGTAACAAAGCAAAAGAATGGTACGCTCCTACTGATATCATTTAAATTATTGATTACAAAATAATGATTATTTTATAAGAAGACAAAATAACAATTATTATGGATTAATTATGGACAAGGTAGGAGTCAATTTTGTTATGTTCTTAAAGATGGGACAATACCCCGAAACGTTAAATTAAGAATGATGTAGAAGAAGGATTGAGGCGCTAACATGGACACAGATCATTGCCTGGTAGTCATCAGAATCAGAGCCAGGATATCCAATGCCCAAAAAAAACAGGGGAAAGAAGACAGAGAGGATGTCAACATCTAAGCTGAAGGAGCCAGAAGTTAGTGTATGTTATCGTCAGAAGTTAAATGAAAAGGAGGTAAATGTAAGCTTTCCAGTGGGTACAGCAAACGAGCATTGGGATATCCTCTGTACAGCAGTCTAAGAAGCGGCAAAGGAAATAATAGGTCTGAAAGAGCGAGCAGTGTGATCCCAAAAATGAGGCCTATAAAAACATGGTCCAGAAGTGTCATACGAGATGGGTCTATGTGGAGGAATGACTGCATCGTAGGAAGAAGAAGGAATGGCAAAGGAAGCAGCTAGAGGAAATGGAGGTGCACAGGAGACAGAATGAAACCAGGGCATTCTATCAGGGAATGAGAATATGAAATCCTTCAAGCCAAGGGTTAGATTAGGAAGAAAAGAAGATGGTACCATGATCTCAGAGAAGGAGGAGATTCTATCACGGTGGTCCCTCTACTTCAATACCCTTTTAAATGAATGTGCAGAAAACCTGGAAGGATTTGCAATCCCATGTGCAGAGCATGATTTGGAACCTCCAGATCTACCAACATTTGAGGATGTCGATGAGGCCATTAACAGGCTGAATAACAACAAAGCTCCAGGGGAAGATGGGATTCCGGCTGAGCTCCTTAAGAATGGTGGTGAGAAGTTTCGGAGAGCCCTCAACAACGTAACCCTCACCATTTGGTTGGAAAAGAGAATGCCCGATCAGTGGAAGAAAGGCATCATCTATCCATTGCACAAGAAGGAAACATCTTGGTCTGCAATAATTACCGTGGAATCTCACTTCTTCAGTGTGCCTACAGAGTCATTTTGAGTATCATTTACCACAAGCTCATCCCAATTGCTGAGAGAGAAATTGGTAAATATCAGGCGTTTCAGAGGAGGAAGGTCCACAGTCAAGCAGATGTTCAGGTTCCAGATGATATTAGAGAAATTCCAAGAGTATAGGATGACAACCCATCACCTGTTTATTGACTTTTGGAGTCAAACGAAAGACCTAAGTTACATGCAGCACTGTGTGAACTTGGAATCCTTGTGAAACTTGTCCGCTTGATTAAGATGACCCTAGAGGACATTAAGAGTACTGTTCAAGTACAGTCACACTTTTATCCGTAGTTTATTTCCACAAGACGGGTTAGGCAGGGTGATGGGCTTGCTTGCCTCCTGTCTAACCTAGCTCTGGAAGAGGTGATTGGAATCCAGACCAATGACACCATTTTTAACAGGCTGGTTCAAATACTTGGTTTTGCAGATGATCTAGACCTAATTGCATGATCATTCGAGTCTCTGAAGAATGCATTTTTAAAGTTGACTGATGCAGCAGAAGCTATGGGAATGAGTATCGATCAAGAGAAGACCAAGTATATGCATGCAGGACCTGGAGCAAAGATAGCAGTTAGTGAACCAGTAGTT
The DNA here is from genome assembly GCA_948150685.1 of Rhaphigaster nebulosa. NCBI lineage: Eukaryota > Metazoa > Arthropoda > Insecta > Hemiptera > Pentatomidae > Rhaphigaster > Rhaphigaster nebulosa. The sequence continues at coordinate 17,556,042 of OX411309.1, forward strand.
ATGGGCCAATTTACATTCCAGTGTGGATCACTTTCTATCTAGGAGCTGTTGTAAGTCGGAGAAATAGAATATCCCTGGAAACCAGCCAGCGAATCGTTAAGGCAAAGAGGATCTTAGCAAACACCTGAGAAGTTTGACTATCTATCACCACACAAAATGTCTCCTTTACAAGACCCTCATTAGGCTTGTCCTTACAGATCGGAGATCTGGACCATCACCAACATGGAAGAGAAGGAGATACTTGTTTTCGAACGCAAGATCCTTTGTCGTATATTTGGACCAGTCGAGGAATGCGAGAACTGGATAAGAAGGAAGAACAGGGAGATCTATGATCTCTACGGGAATATTGATGTGATGAGGCATATCAAGCTGGGAAGACCACATTGGGCTGGACACGTTACTAGAATGCCGGAGGAAGGGATACCAAGAAAGATGCTGGATGGAAGGCTCTACCGTACAAGGAGAGGCAGACCAATGCTGAGATGGGAGGATGTCACTCGGGATGCCCGCGACCTTCTAAATACTTGCAATTGAGAGCGACCGTACAGGATAGAACCAATTGGCGAAGGCTTATTGAGGAAGCCAAGGATCACATCGATCTGTAGCACCTAGGAGATAGATAAGATAGAAAAAGGAGAGTTGGGGTGTAATGGGATAAAAATTAAATAAATTGTTCACAAATTATAATGATTATTAATTTAAATGTTCTTCCAGTTTAAAATTTGTTTCTGTGAATAATTAATTTTTTACAGCTTAATTATTAGAATTCATTTTAATAAAATATTTGTATTAAATGTTGATTGATCTTTAGATGGTTGCAGCAGTTTCAACTTACCTTGTAATGATAATTCAGTTTGATCAGTAAGAAGTAAGATAGGCAGTAGTTCTCTGGCCTAGCAATCCTGACTTCTAGCATAATCTTGGAAGTAAAATTATAATAAAATTATATTTATAAAATAAATTTTTAAAAAAGTTAAAAATTTCAAAAATAAACTGTTTTCCTATCTTATTTTATCCTAATAATCAATTCCTCTACCACTCTCAGAAACGTTGGTTTAGATTATAATTTATTTTTTGTGAACATTGTGAAACAAAACTTTCCGTGAACATTGCTTTATTATCAGAGTGACATTGATATTAAAGTAGAGAACTAACTCCCAACAATATTAGAATGATTGAATAATGATATTTTATAAATTAATGAAGTAAAATTATATGGATTTAAGGACACAGGGATAGTGATAGGATATAAGAAGCATGATTGTTTTGAAGAATAAGAATATCCTGCAGATGGAGGTATACTTCGAAATGCTGGTGATGATATGATTTAAAAAATGTTTTTTTATAATAAAGCCATGTTCACGGGAAGTAGTGTTTTCGCAAAAAATAAATTATAATATAAATTAATCTTCCTTATTATAAGAGATTATTATAATATTGGTATGGATTTTTAAATTATAGGATAAAATTTGTGCTCGAGAAGGTCTGCAGTAACAGAGAAGGGCTTGGAGGTTTGGTATAGTTTAAATAGAACTGGGTAGGTAGAACTCATTAATATAATAAATGGGGTAAATCTCCCAAAAGTTGATAGCCTCCTTAAGTTAGATTGAAGACTTCATTAAATTTGTCTTTAACATTATTCTTGCATTACCGTTCTTTCAATTGGTCATAAACTTAATGAATTCTCTTTAATCTAATTGCTGTTTTTCTAATTTCATTCTGAAGTGTCAACTTTTGGATCATTTACCTTAGTGCCAATAACTGATAACCAGAAAGAACAATCATTTAATACTGAATAAACAATGTCGACCTTCTGACCTTTATCCCCCTTTTTACACATCTGCCTCTTTTAAACACTCCTTTATTGCCCACTGTTCCCCTGCTTTCTGGGATTTCCTCCCTCTTAAAATCAAGCATGCCCCCACCTTATGCACATTCGAAACCCTCCTATTCCAGTTCCTCTTCACAATACAGTACAACTCTGGATAAAATCTTATATGTAATCTGTTATAAAAATCTGGTTCCAATAGTTACATTATTTTTTTTAATATGAACATATATTTTATATCATTCTTCATAGATATTGTTTTTATTTTTTCTAAGTATACTACAAGAATTTCTTTCTTTTTTTATGTTTCTTTATTTTTCTTCTTTTTTTTCTAAGTATACTACAAGAATTTCTTTCTTTTTTTATGTTTCTTTATTTTTCATGTAAGAATTCTTTTTTATATATCTATAATATTTATGTTCCATCTAAAGTTTTGTGTATAGATTTATTTTTCTTTATTTTTATCTCTGCTACAGGATTACGCGTATCTTGTAATATTTTTAATTACAGATTTTTTTTAATAATTTTATATTACAGTTTTGGTTTTCTATGGTTGTTTTTTTTTTTTCTGCTTGCTTATTAGATGTACTTATTTCCTTCCTTTTTTTAACTTATGTTTTTTAATTATTATATAATAAGTCTTATGGAAAGAAACAATGATTATATGTTTGTTATTCTAAAGGGACTTCGTCCCAGAATAAAGTTTTTTTTCAATCTATCATAACCTTAAGCTTTAGATGTAGTAAAATTCAAAAACAGTAGTGCAATACAAACAGAAAAATTTATATTACAGTAAATTTTCTTAAGAAAATCCATCCATTCATCCATAGTTAGCGCTAAAGCCCATCACCAAACCTGAGCCTCCTTCAACAGCCTCTGGCATTCTTTATGATCTGTTCCGCAGCTCTTCAGTTCCAGATACCCAGAAGGACCCATACACTCACAGATACCGTCCAACCATCTCGTCTCACTGCTGTACATCTCCATATACCATTCCAATTTCCTTCCTTTCGGAGTCTTCCCAGCTTAATGAGCTTGATATCAATACCTCTATACATATTTAAGAGCTTTTTCCAGACACTGCCCTCTCGTACTAAACCTAAAATTCTTCTTAATATGGATCTTTCATAAACCAGCAGTCTTATCTTGTCCACTTTGGCCCATGCGTATATGACCTATATGTGACGACTGGACACACCAGTGACTTGTACAGGATTAGTTTGGTTCCATTAGAGAGAAATCTGCACCTGATACCTCGTCAGGCCAAAGTAGCATCGACTGGTAGCGGCAATCCTCCTGCTGCTATAGGAAATGTTGTCCAAGTTCACTTCAGTTTCCAGATATGTGAAGCTACCCACTCTCTCAAACTTATAAGGTCCAGCATCAAAGGTTTCAATTTCTGTCCCACCTATTTATTTAGTCTAAAGAAAACAGTAAATTAAAAATAAAATTCAAAAATCAAGTTTATAAATTTTACATTGCATCAGCAGTAAAATTTGCATAAGAACACCAAAAATTCTGCAAAGAAAAGCTTATCCATCGAAATTAAGACATTGGGAAAGCATGTTGTGTGCTTACAATTAGATCGTTGCTAGGCTTAATAGAGCTCAACTAGATTCCTAAGTCCTCTGTAATACAGAGTGCTTTCGCCTTTACTACACTCACCATCCTAAATTATTTTTTTTTGGTTGTAGATAATAATTTTAAAAAACTACCATCCCTCATTGAATGTGTTAAAAACATGATTTTATCCATAACTTTTGTTTGCATGTTCCTGTATCACCAGGAATGTCTTTGCATACTTTCAGTGGTACCCGTACAACCATCTGGGAATTCCTGGTCAAGTGTATTAACTAAACTCAAGTCTTCATTAGAGATAAAGAAAAACAATAATAAAATTGAAGTAGCATTTTCCCAAAAGTGCATAATATGAACTGAAGCTGAATGGATGGCTACACTCTTTCCAAATGATCCATGTTATCAAAGAAGAATGTACAAGGGTTTTTTGAAGACTGAGTGTTGTAATGTCTGTCTGTACCATTATTGGAAGAGTACAATTTAGAGGTCATTCAATGATTACATGGGGTAGAATATCTCTAGAAAATACTCTAAAATCATTTTGTTTCAAATCTCTGAGTGATTTCAAATTTGTGGGTATCGTTTAATTAATAAATACAAGGACTGTAGAAAATAAGTGACATGTTACAAGTTGCATTACGTTTTTCAATGGTATTATACCTTAAGGTAAGATGATTTTAATTTTAAAAGATAATTACGAGAATAAAATACTTAATTAATGATAATTAATAAATAAAAACATTAATTTTTATTCACGATATATTTATAATACATTTATATCATAATAAATTTGCCAATAACAGACAAGTAATACTAGAAATAAATAAATCACAACCATCCATGGCACTTGATGCCGATCCATCTTGACATCAAATCAACAAAAAAAACTATTTCTTTTCCACTGATCTTATATTTTATAATGTTCTGTAGAACAAAATGTATAAAACATTTACAATATTTTTTTTTAAAATAATGTATATTTTAAAAATAAAACAAAAATCCAGATTGATAACAATAAAAACATATATCACAAACATAATCAATGAAATAGAAATACTCTATACCATAATATAAACTTTTAATAAATCCAAAATCTTTTAACAAATCTTAACATGTATAAATTCTATCATTTTATTATGAGCAACACCTGTGGTCTTATTTTATTTTTTTTAATTTTATTATTCTTATTTTTATTTTAATAAAAATACTTGTGCATCACAATATTAATAATCAATCTAAAATAACAAGAGAGAATATAAAACAGAAATACAAAGTTGCCTTAAAAATATTAATACAAATTTTAAAAGAAAAACAATATGCACATCAGATTAAATATAAAAGTTTGTAAGAGGCAACTTTTTCGACAACGTTAGTCAGAAAAATTATCATTTATTTTATATCTAAAACTGAATCTTTTAAATTCTGTTTTATTTTTCAGAACTACAAAAAAAAATTATTTAAGAAGATTATAAGCATTATAGATTACCAACTACAACATATCATAGGCAAGTGTGAAACCATGAAAGTCCAAAATGGTATAGTTATATTATATTTAATCCACATATGTAAATTAGTATAAAATCAGCAAGTAACCCATATCTATAATTATAAAAGATAAAACTTATCAGAAAAAATGCTATTTTGATTCAAAGTTGAGAATACGAACACCGAATAGATATGAGGTCTGTTTCGCTTGCGACGGTTTTGTTGATTCAACTAGTTACTTCGACAGGTGTCAGGATTAGAATTAATAGGCTTTTATGTACGAACTGCCTTTAATCCTTCACACATAGTCAATAAAAATGCTGAGAGGGGGGGGGGGGATGTACATCTGGCACATAAGCCGCTCAGAGGAGGCTCCTCCTAACAAGTTGACTCAACTCATAATATAAATTCATATTATTAATTATATTAATAAGGATTAATTATGTGAATAAGGGTTATTCATATTATAATTGATGATTAATATAACTGATGCAATTATAAATTATACATTGATAAATAATATAATAATAGCACATAATCAATCATTTAAAAATTGATCAAGTTAATAAGTTATAAAATTTTACAACAAATAAGCAAATAGAATTCAATGGAAGAATTGAACTGACTTTTATAAAAAAGATCACTATTTTGAAATCACTTGTTTGTTATAAAGCTTAATACTTGAATATTTTAATGACATTTATTTTTTTCCCGCTTAGCAATAGGGAGATTTTGGTACTAAACTCATTTTTCTACCTTCATCAGAACCAAAGATGTAAAATAAAATGTTTTTGGAGCATACAAATTTCCCGATTTTTTTCCGGAGCTCCTGGGGCATGTTGGATTAGCTCGGATAGCTGTCCAATATTTTAAGACCAAATTCACCTAAACAAGTTTGCCTATTCATTATAAGCCTGGCACCCACTGTAACAACTGTTGAATCAAATATACCGCCTTGTGTGAAACAGGCTTAAGGGTATACAAGTAGATATAACGGTAAAGACGTCAGACAATTAGTAGTTTCTAAAAATATTGCAGCCAACGAAACTAAAAAAATCAATTGAAAATAAAATACTGAGTTAACAAGCATAAATTCAAAAAGATTATATGTGAATGTTATCGATACAGTTATCACAATTACATAGTCCATGCATATAAAGAGTATTTTAAGGAGCCCAATGCAAACAGCAAATTAATTTAAGTTATATGAAGCAGAAATTCAAAACATTACAACCATCTAAGACAAACTGACTAGGTATTATTTAATTAATACATAATGGTATGTAATACTTCTAAAATAATACGAGAATAAAAAAGGCTTATTCATTTTAAAACATTTGAAAATCATTCAAAGTAATAATGTTCATTTCCGTAAAAATATATTTTTCTTAAATGCTGGAGAAATAAATTAGGGATTATACACACTGTGCGTTAAAGCTAGACGATATAAAAATTTTTCAAAACATATAAATGTAACGTGACACGAATAACAGTACAATCATTATATCATAAGTGACTACATCAAAAACGCTTTGTTTGAATCAATAACTTAATAATGTTTGTAGCACAATAATCAAACTTCCCTAACACATAAATAAAACTATAAATAGAGCATAAAATCCCCAGCAAAGATAAAAACATTTTAAAATCCAACAGAGATACCAAAAATAAGTCATTCTACTATAAGACTATTCTATACTCCACAAGTTTCATAATTACAATGAATAAAATATATTCAAATAAACTACATACAGATAGGCCGAGTGAATATAAAGAGGTTGTGAATATAGATATAGGTATCATGGGTAAAAAACAATAAAATATTTAATGGTATGAAGAGTAAACAATTTCTACAAGCATTCATATAATAAAACAGTCTTGGTCCAAATTGTTTAATGTGCTTTAAAACAGTCTTTTTTTATATATTCATGCAGATATCTATGTTATAAACATAGCAAAATTTATTCAAAAGCCGCAAAGCAAACTAAATATGATAAAACCGTCACACCAGATACTAACAAGGTTCATAACTGAATATCGAAAAATAAAATCGACACTTTTTTTCTAATTATAAAAAATGATTAAATTATATTTCATGTCAATTGTATAACAAGGCAAACATCTAAATTTTAATGCTGATTATAGCAACTATGTATAATATATAGTAATATAATATACTATATAATTTTTAAAAAAACACTATTTGGCACACCAATCAACGATTATTTAAATGTGCATTTATATGTATAAAGCACAGTAAACCCTTGTTATAACGCAACTAGTTACACCAGGAGCTCAAGCACGGGTCTAAAATACGATTCCAACATTTGTTCAGTTTAAAATAAATTCAACTATATACAATAGTTTTTTTTCATTTCACACATAGAATGAAAAATAAATTTAAAAAATATAAGTACATAGGTGATTGTAAGTTAAACTGAAATAATGGGATAAAGCGTCTTCCATTTTTTTTACAAGATGAGCTGCACAAATGACCAGAAAATCTAATTTAAAGTATAGTCTCCCACGTGTTCGTAGAAGTTCCTTTTCTTTTAAAAATTGTATCATATTATTCCAGCAGTAAAATTTTGAATTTGATGAAACTACATTTTTCTGCTCAGTTCCATTATTTTAGTTCTTATTCCTTTTAGAATTACTACAGAAAATAAATAAACTTAAGTTTCTATAATAACATGTATACTTTAATTAGTTTTTCCCATTAAATGATTTTTACTTTTCGTCTTCACTATAACATAAGTATAAGACCATCATTATAACAATGGTCCACTCAAATCATATTAAAAGCTTGAACATTCTTCAGAAAAGAGCATTTACCATCAATCACAAAACCAAAATCAGTTCAGTACTAAAAGATAAAATTAATTTAAATAAAAAAATTTTATCTTCTTTCTTATAAAAAAAAAAATAAAATACCTATTATAATGAAGTGATAAATTTTATACAAAAAAAAAAATTCTGACAAAAAGAAAAAACAGAAGTGTTAAAAAAAAAAGATTTTTCAACACTATCCTGAATTCCGCCACCAAAAAATTAATATATATACATATAAATGGATAAAAACCATTAGTTCATCCAATGTTCCACTACACTCCCTACTTCATCTAACTAAACTAAATCACATTTACTATAAAAAAAATAGCAAAATACATATTTCAAAAAATTCAAAAGCATATGAATAGGTTAGTGTCACTATATTAACTTTTAAAGAAATAATAGTCTTAAAAATAAATTTTAAAACTTCAGTAGATTATTAATCACATAATAAAAAAAAAGTTATTAAACTGAAATCAATAACAAAAAAAAATATAAATTTTTAAAAATTAATAACTAAAGAAGTTAAAAAAATTATTTCGCAGTTTTAAATTAAATAAAACTAAGAAAAGGGAATTCCCAGTTTCTTTCTTTTTATTTTACATTTGCAATGAGGAAAATATTTGGTAATAAGTTGACCACAAATCAATTTAGAGCAAAAAATAAAGCAAATAAACAATTCATTAAAAATCATGAAAAGGAAAAAATAACACTTTCAATAGTTATATATATATATATATATATTATTTTATATCGGGTGTACAAATAAGGTTTAAAGGATTGATATGAGAGGATGTTACAAGCATTAAATCGCATCGGGCCATAACCTAACCATCTTCATGTTAAATCATTAAGTATTCAGTTGTCAATATGGGTCATTTTGTCTAAGTGAAAACAATATATTTTTATTTAATTCCCAATTTTGCCAATGAACCGCAATTAGCGGGAAGCTTTACATTTCTGATTACATTTGAAGATAAAAATCAGCTGAGGATCATCAATTGCTGTGAGAGATTTATGGGGACCATGTTCCATCAATTTCAACTTGAAAGTACAAGTTTAAATGATTCATAAGCGGTGATTTTGACATGGACTTAACAAGCTATTTCAAGAGAATGGTCCAAAAGCAAATAAATTCGGAGCGATACAAATTAGAGCCAAGCGACGGGTAAAGGAGATTACTTTTTCAGTCAAAAACTACTTGGACACACCTAAATGGGATATCATATCCTGCTCTCCCCCTTTCCTCCGGCCATATTCTCCAGGTATTGCTCCTTCCGACTACTGCTTGTCTCAATCAATAACTCATGTCCTGTTCTTTTGAGAGGAATGCAAAAAATGGATCAATTCTTGGATTGCCTCCAAAGACCTGTAGTTATTACAATGCAGAATTCATATACTACCAGAAAGATGGGGAAAGTATTGGCCAGCGAAGGGCAATATCTTGAGTAATCAATTTGTTACCATTTTTACAAAATGGAGCCCCAATTTTCACAAAAAAATTCATTAAATCTTAACTGTACCCCCAATAATTAAAAAAAAAGAAATTAATGTATAGTACACTCTTTACATATTTTAAAATAGAGAACAAAAAAATGAAAACCAAAAGAATTTGAGTTGTGTCTTGTTTCGCACATAAAGGTATAAAGAAAGAAAAACAAATTACACGAGCTTCTAGTTCGGATTAGAAGAAAATTCACAAATTAATGAAAAACTAAAAGGAATATTCTCATTAGCTATTAATTAGAATTAGTAGTTTTACTTTGGGGCTAGTGATACCCCTCGAAATTCAATATTCCCACTTTCCAAAGTTTTAAATAAAAAATGAAATTATACATTTGAAAAAAAAAAAAAAAAAATATATATATATATATATATATATATATATATATATATATATATATATATGTATATATAAAATAAACATTTTCATACTTGGAACAACCTGTTCCCTGTTCTCTTTAGTCAAAGCATAAGTTGGATAATTAAATATTATAACATCCAGTGAACATTTCAATTAAACAAAAGTAAATAAATATGCTATTATGTACCATAAAGAAAATAATAATGTAATATCAGACTTGTTAAGAAAACAGTTATCAACATTCAGTTTGTGATATACTACATAATAACTGAACTAAGTATATTACTTTTTTTAAGCCGTAATGAATTATTTACAAGAGAATTATTGAGAATCTGCTGAATACCAAAAGATATCCAACCAGCAAGGTAAATTTTAATGAATAGATTTTTTTTTCTACAAAATAACTTAAAAATAAAATTTTCAAAAATAACTAATGACTTACTTGAAAATATCGTAATTAACAATAACTACTAACAGGACTAGCACCAATAATCGTAAAGGCAAGAATTAATAACAAAAAGTGCACATAAAACTAAACACAAGAAAATAATACTGAAAACAACATTGGTTTCCAATTTTAAAGAAAAATATTTTTAATAAAAAAAAAATTCTTTGATTAAAATTTAATCAGTTAATGTAATTCATTGTTCAATCGACTTTCAGAAGTTTTAGAATGCTTGATTGGTATCAATTAACCCTGAGAATTCAAGGGTAAAATGTAAATTATTAATTAAATAAAAGATTGCTTTAATATTACATAAATATACCCTGAACAACCATCACAAATATTCAATATTTCTTGATTCCATGCATCTTAGATCATGAACCAATCAATCAACAATAAACTAAAAAATCCAATATTACGATGTTTTATTCTAATTCAAGAAATATAAATAAAAAATATGGCTTATAAGCCTCTGAAAAAACTAAAATATTTTTTAATTTAATAAGAATAAATAAATCAGTACTATTAAAACTAAAAATTAAAATTAAGCAAAATTTGTAAAAATTTCTGACCATTATCTATTATACTTCCCCACCAATTATAATAAAAAAATCGAATTTAATCTGACTGTTCCAAACACAAAAGAATATTTGAATAAGTATAAGTACTAATACAAAGAGTATTGTACCATTTTATATACAATACATTTTTTTTTTCCTAAGCATTTCACATAAAATTTATAATATGATTTGTGTAATGGAAATCTTTGAATAAAAATATTGTTTTCTCATGTTTAAAGGCTATTGGACAGAATAATTTTGTTCCAATTCCATTCTTCAAAAGGAAAGCAACATTCAACAGAAAGAAATAATTAAATTAGTAAAATTTATACTCCATATATATTCGGACATAAAAATTCCTTTTAGGCTTGGGCGAAAGGATTTTCTACACCATGTTGTTGTCAGCTAGGTTGCTGTTCCTCGTCGGATTCGTTTGGCGAGATCCGTATTGCTTGGTACCACTGGTTTGTGAGGTCAGTCATCTGTGATTTACAGTCCTTAAGTTCCTGTCAAGTACAAATTTTATCAGTTGCATATATATAATATAATCAGATCCACAAATTATAATAAGCTCTACAGAAGGACTGAGGTTGGGCGCCAATACTTCCAACAATCTATGATGTTATTACTTAAATTATATTTGTGTGAATAGATCACACATTCCAAATAGTGAAGCTATCTAAATTTTCCAATCAAATCATCCTTCTTCATCCCAAATATTCTTTGTAACAGTTAATGTTTTGAAAATCTTAACGTGCTGTTCTACCCTTAGCAAAATTTGCCATGTTTCAGGTTCATAAAAAAAAAAGAAAAGAAGAAGTTAGATGTAGAACCCACATAACTTCCTTGTGCGCATATAAAACTATAAATCAGTGGGTCAAAAAATGATCCTGAATCACTATTTGGTTACTAGCTTCCAACATCGTGACATCTATTGGCATCGGTTACTTTGACGGTGCCCTCAATCGTAATTCTCGTTGTGTTGTCTCAGGATTTAATTTTCTAAAACTTTTACTTAGTGCTTTTATTTCTAAAATTTATTGATAAAAAAGTCTATTTTGAACTTCAAATAAAGTACCACTTCCGATTATCCAATTTAAACAAATATGAAGTATGTTATTTATATTGGCATAAAAGGCTTATATACCAACTTAGAGAATTTATTCATTTAATATAATTTTTGATGAAAATCTATTATAACCTACAAGTAAAGTACCAATTCCGGTAATCATGTAGTGACCAAAAAGAGAGCTGCACAACTATATGTTACAACAATCCCAAATACAAAATTTCAACTTTCTAGGCTCGTTTTTGAGTTATGCAAGATACAAACGAATGTACATACAGATGTCAGGATGAATTTTCCTCTGAAATTGAAAAAACAGTGTTATGTGCTCATCTTTGCCTTCTGACATTAACAACACATGATTTCTCAGGGGAATGGATGCATCGTGTTTAAAAAATTAAAAAAAAAAAGCTTTATTATTCATTTTCTCATAATTTATTGTAACATAACCTTCATCCACCCATGTATTCAATTATAAACATGTGTAGCCTATGCCTTTATTAAAAAAAACAAAAAAAAACTCAAGGCTAAAATTGGATTCCGGTTTGGCCAATTTTATTTATTCTTGAGATGGACCAGTTGTGGAGTGGGCGATTGTGTGGTATTGTGTTCATAACCGATATGCACTTATGGACCTTAACTATCCTTTTCATTATTTTTTTTCTCTTCTTTCTACAGACTGTCTCATATTAATTTTAATTTATGCAATTTAATATTAGAAAATTGTTATTTAATTTAAACATCTAATTTTGTTTAATTATTGGAAAGTTTGATTCCGTTTAGTGTAACAATTTGTTTTTTTGTGCAATAAAGAAACAAACAGTATTTAAATTTAGAAAGAAATGCATTTATTTACCATTATTATTTGAAGATTAAATTTTGTGTTGCTACCATTTAGCATTTATTTTTCTTATAACTTTTTTAAAATAATTTATAAATTTAGGAGCTACATTTTACCAGTCATGGAGGGCAGTTGGCTTTGGTGAGTTTATCGGAACCTCTATCCACAGCCACTATAACATTTAATTAAATTCTTACTTTCAGATTTCTTTATAATAAACTTGAGCTCAGTAATTTCAGCAACAAAGAAGGATCAGGCATATCCCACATTAAACTTAACTCTTTTTTTATTTTATTTTTTCCTCTTTAATTTCATTCATTTTGATATTGCAGAATCCAGCATTGTTATATTTAATTTAATAATCTGAACATCTTCACTGAACAAGATCAAAGCATCGGCATACACATATTATGTTATACACATATCCTGGCTATAAGTATTACCGTCCACAGTTAAACTTTTTGTATTATCAATTACCCTCATCTTCTTAAGGACATATTCCCGTGCTAAATTAAATAAAACTAAGAAAAGGGAATTCCCAGTTTTTTTCTTTTTCTTTTACATTTGCAATGAGGAAAATATTTGGTAATAAGTTGACCACAAATCAATTTAGAGCAACAAATAAAGCAAATAAACAATGCATTGAAAATCATGAAAAGGAAAAAATAACACTTTCAATAGTTATATATATATTATATCCTGATTGCAAATGTAAAAGAAAAATAAAGAAACTGGGAATTCCCTTTTCTTAGTTTTCTTTTCTTTTTTTTTAGGGGTTTTCATGTAATTTTCTTACAAAAATTAACCTTTATAAATCTCTTCCTGTGTAACCCTTATAAACCTCTCATCAATATATAATTTATTAATAAATTAAATGAGGAAATCAACTTATAACAATAACAATATTACCTGAATTAGTATATATTAATTCTGAGATACTCCATTAAATTTTAAATCTATCAATGATTCTTTAAAAATCCAAGAAAATTGAAAGTTTGAAAGGATTATTTAAAATTATTTTATATGTCTTACCTGTTGGGTAAACCTCCTAGTAAAGAATGGTATAAAGTATTTGAGATCCCACTTTGCGAAACCACGGATTCTCGATTGAATAAAATTTACTTCCATTGTCTCCTCCTCTGTATACTCCGACAAGTGTTCAGAGTCGATGGCTTGGCCCTGGGAAATAATAAATAGTACTGTATAATTTAACAGACAAATGTAAAGAAATTCATGAAAATGTAATGGACAAAAATCTTTATCGCCCAGCCCTTTATCAATCGATATCCTATTAATTGGGTTTTTGAATACCAATGTTCATCATACATTGGCTACAACAGTAGCCGATTAATCAGCTTTTGGTTTCCAAAGATTATTGTTTACACACTAAACAGATCATTGGTGAGTGGCAATCTCAACCATGAATCGTAAAGTGTTAAGATTTCATCGATCACAACTAAAAACGATTTTTCATTAAAAAAAAATTTAATTCAAAGAAAATAATTAATAAGCCTAAATCAAATTGATACAGTTTGACAGAAGAGTAGAACATCAATTTGCCAAAACAAACAGAAGTTAAACATTTTCAAAGGATGTTATAGAAGATCAAAGAAAAATTGATGGTATTAATGTATACAAATTTCAGGTAACAAAATCACAAAATATCTATTAATAATTGCATTAAAAATATTTATAAATAAAAAACACTGCAAATTATTATACTATGGTTTATTATTAGCAAATAATTATAAAAAAAAAAAAAAAAAAAAATTGCAGGTTTTTAGGCTTGGGTATAATAATTCCAGAACACGCCATATTTTATCTGGATCTTTATAAATGGCCAATATATGGGTGTATGAAACCTTTGATCGACCACCATTTTGAAAGAAAACAGCGGAAGGTAATGTCAAGTTCCGAGGATCATCTAGGATCAAGAGTGGCCTGTGACTTAGGTGCCAAACCTCAGAACAATGAGCTGATTAATCTCGGAGAAAAGCTGCAGACAGCATATGGCGGACAATTTTTTTTTTTTTTTAATCCATTTTTGGATTCTATGTATCTTAAAACATAAAACCTCAAATTTCGAGGATTACATTTTTTTTCCTAGGTCATTTATAAACGTTCATTATAGAAAATAATCAACCGAAACAAACCTTAACACTGAAACATATAGATATAAATTTTTATTTTACAATGCTCTTTGTTTTAATCGTATTACCCTAAAAGGTATTAATCGTGTGAGATCTAGAAAAAAAAAATGTTAAGCATATCCAATATACACTACTTTCTTTTCCTTAGATAATTGAGGATGTAAAATCGAAGGAATCTGACAAAAATATCACGTAATAAATTAATAATTTGGAGAATACATAGAAAAGAAGAAATCAGAAGCTTTCAAAACAATAATCAATCAGCTGAATTAAATGAATACCAAAATTTATCACTCTGTTTCAGAAAAATAAAAATATAATAGATAATTAGTATTTTACTAAAACAATAAAAAATTAATTCAATAGCCAAAAACATTATTAGCAAATTGAAATAATATAGAATACAGCATTTCGAAAAAACCTAAATCAAAGCAAAGAATAACAAATTAAGAGAATACCTAGGAATCATCAAATTCTAGGTTTTGGAATGGAGTGGATATCGCAAGCAAAATGAACAAGTTGATTAGATAAGGAGGGTGACCACTGAGCTGAGCTGAGCTGAGCGGAGTTGACTATGCAAGGCGCAGCTTCCAAACCAAACAGGTTTGTTATCCAAGCTGAATCTGCTTTCCTCCTCCATTCTTTAACTGTTGCCGACTGTCGCCCTAAATGTTGCCGACTCGACATTGCCTATTGTAATAAAGTATTCCGTACATGACTGTTGTTAATTTTAGTTTAAACTATTTTCGTGCTGATTAAAAAGTTTAGTTATGTTATTTTTCTTCACACAAAAATGGATATAGAAGAAAAGTCTATAGAAGAGGTCAGGTCACGAAACAAGTAAATTTACTATCAGAATCATCTGACTCAGAACATAAAAGTAAGTTTCTATTTGAGAGGACCTTCATACTCAGTGGATAGAATGAAACTGGATAAAATAGAGAGAGTTCCTAGAGCAAAGAGAATCATTCACTTCTAAATAAATTAATGTAAATAAATTGAACAAAATGTTACAATAAAATATCTAACTTTTAATAAAATATTCTTATAATGATGAAAAGTTTTAAATCCGTTTAAAAAATAATTTGTATAGCAAATAGTAAAAATAATTAACCAGTTTTAATTTTGGTTTTCCAATTTTTTTTAATAACAAATTATCTGCAAAAAATGGCCAGCTCATACATTTTGTACTACCATATCCAACAGCTCGCTACGGGTTAGCTGACTCAACTCCACTCCACTTCACTCAGCTCAACCCCACTCCATTCTGTAATCGGTAGCCACCTAGCCTTAAGTTTTTTCTCAAGTTACTACACATTATTTTAATTCAGAAGGTGTAACTTTAACACAAGATTAGATAAGCTTTCCATGTATTAATATTATAAATTCAACAAAAAACATGAATTTTGCATGTTTTTTTTCCTGTTGTATACACGATTTAACACTTTTTGGCTTTTTACTGTACGATTTTGCACATTTTCAGATTTTACTGCACAAGAATCTGGTCTACTTATAAGAATACTGCCTTGAAGATGGGAAGCAATCCCAAAACGTCGGTAATTGAATATAAATTGCATTGCAATTAAATAAAACTTAACCTAATCTAAAAAAAGAAATAATTGATTTTATTTATTAATAATTAATCTAGAAACATATTTTTTTTTTACTTTACAAAAGAAGAAAAAAGTAAAACAAATTTATGTAACAAACTAACTTTATATGGTACTTGTATATACATGCACGTATAGTTAGAATATAAATATAATCAACTTTTGATCATAGTCAACTATGTTTTTTTATGATACAATTATTGCAAAGGTTGTGTGGTTACTTCGAAAACTAATGAAAATACATATTAATCATAAAGTTAGTTACATACAATACTCACAAATATCCTGATACCTCTGACACATAAACAACGCACTAAAATGAAAAGAAATGAACAAACTTACTTTCTCTAACTGAAATTGTGATATATAGAACAAAGAATCACGGCATTTGTCAAACGCTACAGCAAGAGTTCCATAAAACGAAGGGCTCGGACATAGTTGACTTAAATCACTCGTTGAAGGCTCTTCGGGACTGATTATCTTTTACAAAAAAATAATAACATGTTTATAAAATTAGTCAATTTTTTTTCTATTGCAAACTATTTGAATACTAATTGACTGATTGTAAAGTAAATAAAATAAATCATTGGTCTATACTCGTTTGAAATTATTGAGATTTGTATTCTATCATTCTCCTTGATAAAATCAAAATCAATTAAAGCATGAAAAAACTAGAGTGTATACTCGTAAAAGAAATGAGACTGGCAATAAAGATAAGTTCTATTATAAATATTCAGCACAGGAGGAACTAATATTAGAGATAAATATTGTAATTTGGTTACATATGAAAGATTTCAAAATAATATGTTAAAGTTGATTACTACCTTATTATTGACCAAAATTTGGGCATCTTTACTACAAAATACTACTGATACTGGTACTAATATTGGTATGGGGAGCTAGTCGGACAAGTTGGTATGTGGTCCTTTTTGCTAGCCATTTAAATCGCTGCCCCGTACTAACCAGAGTAGGACTGTCTAGACAAAATATAATTAAATACAAGTCTTAAAATGGAGCCCAGCGATAAAGTACGAAAAAATTCAAGCATAATTCAAGGATCACAAGGCTGTGAACTGTAAAATTCAACAAGCTTTTCGTCGTTCATTTGATTAAATTTCAAATAAAATTGGAACCATAAAAAGCAGTATTTTTTTGGTTTCTGATAAAATGTGCGGTTATAATAATAAGTTACACTTATTAGTGTGTTTGTCATTGACTTCACCCTCTCCCCGACCAACTTCTTCCTTAGTTATACCTACGTTTCACAAAACTTACTCCAATATGAATTCACCAGAATTTTATTCACAAACTTATTTCATATAGCAAAACAAAATAATATATGAGGATATGAGAAGCCAAGGGGTACAAGTGAAAATTTAATGCTTTTGTGAAAACACATTTTGATAAAACCTAAAACATTTAGCTTATATCATATTTATAATATAGCTCTAATGCATATTCCTTGAATATTGAGTAATATTACTTTTTAAAAAAATTTCATATGCATTAACTATCCATTACCGCAGTTAACTCTAGCTTTGAAAAAAAAAATCACTTGTGCCCCATGGCTTCTTATCCTCTCAAATATTATATGTATATACAACAAAATAATCATAATTATGGAAATCAAATGAATCCTGGCAGCCCCTTATCCTTCTCACTCTGCCTCGGTTAATGAAATGAGGTTTTTTCTAGCTTTCTTGGGATCTGAGATGGTAAGGGGAACAACTACATCAACCCAGAATTGAAAAAAGAAATCCAAACAAACTATAGAAAATTTTTAAAAGCTGATTTTTTAAATAACAAACTTTAGATTAGTAAATATAAATAATCATTAATAGTGTAATATGAAGCATGCTGCATTATGAACTACTAAAAACTGATCAATAAAATAACATCACTTACCCACTCCTTGGTCTTACTAAGGGATAGTGCTTTCTCCTTGCGTTTCCTGCGGCTCCTGCTACCAATGATTGGCTTTTTGGTTCCTTGAAGAAGCTGAAAAGCACATATAGTATTATTATTATCATACAAAATTATAAAAATTACACATCAAAACATTTGAACTGCATTGGCATAGGTGACTAAATCCCTTTTAGTATGAAGCGATTCAAATAATGTTTCAATTTTTGTTTTGAATATGGACCAATGTGTTATAATGCTCCGTTACAATAAACAAAAAAATATCTTAAGAAATTAAAATGGAAATAAACATTGCATAAAATATACAGTACAGTGTCGATTATATGAACTAATTAGGAAAAGGATTCAGAAAAATTCATACAATAAAATACCAGAAAACAAGGAAGACAAAAACAAGTTGCATTTGTTGAAATCTATATCTTTATTCAAATTGGAGCATGCTTATTGCCCAACTATGGTCGAGGAGAGTAATGTGTTTAGCCTGTCCGCTTGTAGCTTTATAATGATTTTTTGAGCAAACTGCTCAATCTATTTTCAAGTTCAAAGGCTCTAATTACTCGTTGAGATCTCATAAATGTTTTGAAACAATTTGAGCTAAAAATAATGAATAAATATTGTATTAAATGTGTTTAATCTACATTGATATATAACAATCTTTTTTGAGCGAATGTCTCAACAAATTTTTAAGTTTGATGGCTCAAATTACTCAGTGAATCTTTTAGAACAATTTGAGCTCAAAATATTGAAAAAATATATTATTATACTTTTAAGTATTCTAACCTTTTTTTGATGTTTCATATCATATCAAAAATAAGGAGATATATAATTTATTTAAGAACCTACGTTTATCTGACACCATAAAAATGAAAAGGTTGAAATGGTATGGGCATGAGTTAAGGTTAGCCAGATGAGTGAGGACAGGCAGATGAAAAAGATTTACCAAGGGAGTATCTTCAAGACAAGAAAAAGAGGCGGCCAAGGGCGCGATGGAAGGACAAAGCGTTGGAAGTTATGCGACGGGCGGAAATCCATGTGGTGGAGGATAGAGGCCTATGACAGCAGATATAGAAGCAGGCCAAGGACCACTTCGATCTGAAAGAAGTTCTCGATCAGAGCTTCATAAATGCAGACCACATTACACTAGTCGCTGATAGTCTCGGAAGATTGCAAATGGCAGTGGAGGAATGAATGGAAGAATTGAAAAAAGTCTCATGATTGATCAGACCAGTTTTCAATATCGTTTTCATTATCTTCTGCATCTCAATATTTTATGAACAGCTGAAGGAAGTGGAGAAAGATGTTCTGGGGCAAAAATCAAAAGAATGTCAGAGGACTGAGAAACATTTAGAAGATGATCCAAAAGTACTGTACATCCAAGGAAATAGAGGAGGTAATGAAAGAGGAAGAAAAGTCAAGAAATGAATATAATAGCTAAAACTTCAACAAAGCCATTAGGATTAAAAAAAAAAAAAGCATAAACTCCTTCACTTATGTCGTATTTTCATTAAAATTTCATTAAATTTAAAAAAATCAAAATGACCAGGGAGGGAGAAAAAAGTCGAGACCTCAAAAAGGCACTTCTTTAACACCAATTCAATTCACATACAAATTTGCAACTCTCTAACTCAATTTTGAGGAGCTTTAAAGATGCGCGGAACGTTAAAAAACCCCAAATTTCAGATATAAGTACCAAAATTTTGATTGAAATTTATTCCCACTTTTATGAAATTGTTTCGCCAAGAAAACAACCTTACATCCAAATTTCAATCGCACAAATGTAGTAGGCAAAAAATATACATATATTTAATAGACATCCACGAAACCCCTATAACCGTGTTCTAGAGGTTATGTAACGGATATAAAGTGCAAGCCCACACCTCCTCCAATGAATTTCGATACAGTGGAATATTCTATTATTTTGGTGAAAAATACAACTAAAAATGTATAAATAAATAATATATAATTATACTTGAACAGAATTTCCAAGTGTATTAATGCAAGGAAAAGGAATTAGATGAATTACCAAACTATTTCAATTAGTTTGCAACACATATAAAATGTAAGTAGTGAGGCAGTAAAAACTAGAGAATGATGAAAATAATAAAACTTGATGAAATCATTAGATAAATATACTTTTTAAAATATATAAAATAAATAGTATATAATGTTTTTTGGCATTTTCCATACCTTCATCAATGGCATTGTGGATCCTCCAAAGAGGAGAGTTGTCACAAGAACTATTATAAGGGTAGTTGTGATGATAACATGTCTGGTTTCGTCACTGAATTCCAAATGAAGTGACAAAGCATAAGATATAGCACCCCGCAACCCTAAATAAAAATCGGGTAACCAAATTAACATTTCTGTTCACATTTAACCATCAAACATAAGCCAATTATCTAATAGACCAAAATAATAAATAAATTCAATTTTCAAATTGAAAGAATTTGTTAAATAACCTACTCACCACTGAACCACATAATGAACATCATCTTTTTGGTGATCTTGTGCTCACGGAACTTGTTACACAGGATGGCCAATGGAAATATGTTGCAGGCTCTACCGATAAGACAAAGTATTAAGCTCCAAACAACAAGCGCAGGTTCAACTCTGAAATAACAAAAAACATTATAATATATGAAAGGTCAGAGAAAAAAAAAAATGTATGTCAATGGAAAGCAAAATAAAGAGAACACATACCTATGTTTGAAACTAAATATGGCCAGTCCAAGATAAGCAAATACACATGTTTCAGCAATGAATGAAAGTGTCCTCATAGTTTGCTGCATAGTGATCTGAGTAACCGTAGATAAATTATAATGTGTATAATGAGACATAACGATACCACAGAACAGTATTGCCATTATTCCTGGAAGAAATAATACAGGACTATATTTTAAAACCACAATTATTATGATTTGAATTTAAAATAATTATTTTTTTAAGGACAGTGCCCATTAATGGAAAATTTAGTTTGTGATATAAATTAAAATTTTGTGTATCAGGAAATATTAAATATGGTATATCAGAAAAGATATGGTCTGGGTGGCAGTCAAGAATAAAATAAAATAGTTGTAACTATTAGTAAATAAGTAGTAGTAATTAGTAGTGATAGTAAATTAGTTGAAAAAGTAATTCTATCATCAAGACAAATAACAAGCCGGGAAGAAAACCAGAGAATATGTTAAGCACAAAATAATATAATCTTAGAGCATACACCATCCCAACCAAATGGCATGATCACTCAGAATCTCAATTTTGAATATTATTATTATTGCATAATGCAAAATGCCAAGAGATAAAACAATTATTCACAATGGGGAAGTTAAAAGTAAAACAAGTCCTCTTTTGATCTGAAAAATAGTTATTTTGGCATTTATTACTTTAATATAGTTTTAATAATATATTACATGATATATAATGATAATTTATTTTCTTTTAATGCTCCATTTATTTTAGGGAGGTGAGAAACACTAGCCTGCAGTTTAATACCATAAAAATGATTCACAAACACTTTATCATAATGACCATAAAAAGGCTGTTTCAGAAAATGCAGAAGATTAAAGATAAATAAGACAAACTAAACAAGTTTTATGGTTATACAACACTTAAAAAAAAAACTGATATGGATATAAAAAATAGCTCATTGTAAATATGATTCAATTACAACATGATAAAAATATGAAACAATACTCTCATGAATCTTATGTACTGATACAAAAATACCTTTATAGGTTTTATATGAATAGTACATAGGTATTTCAACATAAGTCTTCATCAAATAAAAAAAGTTTCAATTTTCATCTGCAGAAATAAACTCCATAAATAAACCCACGAAACAAGAAGACTGTAATCTTTATTTGGAATTATAAGTTTAATTATACTCTTTTAAAATTTTTGCATTTTGCAACCAAAATTTGGTCTCTAGATTAAACTGTCAAGCCTCTCCCTAACGCTGGAATGAGATTCTAATGGTCCCTAAATTTAAACTTTAATAAGATTTTTTATAGAAAATTTTATCTATAAAAATTTTTTAAGAATGCACTATTAATGAAGTTGTTAATTCAATAAGTAAGATAAATTACAGAAATGACCAATTAAATATGGGTTGCTATTATGCAATAATCTAAAAATATATCTTTAATAATCATAAATATTTTAATAAGTTCGATATACAGAGGTTCAACTGTATTTAAAATTAAATTAATGTAAATGTCAAAACATCCTATCAATATAAATCATATAAGTAAACAATGTAATGCAAGATAATAATAACTTTAAAACTTTTCTAAAGAACAGATAAACAAATTACCTGATAAATGAATTCCTTCAGCCAAGGCATATGGAGCATATGTGAAAACAAGCATCAAACCAAACTCCAAAGATGGATTTTTTCTCAAGTCAACATGCTTCAATAACAGAGCACTTATCAGAGCAAATACAACACCTATGCCGGCAGATGCAAAGAACATGAGACAAAATCTGTTAATACCAGCTAGGACAGCTTCGGATGATGACATGTTAGGGTTGCCTGATTCAAATACAGAAGTAGTAAGAACAATTGCAATAGCATCATTCAATATACTCTCTCCAAATACCAACATGTTAAGGACTGGATCAATATCTAAAGCATGGAAAATTGCAACGGTTGCAACTGGATCAACAGCAGAGATCAGAGAACCAAACGCAAAGCTCTCCATGAAACTAAGTCTGTATGCCACTTCAGCTAGTCCTAATAGGTAGATCCCAGCGCCAATAACAAGTGCTGATATGGTGGTCCCAGCTATTGCAAAAACTAAAATTGAGCCAATGTTTTGAAAAAAATTACCTTTGTGCAAGTTATATCCTGATTCAAAAATAATTGGAGGTAAGAGAACTAAAAAGAAGGCAGTTGGTGAAAAGGCCTCTTCTTTTCTCCAATTTCCAATATTTTGATCTGACATTAGATTCAAGATCAAACCAATTAAAGCACCAAGGAAGACTATAACTACACTTTCTGGTAAATATTGGAAGTGAGTCATCAGCATAAAATGAATCAGTACAATTCCAATAGCTAAAACACACAATACAAAAAATATGGCCATAGAGCTGTTATGTTCTGCTTCTGCAGACCCTTTTTCAGGCAAGATCGGTTCATTGGGAGCTGCTGTGGTAGTGACATTTGGTTTTTTTGTGGTTGTACTCGAAGCAGGAGATTCAGTAGTCGATGAGGAATTCACCGGATTTTTAGAATCACTGACAGAAGATTGGTTGTTAGCCTGAACAGTATTATTAACAGGAGTGATATTTTTTATTTTACTACTGCTATTCGTACCACCTGAATCACTAGTAATCAAAGTAATTTCCTTTACTTCATTTTCACCATAAGTGACATTTTTCTTCAAACCACTGGAATCTTCTATTATCAGGTGAACCTCAGTACTTCCCTTAACAGTTGGTTTAGGTGTAGAAGTTGAATTCATGGACGTTGTAGTGGAGGTAGTTGTTGTAGATGTACCAGACACAGAGACATTTTGGGGAGGTCCACTGGCAGTATTATTCTGCTTATTCTCTACATTTTTCGCAACTTCCTCAGTAGCAGTTGCGATGAAAAGGCAAAACGGTAGCAATATTAAAACAGAGGC
Organism: Rhaphigaster nebulosa; assembly: GCA_948150685.1. NCBI lineage: Eukaryota > Metazoa > Arthropoda > Insecta > Hemiptera > Pentatomidae > Rhaphigaster > Rhaphigaster nebulosa. The sequence goes on from OX411309.1 coordinate 17,579,848, forward strand.
CAAAGTGCCAAAATGACGCAATCTCATCCTGGCAGGTCTTAAACTAAGTATAATAGGAATCAATAACGCCCAAGGGCGACAAGGTCATATAAAACAATTAGACAAATATATAGATCACGGACTGAATAACGAGGATCAAAACGAACTGTCCCTCAAACATTACCCAATGAAGGCCCCACACTGCCTGACATCAGACCACTGATAGTCATTCTTTATCAAACGACCCTGAGTAACTTTGCTAACCTGGCCCAGTGCACTAAGGATTCATAAATCGATTCCTCAACATCGATCAATTTATTATCTTATCCTGCAATATTAATATATTATCTCTTTTCTTTTTTTTTCAATTTATATAGTCCATAAAGTTAAAACATCTCTAAATTGGCACTTTATAATATTTAAAAAATTCAGGTTAGGTTTTATTTATCTGTATTCATATGGTATTCTAAAGTGCGTAATTTTCTCGCTGTAAATAATTGATAAATAATTTAATGTGTGCAAGCACAAGTTTATGTTGCGTTATAACCATATTAGTTTGGAAAATATCTGGTGTGTCCGATAAAGATTTTTTTTCAATTTTTTAATTTTGTATTGTAGGTAATTTAATTCACCTTCAAATGAGCAGTTGGAATGTTCCGGGAGATGTATAGTTTTCGAGAGAAAAAAAAGAAAAAGGAAGGTTTCCATGGTAATATGCACAGAAAATTTTAAGAAACATGTGTGCAAAGTGCCATACGCCCCATTTTTGCCATTACTGATCACCCCACCCATATTTCATAATAAAGGACAAGTGAGAAAAGTACTTACAGGTTACTTATCGTCATTAGATAATGATAATTTTATATAATTTGGTTTTTAATTTATTATTTTTACTTGTATTCGCAACAATTTTTAGTATTCAGATTTCAACTGAAATTTCCATTTCGACCATCCCTAAATCCATTTTGACTTCACTCGAGACCAAAAAAACTGGCGCACTTTGAATTTCACTTAAAAAATACAGATGAAGAAATATTGTTGGGTTTGAACCAGCTCATACATAAGCCAGATTAATAGAGTTTACGTTACAATGGTCCCACGAATAAAAATGTTAAAATTGAATGCAGTAATACATCTAGGATTAATGAATAATGTAAATAAATTGCAATTAAACTTAATTTAGTTAGCCGTCAGTTTACTAGAGGAATATTATGCTTATCTCCGTGTGGTTTCTTTTTTTAATTATTTCATTATATTTTCATCTTGTTGGTGTTTTTACTTTTTTTAAATGGTGTTGGACGCCACAGTAGTCGTTCGAGTCATCGCATTAATCGAGGACGGTAGAAACAAGAGATAAGCGGCCAGGGCCATCGGGCTACGGCAAAAATGGTTCGGAGAGTGCCCCAGAGGTACCGGGAGACAGCTAGTACAGGAGGCCTGGATCAGGGCGGCCAAGAGCGACAGACCAAGCCGACGTTCGCTCGCTTCATTGTCATTCAGACACTCCGAAATTTCATTCAGACCTCAGAAGAGACGTCAGACCGTTTGTTTGTTGCTCGAGCTGTGGATGTCAGTGTACAAAAAGAAGGCAGATGAATCGCTGAAATGAACCTACACTGCAGGGTGCATGCCGCAGGTCCTCTCTGCATCGCACAAGGGTAAGTACAGCATAACTGTAGAGAATTGAAGGCTAACTGATTTAACTATATTTGCATTAACATTATTCATTAATCCTAGATAAATTACTGCAAAGGACGATTGTAATGTAAACCTTATTAACCTGGCTTATATATGAACTGGTTCAAACCCAGCAATATTTCTTTAATCTTTATATTTTAATTAAGGAAGAAGTAGATTAAACAATTAATTTTTGCATTGTTTTTATTTTCATTAATCATCTGTCAACATTTTTAACATCATTGTATTCTTTTACAAAAATTACAATACCATAATTATCTCGATATACTTTACATACTTCCAAATCTTCATACTAGTAGTCATTTTAATTAATAGTTTTCAGTATTATATTATGTATAATGTAATTTATTGGGTACAACTTTACAGTAGGGGCGCGTTATCACTGCTTCCTCCCCGAAACTTACCCGGACTAGCGCCATTTGTGTCAACCAACTGCTTTGTATTCTATTGTAACATTCGTATTCATTGGAATTATTGAAATTATTACTGGCTTAATTACATATTATTTAAAATTGTTAATGCTGTCGACTTCCTGTGATCTGGGGAAGTTGTAGTAATAATTTAAAGTAGTGATAATAATAATAATTTAAATTACGGTAAGGACCCGACCTTAACTGAAAAGGAACTTTTGGGGTTTGTTTATCTCTTGAGTGAGCGTATCAAGCGGAAATTGACAGCTGTGATCGAATTAAAGCAGTAATAATTGAAATTACGGTAAGACCCCGACCTCAACTGAAAAGGATCCTTTGGTGTTATGTTTATTTCTTGGGCGAACGTAATGAGCGGAAGTCGACAGCACTAATAATTTTAAATAATATCTAATTAAAGCAGTAATAATTTTAATACGAATATTAAAATTGAATTCAAAACAGTTAGTTAGCGCGAATGGCGCTAGAGTATGCTAGTCCGGCGACCTTCGGGTAAGTTCGGGAGGACCAGTGATAATGCGCCCCTATTGTAAAGTTGTCCCCTTAGGCCAAAACGTTGTCACAGAATAAATAAGTTGTACTTATTAGAGTGTTAGTCTTTGACCACACCCTCCAATTTCTTCCTTAATTATATCTACGGTCAAAAAACTTACTTCAACATGTACATTTTAAGTGAAATTCAAAGTGCGCCAATTTTTACTTCCTTGTAAGCAGTTCGCGAAAATTTTTGGTTTTCAGATTTTAACGGAAATATCCATTATGATCATCTCTGAATCCATTTTGACTAGTTTCGTCGTGGCGTCAGTACGTACGAACGTTCGTTCGTATCTCGCTTAACTAAAAAACGATTAGCTGTAGAAAGTTAAAATTTTGTACTTAAGATTGTTGTAACATCTAGTTATGAACCTCCTTTTTAGGTCACTACATGATTACCGGAAGTGATACATTACTTACAGTTCATAATAGATTTAAAAAAATAATTATATTAAATTTTATATAAAACATTTCAAATTTGGTATATAAGACAATTTTATCAATATAAATAATAACTGGATTTTGGTTTAAATTGGCAAACCGGAAGTTGAACTTTACTCGAAGGTCACAATAGATTTTCATTAAAATTTATATTAAAATGTAAAACAAAACATTTCAAATTTGGTATATGAAACTTTTATATTAATATAAATAATATTCTACATTTTGGTTAAAATTAGTTAGCCGGAAGTGGTACTTTACTGGAAGGTCTAAACTTACATAAAAAATTATATTAATATATAATGCAAAACATCTTAAATTTGATATATATGACTTTTGTATCAATATTAATAATATATTTATTAAATTTTGGTACGAGTACAAGTGGACCTATTTTTGACTTCTTCGCCTATGGCTTACACTGTGAAATGTTAAAACACGATAACATTTCAAATTTTTATATTAAAAAAAACATTAAATTAAAAAAAATAATAATATTATTAATATCTAATGACGATAAATAACCTGTAACCTCTAAAAATGAACCTTTCCACTTGTACTTTATCATGAAATAGGGCTCTGGTGCCAGGCAGTAAGGAAAGTAAAAAGTTAATATTTTCACTATTGAGGAATAAAAATTGGATATGACAATGACTGAAAGACATTTATTTATTATTATTTATTTGAATTTAATTTTTATTTATATATTTATTTAATTTATTATTTAATTTTCGGTATTGATGTGCAGAGCTGTCGACATGTTCTGCTGTCTGTCATACCATGACACAGATAACGCCCATTCCCTTCGTACTTATGCGAATTTATATGATGGCGTTAAAAAATTAAATTTTAACTGGATCGAGCCATCGACATTGGTCAAAAAGTAAAAACTTAAATTTAAATCATCTTTTACTGCAGTACTCTATATTTGAACATCCTCTATCGAGATTTTCCATTGCTGAACCCTAAATCCTATCCATGGCTGTGAAATCAACAAAATAATTCAATTGGTGAGTTTCACTCCAAAATATTGTAAAATCTATAACATTTTATTACTTATATGAAATATCGTATCAGAATATTTACATTCTGAAACTTTTAAAATAAAATCATTAATTTTAGACGAAGAATACTGATATATAAAATTAAAACTTGGTAGGTCAGTTAAGAAGTTTTATGAGAAAATTTTTTAAAAAATATTTTAATCATTTTCGTAAAAGTCTCCCGAGATCTCGCTTTACTGCCTACCAAACATTAAAGTTAAGGTTGTCTATTTTTAGATGGTATGCGAGATTTCCCCCTTCTTGGGATTTTGGATTTTGAATAGGCCCGCAAAAGTTTCCCCAATTAATATCAGTTCTAACTCTTTGAAATTTTATTGGACTTGAATCAAGCTATGTAAAAATATTCTAGGTTTCAGAATTAAAAAATTAGCTGATAAATATTAAAATCCGTAGAGTCAAACCCATGTTATCGCAACTTGAATTTTTAAATTTAGCCACTTATTTCTCAGCAATGCGTCGAAATTTCGTGATATAGTATCGCCGTTTTCTTCCTTAACCAAAAGTCTAACAATCTGTAAAGTTCCACGAAAATCCGTTCACTATTGAAGGAGAAAATGATGGGCTACTGAATTTGGAATCACGACAGAGCAACATTTTTTTGTTGAATTTAATATGAGTTTATTTCCATTGGTTTTAATACAGTTTTCCTTTTATTTAATTTACACGAACTTAGCGTGCATAAGCGCAATATATTTGAAAATGACGAGTAATCAATAAATGATTATTAATTATAGGAAAAATATAAACCGTAGTAAAATGAATTATAAGTTTTTAAATCATTATTAAAATCGAGTATAAATCACTTTTAATTCTATTTGTGATTGTTTTGTTTACATATTTTCGTTTATTTCTGTTATTCGGTTTTTCATTTAGTCTTTAATAGGTACTACCATAAGATAGTGCGTTAAAAATAATTTTAAAATATTAATATCGATTTTAATTGACATTTGAATTTTCACTTGGTTTATAAGTATGGATTTACTTTTATTTAATAATATCGCTTTTACTCGATTTGAGGACTTTTGAAATGGATAATTTGAAAACTGGGAGTTTAATGTGCTTTTCTGAGATATTGCACATTTAGCCGTAATTTAAAAAAACACTTGAAAATTGATTGAAAATATAAACATTGAACCAAAACTACATAGGACCAATTGACGAAGTAATACGTTACTGTTTATAACACATTAAATATAATTCAATTATCTGGAAAATTCTGGAACCGAAACTGAAAATTGAAGTTTGTTTTGCTCTTTTTAAATTCATGGAAAGCCAGTTAATCTTTACCAATCCATTCACTTCCTTTTATGTTCTTCAGTGCTACACTCAGTTTATAGTTGGCGAAATAATTATGCATGCACAGTTTTCCGGACAAAAATATGTTCTATAATTTATTGAAAATAAATTAATTAGTGGATATGATAACAATCAACATACCCCATAAAATTTTACGAGTTAAGGGAATTAAAAATCCGTCCTACCTAATTAAAAACAAATATCGGAAATTGGTCAAGTAAAAACTAATATTGAAGCTGCAACAGTTGTGATATTAACTAGTTAGTTAGTCATCTGCTCATGGTTTTAATCTAATTAATTATATCTTATTCAAATATAAACCTAAAATGATAAAAATGATCGGAATTGAAATACAATCCACCAAAATGGATCGTAAATCCAAAGAGTTGAGTTCTACCGGCAATGAATGGTTCAACGTTTTCGACAAGGATTGAGTTATCGATATATCGGCAGAAATTTGGGATTTCCACACTTGACCGGGCGATACTTTATTAAAGCAATTATTAGTTGGCAATAAAAAACACTTAGGCAAAAAATGCGTTACCATACTGCGTGAATCAGGTATGACCGTGCGAAAATTAGCAAAAAATACCCTAATAAGAGCTCGTGAGGTTTTCACATTTTACATAACAATGTTCTAACTTATCTGATTTATTAAGAAAAAATATTGATTTATGAAAGAAAACAAAATATGTAGATTTTTGTTTTTGTTTTTTAAGCATAAATGACGTAAATGGCAGAATTTTATTTTTCGTTGCACATGCTTGTATTTTTATTGCACGTTTTATTGATACTGTAGTTGGGGGAGGGGGCAAAATAAAATAAGTGTGTTAAACTTATATCGTTTTATTTTTTTTTTAATCCTGATGTAAACTCAAAACTTATTTTAATAGTCCAGGAGTTAAGTCGCTGAATTCATATAAATGGAATCCTAATTAGGTCAAAATAGCTTTGATAGGATTCAAACTGTATTATCTGTCGCTGTGTAATTAATTATTGAGATATCCTGTCAATCCCTCGTGACACAAAATGGTCGACGCCTCAAAGGAAGAGTGGATACAAACATTAAATGTACAGTATAATCCCGGCATGCTCTACGAATAACCCTAAGTCTGTGGTTCCCCTGATATAGAGCCGTCACTAAGAGGATGGAATAAAGGACACATGCTCCGGGCGGCAAGATTTAGGGTGCGGCAAATTTCTAGCAAAATTTAATTTTACAGTTCTTAGAAATATTTGTTTTTGCATTTTTATTGTATTGATCTTAATTCAGTCGGTGTTAATGTTAGGAGATAATGTTATTTATTTCGAACAATACTACCTACTATACTGCTATAAAACTGTTGACGTTTATTGGAGGAGGAGAGGGGAGTGAAAGAAGGGACGGCAAAATTGAGCTGGCCTTCCTGGCAAAAATCTCTAGTTCCCGGCCCTGCTCTGATATTTCCCCTCTGAAAACTACCTCCGAATCCATCCCTATTATAAATTTATTTTATTCTATTTTTCTTAAAATATAGAGCCATTTTCAATTTTTAATGTTTTAATTTATTTAATTGATATGTCCTACCCTTAATTTTTACTTATTTCTAACGTACTACCCTATACTTATTTCAAAATTGTTGAAGAGTAAAAGAAAGATATGTGTCATTTTTTTAGAAGACATTTCAAAGTTTGACCGTAAGCATTTCCATCTATCGTCCTCTCATCTCTAAAATTTGCCAAAGAAATGTGCTTCAAGGAAACACACAGACTTTTAACACAGGAACTATATTTGATTTATTTTGAGAACAATACAAGAATCATACTTGAATAGTTTCTAACGTATAGTTTCTTATGGACATAAAATAATCAGCCTTCCAATTCAGCTCCTTAACGATAAACCTATCTGTTGGCCTATTTAGTACTTCCTACTTGTGAGATAATTTTAGAAACACGTCCTTAGCGAAAGTTATCAAAGATATATTGAGAATAACTGGTCGTCATTGTCCTAATTGTAAGAATCGTCGATTGTTCATACTAATGAAAGTTTGCTTCCTTATTATCGATAATGATTTTCAAATAAGAGGAGAGGTAAATTTAGAGATAGATTTTTTTATGGTTAACAGACACTTTGATTAAAGAACCAAAACTATGAAACGTTTAATATAAATTTAAGAAGATAAAAATTATTTATATAGTCCTAAATCTGATCAAGAATAATAAAATGACTTTACAAATAAAGTTTGAGTAATTTAAGAGATTTTATCATTATTTTTTTCTTATGAATTTCTTCAATGTGAAGGTCAAACTCCTGCCTGAACAGACTCTTCCACATCTGCCGGTCCATCACGTCCTCTTCAGACAGTCCTCTACCAGCCACACGCTCCACCACTCCATCATTTGCCTCCCAATCCATTACCAGCCTTGGTATCCTGTTATCATTCATCCATCTTAGGTGGCCATACCATCTGAGTCTTTTTCCCATTATCTCTAGGGCATTCTGCCTTACTTCTATTTCTTCCTAAAAAATTTCAGGAGGAAGGATATATCACCCTGATCCTCCTCCCCTTTGCGTACGCCACTGCTGAAAATGACCCATAAATTATTACTTTGATATTGTTACATACCCTACAGTATTGATAGATCATTGAGAAAGTGAAAAAACATTTCTAATCATTGACCTCGTTTGAATTTCGCAATTGCCAGATTACCTAATGTGATTATCTAGTTCCGCCATAAAATATTATTTATAAAGCGTCGTCACTCAACAGTGGAATGGTAGCTGACAGAAGAAATATAAAATAAAATTAACACATTTTTATAGCCTAGAATTTTCGTTTGGTTTCAAGAACAGTGTATTTATTATTTTACAATGGTTAAGAATCCTCATAGAACAGTGAATAACTTAAATCCATTCAGAAATCAGCTATCAACTCTATGAAAATCACAACATTGTAGAAGATAATGAGGGTTTAGAATACATAAATGGGCATCGATTTCAGATCGAATTGACTTAAGAGGAATTCGAGCAATTACTTAATAACCCGATGACCTTGGTCTATTTCTTAAGTATGTATTGTGGAGCCATTTTACAGGTCGAATTATTCTCTCGAAAATATCAGCTATATTTTTATATAACGAGTGAATTAATCGTAATTTTATATAATTTTGGTAAATGAAATCAGAAGGTGAGAAAAAGTAAATGAATAAATAAAACATCACTTTATATCAAATTCAAAATTACGGTTTATAAATTAAATATACTTAAATTGTCGATTTTTTCAATTACAAATTAATTCATTCATGAGATTACCGAAATTGGAAACGATTTTCGATAAACTATTGCTAATTAAGCATGTTTTGTCGATTAATTGAAGTATATCTTGATAGTATTAAAATTCATTGCATTGCAAACGTCGAAGGTTATTTGCTCTATTCTCTACCAATCTATTTTATGTCGGCAAAAAAGGCCCGGGGCAAGCTTAATTTTGCCAGCCCTTCTTTCACCTCACCTCCGTTAATGGAAATCAGCAAAAGTAATTTTAGGTAATGTTTTTCTAAATAAATATCATCGTCTCATAACATTAACTCTTTTTATATTCTGAATTTAGGTCAAATCAATAAAAAAAAAGAAGCAAATATTTTTTTACTTAACCCAAAAAAGCTTAATACTTGGCGCCCTCTAAATTCTGCAGCCCGGGACAAGTTTCCCTTTCGCTTTCCCTTAGATCCGGCCCTGCCTGTAAATTAATTTGTAAATTTTGGAAATAAACGACTCGCATGATGACCATTAAATTTGTTTATCACTGAATAGTTTTAAAGTTCAACATTGGTCACAAAAAGAATCTATTAACTTAACCTTTCTTCATCTCATTTGTTATACACATATCACTTTCTCTTACCTATATATATATATATATATATATATATATATATATATATATATATATATATATATATATATATATATTTATGATTTAAGGGAAAGGTTTGCAATCCTAAAATGTAAATATTTTGAATCAGAGTTTTCAACGGAAACATAGAGATATCTAGGAAGGGAGGCAAAAGTGGCCCTTGGACCGTTGACAGATTTTTTCATTTTATTTTTTTAATTGAATTATTTTATTTTATTTTATTTTGTTTTTTATTATTTATTTTTTAAAAAAATTTGTATTAATTTTTTTTAATTTAATTTTTTTTAATTCATTTTTTTAATTCAATTTATTTATTTAATTTATTTTTTATTTAATTTTGTTTTTAATTTTTTATTTTAATTTTTTAATTCTATATTTTAATTTTTTATTTTAATCTTTTAATTTTACTTTTTTTATTTAATTTTTTTAATATTTTGTTTTAAATTTTATTGTTTTAATTTTTATTTTTATTTCGTATATTTTTTTAATTTAATTTAATTTTTATTTTGTTTTATTTTAATAATATTTTTTAATTTATTTTTTAATTTTATTTTGTTTTATTTATTTTCTATTTAATTTAATTTTTTTGTATCAATTTTTTAAATTTTATTTTATTTTCTAAATTTATTTAATTTAGTTTTTTAATTTTATTTTGTTTTAATGTTTTAATATTATATTTTAATTTTTTAGTTTATTTTAATTTTATTTTTATATCATTTTTTTAAATATTTTGTTTTAAATTTTATTGTTTTAATTTTAGTTTTTATTTCATATATTTTTTTAATTTTACTTTGTTTTATTTTAATAATAATTTTAATTTAATTTAATTTTATTTTATTTTTAATTTTATTTTATTTTATATTTTATATTTAATTTTATTTAATTTTTAATTTTATTTAATTTTTATTTAATTTTAATTTTTTTTATTTCATTTTTATTTATTTTTATTTTATTTTATATTTTTTTCTATTTATTTTTTATTTAATTGTATTTTTTTTAAATTTTGTTTTTAATTTCTTTTGCATTAATTTCTTTTTATAATTTAATTTTTTTTCATTTATTTTTTAAATTTAATTTATTTATATATTTTTTTACATTTTTTTAAATTTATTTTAATATTTTTTTTTAATTTTATATATTTTATTTTTAATTTTATTTAATTTTAATTTTTTCATTTCATTTTATTTATTTATTAATTTTTTAATTTATTTTATTTTATTTTGTTTTTAATTTTAATTTTAATTTTTTTTGTTTTATTTTTATTTCATTTATTTTTATTTTATTTTATTTTAATATTTTTTTTAAAATATTATATATTTTATTTTATTTTATTTTAATTTTTTCATTTCATTTAATTATTTATTAATTTTTTTAGTTTAATTTTTAATTTAATTTTTTATATATTTTTTTATTCCTTTTATTTTATTTTATTTTAATATTATTTTTTAATTAATTAAAAATAAAAATTAAGCATACTGAAAGAAAAGAAAAGAACAAAGAATTAGGAATTGAAATTGGAACGTGGTCCTCATATGGCCTATTCACAGCAAAAAAAATTTAAAACAAAATAAAATAAAAAAAAAATTAACTTAAAAATAAAATTTAAAAAATAAAATATATAAAATAAAGTAAAATTAAAAACAAAATAAAATTTAAAAAAAATCAAACTAAAAATAAAATAAATATAAAATAAAATAAAAGGAATAAAAAATATATAAAAAATTAAATTAAAAATAAAATGAAATAAACAAAAATTAAAATTAAAAATTAAATTAAATTATAATTTAATTAAATTTTTAATTTTTTTTATTAGGTTTATATTATTTTATTTTATTAGGTTTATTATTTTAGTAGGTTAATCTACTGTCTTGCATTCGAAATAAATGACCGAAAAACGTGAGTCTTCTTTTTCTCATTAGGTTTGAAATATTTTCTATATTTGCGTATACTTTACGCATTGCTTCGTAATTTCCAACCTTCTGGTGTGTTTTGCAGTCCTAATAATTTCCTCATAATTCACCTTTCTAGGACTTCTAACTTACCTAAATTGTAGTTTAATGCCAGACATTCACTCCCATAGACGCATTGCATAGGCATTCTGGCTTCACTACTGTATTGTAATACTTAATTTTGCATTTTCGGATAGACACTTCTTATTGTAGAGGTCTTTGGTGATACCATATGCTCTAACCGTTTTATACAATCTTTCTTCTAATGCAGATTTTTCCAAAGCATTTTCTAGGATTATCTCCTCTAGATATTTAAAATTTTTTACCCTCTCTGTTTGGCCAATATCTGTTTTCAGAAATTTTGGAGCATCCTTAATGTTAGATAAAAATTTTGTTTTTTCTGCAGAAATTCTTAAGCCAGTTCAGCAGGCTGTTTCTTCCAGAAGATTTATTTATGTTATAGCAGATTATACATTTTCAGAAAGTTTATGCAAGACAGTTTATTTTGATCTTTTTGCTTCCTCTTCCTAATGTTATCGGCAAAATGTTGTGTCCAATAAGTTTGTTCCAAATTCTCACTGTTTTATTTCCAGTTCCAATTTTTTTTTATTTAATTTTTATTTTTTTTTATTTTTTAATTCATTTTACTTTATTTTAAAAATTTTTACTTTATAATTTTTTTGTTTTAATTTAATTTTTATTTTAATATTTTTTTTCATTTTAATTTAATTTTATTTATTTTTTATTTAATTTATTTTTTATTTAATTTATTTTTTTTTATTTTAATATTATTTTTTAATTATTTTATTTTTTTGTTCATTTTTTATTTTATTGTTTTTTATTTTAATTTTTATTTCATATATTTTTTAATTTAATTTAATTTTTATTTTAATATTATTTTTTAATTTAATTGAATTTTATTTTATATTTAATTTATTTTTTTTTATTTTATTTATTTTATTTTTTTAAAGTTAGGAAACATGATATTAAAAATAAAAATATGTGAAGGCTGAATTAATTCTTGAGTGGAACAAAATCAGGCTAGATGCAATTCTTAAATTAGTTAAATCATAGCCTCGAAGGCTTAAATGTGCTACTAAACAAAAAGGTTTACAAACAAAATATTGATATATTGTTAATATATTAATTAGAATTATAAAATTATGTATTTCCGAATACTTTTGATACATTTATTTTTAATATTTCTTGACTTTATATTTAATACGTCCAAAATAAAATTATTTTTTATGTGAATTTTGTTTTTAACTATTATAAACCGTCCTCTTTACATGGACAAATGGATAACATTTCTTTAAAAATAGATAAATAAATAAAAAATAAAAATCTCAGTAAATTACGAATACTTTTGGCACTCAATGTACCTCAGGAGAAGAATGGCTGAAAATTATAGATAGATTCACAGAAAAGCCAAATTTCTGAACAGCTTAGATAACTTCACCATTTAAACATGAAGCTGAATGAAACATTATTACTGGAAAACACCGTTTAATATCTATCTATTCAAAAATGAAGACAATACTTCGTGTTAAAGAATATTATCTAAAAATTATCTATAAATAAAAAATTAAAACACCATCAGCATTATTTAGTTTATATTTAATTAATAAAAAGGTAACCAGAAATACAAAATACTTTAGTTCCTATAACTACTTTCAGGTAGCAGCACAATAGTGGAAAACCACTATATAACCTTAAGGTTTATGTCAGTGACAATAGGTGAGGTACCTTTTTTGTAATTTTAGTGTTGCATTTTGAATTTAGTTTTTCATTGATATTGTAGCATTTTGTCTGATTTATATAAGGCGTCTTACTGATTATATCCGAGGATTCTGTTTGGTACTTTTAACAAAATTTTTACATAACCATCATCGGTAGGTAAGATCTCAGCTAAACCTAGTCATCTGATGAACAAAGTCTGTTTAATGCATGTCGACTCCTTAAAATCACTGCTGCCATCATAAGCTAAGAAGCCCTTATTCCAAAAAAAATTTAAAATACATTTTTGTATTGTATTCGAATTGCTCTAGAAACTAAACCTTTTTGACCGTGTTGAAGTGTCTATATGGCTTGTTGGCCAACCATATGTTAATGGACCAACATGATTGGTCAGCATGAATGTTGGAAAACCACGTTGTTGTTGTATATCTGTAGAGAAAGACGATCAACAGTGTTGGTCTTCTGTTTGCCCTTTTACAGACATTTTCAAGGAACAGGCTCACAAAAATAAATTTCAAAAAGTTTCACTTAAACTATTTTAATATTTTTAATAGTTCCCCCTCCCCCTCACTCTCCAACTTTATTTACAATGATTTCACATTTATTAAAAAGTTTGTATCAACTTGCTTCCACGTATGTGAAGTTGTCATGAGAATGCATGTTAGCATGAAGTGTATACACAAGCTAATTGTGTGTAATTGATTGAATACTATAATTTATCTTGATAAAATTAATAGTCTTGATAAACTAACTCTTCTCAAAGAGTTTTCTCAAATTTTTGATTAACATAATCTTTTGTTTATTCCAGGGATAAATTTTTAAGTTGGCACTGCAGATATGGCTTATTCTAATTTACAAAGCCTTGGTAATGGTCTGGAAGAAATACAATTTTTTTCAAGAGATGTTGACTATGATAAAGAGTTTTATGAATCCAATTTTTTTGAAAAAGACAAACCAGAAAATGATGGCTCGAGATATCCTTGCACTGGCAAATGTATGAAACCTGAAGATTTAGTAAAGAAATGGGAACTGGGAGGCCCTGTCAAAATTTTACCTTTATCTGACTTTGATGCATATCCTCTTTATTTTACAAACTTCCAGAAGTTTGATTATTACCAGTTAAAGGAACTTCTTGGGAATTTTTTTACTCTTTGCGAATTTGAAAATCATAAGGTTAGAGTAACTTATAAAAGTGAAGATGACCTCCGGGTTGGTTACCAAGTATTAAACAAAGACAAAAGATATAATCTGAAAATATTTGTAGATACAGGAGACCATTATGAGAAACATAAAAATAATTTTAAGAATAATAAGCTCAACCCATCAAAAAATAAAATGGGTCGAAGACTAATTAACCAATGGATAAATAATGGTGATGTAGTCATAGAAACTTGTAAAAATAACTGCTTTCCGGTTCAGATTAATAATTATAAGCAATTTAATTATGATGAACTCATAGAACTGTTTTCCAAGTATGGAAAATTCACCTCAATTGCTCAGTTGGAAAACGAATGTGTCCAGGTCAAATTTTGTACTGAAGAAGCAGCCCGAAAATGTATTATAGATTTAAAGAAAGATAAGCACTATAATGTAAGGTTATTATTCTTTTTAAAAGAATTGAATACGCATAAGAAACTTGTTAAAGAAATTGTTTCTTCAAAATTAGATGCTCATGTTTTGCAATTATTGAATGCCGAAGACAGAATAAAATTCGATCCTAACCAGGTACCAGTAAAAAGACAGTCATCTCGTGTGAATCGGAAGAATAAAAAACAAGAAGAGGAAAAGACTGAGATTACCCGAATTGACGATAATGTTATTTACCATAAAAAAAATTTTGAAAATGGCAATGTCTATGTCCAAGGGACCCCTTTGGACAATCCTTTCTTATCACCTCCTTACAGTTATAAAGTTTGGAGGAATAAGCAAAACCATTTGCCACCACCACCTCCAGAAGATTCAAAGAGCATGAATAATGATGTAAATTATGAATATTACCTGAAAAGTATGAAAGCTTTAGGCTACCACTCACATTCGTCTTGCTATGAAGGCGCTCGGTAATGAAAAATCTTATTGACTATAAAGTGTAAATAATGGAGATTTTAATAATAAAAATTAATGTCTTCTTTATTTATTTCAGATTGTGAATTAATTTTACTTGATGGCTTATGAAAAAAAGCAACTGTTTTAAATTATTGACAAAACAGATTCGTTAGTAGCATTGTTACCTGTAATGATCTGGTATATTTTTAAATGTGCCATAATTTATACTGATAGTTTTGACATGTGCTGTTTTCTCTTGAACAGGAGTTATTTCTTACTATATTCTGCTTGAGGCAGATTGTGATAATTATTAATTAAACATTTTCAACCAAAAAGTATTTTTTTTAAATTACACTAGTAAATTTAATCATTTCGATTAAATACTATTTCTATTCTTCAGTGTTAAACTCTCATAAGTCCAATTTTGCTGATTTTGATTTTATGGCTGTATTTTCATTATTCTGGCCATATTTTTTGGATTTAAGTATAATAAATAAGCTAAAAGGGTAACCAAATGTGCTCTATTTCAAATATAAAGATTGGTCACTATCTACAATGGCCACAAGTAATACAGTGCGATCTGGAACTTCTTTTTGCTCTTCTGTAAAATTTTGAATGCGTCACTTAGACAGTTTACTTCTGACGTACATAGTTATATTCAGAATATCAATTATCAATTGATCTTCGAATATCTGTAAAATATTCTCAACTTTTAAATTTTTAATGGAAATTTAAGGTTTTTTTGATCTGCTTATTGGAGAAGCTTTCCAATCTTCAAGATGCAAAAATTGTAAAGTTGAATGTCTACGTTGAGTGCATGATTGACCATAAGTCTCTTCTTTCCCTTTATGGCTAGAATCCATAGGTAATCTGTTCGTTTAAGTGCTCTGCTTCTCTCTGTTGGAGTGTATATTTGTGTCGCCTCAATTGGAGATTAGCTATGGCTGTGGTATACACTATTATCGAAATAGTGTGAAAAAAAAATCGTTTTTGATGAATATAATTAATTAACTTTTTATTAACCTTCTCATTTGTTTAAAAATTGTTTTCAGTATTGTAAATATATATTTGTTTTCCTGTTTATGATGGAATATTGTACAGTGATAGAAAGCTATATTATATACGAGGATGAATCAAATACAAACGGTAATAATTTTTTATGCATCTATTGGTTAATGTTAAACACAAACCATACTTTTAGCATTTCTCAATGTAGTTTCCTGGGTGATATTTACACTTTAGCCACTGATTTGGAAGTTTGGAAAGTCATTATTCATAAAAAGTTCATAAAAAAAATATCTGATGTGGGCAACACATGACTTCCTTGTACTCCTATTAAATTATAAATCCGTGGCTCAAAAAGTGATACCGAATTTGGTTACTAGTTTCCGAGATTACAGTAAAAACGACACTCGGCGTCCCGGCATCCATCTATTGACACACACACACACACAAAAAAAAAACACACTTGTTACTGGAGGTCTCATTCCATTATTACATGTCGTTTTCCTTCAGTAGGTAACTAGTTTCCAAGATATTTGTTCATGTTCCGTGACAACAATAAAACTGTCAATATCACTGGATAAAGCATTGGAAATCGACAGTTTCGACATTTTAAGCGGAAAAGCCCACTTAACTAATATCTTATTCTCATGCTGAATACTTGTTGATCTCACAAATGGGGAGAAAAACCAGTATTTTACTTTCAATTTTAACACTTAAAACAAGTAATAAAAATGTTTAATTGGATTGGAAACCAAATTGCAATTGTAACCTTTATTACCGAAACATATGATTTATGTATTTAATTTAAATATAATTTTTGATGTAAGCTTATTATGACCTTCAAGTAAAGTACCCTTTTCGGCTCACCAATTTTAACCAAAATATAGTAAATAGATTCACATCAATATAAAAGTCCTATTTACCAAATTTGAGATGTTTTACATTATATTTTAATATAATTTTTGATGAAAGTCTAATATGATCTTCAAGTAAAGTACTGTTTCCGGTTTTCCAATTTAGACCAAAATCTAGTATGCTATTTAAATCAATATATAAGTTATAAATACCAAATTTGAGAAGTTTTGCTAAGTATTTTAATATAATTTTTGATGGAAATCAATTATGGCCTTCAAGTAAAGTACGACTTCCGGTGATTAAGCAGTTGACATCATGTGGATGTCAACTAACAAAATTACTGTTTATATTTTATTCACCCTCGTATTATGTACAGAATTATAATTATACATTATATATCTATGATTTAACCTCAAATTTTATTGTTGTTTGGCTGTAAATTTATCAAATCATTGCCTAGTCAGTTCAAACTAGAAACTATTTAAGATGTTTAGTCATTGATATTGTATAAATGGAAAAATAAGTATTTTATCAACACTTTAATTATTAATACAAAATTTATCAATATTAGTAATTACACCAATATTAGGATTAAAGATTTTGAATAATTACTATTACTTATTTGAAAACAACTATTTTTTATTAAGGTTTAAATTTTGGAGTTAATTTTTTACTTTTAAAACATGACGAATGTTTTTCAAATTTTTGAAAATAATGTAAAAAATGTCTTTTTCAAATATATATATGCATATGCTTTTAAATGTGAAATTATTTCATCTTACCTCAATTGACTATATTTGCTTAGCAAAGTTACAGTCTAAAAGTTACCAACATTTAAGAGTCAATCAATCATTATTAAAACTTGTTTATGTTTCTTTGACTAGGACACTGCCACCTTACTCATGGCTATCTCATGGCAAACAAATCTCCACCAAATTGAAATTTTCAGCATGCCAAACAGTTCTTACTATTAAACAAATAATCAAGGACTGTTCTAGGTGCAGGAGAAATATGACCAATTTTTTAATTCCTCGGTCTCTTGCTTCGGCACTGGGTTCGTGCCTTATTAAGAATTACCAATTCAAAGTTATATTATTATATCATTATATTTTTGATCTACTTGGCAAAGCAAGTCTGAGTATTGAATTGAATGATGCATTTCCTCGGTGAATCTATGTTCGCTATAATACTTTTATTTACTTTCTCATTCATTTCATATAGCAATAAGTATGAGGAAATGTGCATTATATAATTAATATGTTAAAAATAAAATAAAAAAAGTTAATCTTAAATCTTTTCTTCCTTTTAAAAGTTGTTTGTAGACATTTTGTACAAGCATTACAGTAGGATGAGTAGGAATGATAAGAACAATAATTCTGTCTTCTGTTACTCACATTATCCTTGAAAAGTTTAACTTAAAATAATGACTGGAAATTCGGGAGGGTATTTAGCTCTTAATTCTTTTCACGGACAACGCTGTGCGGGTACAGCTAGTATGTAATAAAAAATTAAAATTGTCTAGGGAGGACGACTTAATAAATGGGGAGTTCAATCAGGTTGCACAGAAAAGGAAAAAGCCTCAAAATAACATTACAATATTGGGTTATATAAATGTTTTAATCTCTAATTAATATTTTAATGATCCTCTGAAATTTTTTCATTGTGATCTCATATTACTTAAGTATGGGATAAGTAAATTAGGAAAAATAATTAATCCCTACAATTATTATGTTATTAACTTCTATAATTAATGTTAAATAATGAATGTTATATTTTCTTGTTAATAATGAACTAATAGTATCCTTGAACTTCTGAGTCAGGTTCGCTCCTTTCAAATTTTTTGAACCTCTTCATCACTACTTCTGAAAGGAGTATCGTAAAACTCAATACTATCCCC
The DNA here is from genome assembly GCA_948150685.1 of Rhaphigaster nebulosa. Lineage (NCBI taxonomy): Eukaryota > Metazoa > Arthropoda > Insecta > Hemiptera > Pentatomidae > Rhaphigaster > Rhaphigaster nebulosa. Next base: position 17,598,667 of record OX411309.1, read on the forward strand.
AAAACATACAATGTAAAAGCCAAGCCAACTGCTTCAAATGTAACATGAGTGTATATGGTCGAAGCGAAGCAATGTGGCCTTGGAGGATACCAAACTCTCCTGTCTCGTTTGCCCATACCGTTTTCTTGTAGTCGTAACATCCTGCAACAGTAAAAGATTTTTATTTGATTACCTTATAAAATATCAAATATTATCATGAAAAAAGTTAAATTATATTTTTTTTTTTTTTTAATAGTAGATATTAGAAATAGGTGGTTGTAGAGTGCATAGAAGAAATGTGTACCCATTCATAACATATATAGAGGCAGAATAAAAGTAATAGTAATGATAAAATAAAATAAAACTTAATCACAACATGCATAAGTACATTCAGTCTTGGGAATTCTGAACCAAGCTCATTCCTCATATATTGAGGGCAAGAGATACCATTGATTTTTTTCTCAACTACATCAAACCAGTGGAGGCTGAGTGAGAGCACTATAACTTAAGACGATTTAAGAAGCTGGACATTGTCTGTTCCACATTAGATGCAACATTTATTTGTATATTATTGAATCATATTTTCAAATAGAGCAAATATTAAGAAGAGGTTGGTCGGGGGGTCAATGAAGAATAAGAGCACACTAATAAGTTGGACTTATTATTTATTGTGTACAGACGTTTAGGCCATCTACTAATTACTATAGAATGAATATTATAAATATTGTAACTGTATTAATCACTATAGAATGAATATTAATTGCTGAAAATAAAAAAATTTCTTCATGCACACCTTATATAATAAGATGCAGCAAGCATTTTACTTTTTTTTGTTACCTTGTACTTACCCTTGGGCCATCATTTCCCTGAAAGGTGAATCCTTTCGAATCGGATTTGCAAGTGGAAATGGCCTCATAGTCTCAATTTCTCTCACATTGCATTTCTCAAGGTCAGTGTATGCGACCTTGAGGATCCCGTACAATGCTAAATCATCTGAAATAAGTATGAACCTCTCTCTCCGGACTCTATCAAGACCAAGAAAGGCATCCATCATCGTATCTTCATGTTCTCTAGTCTTGGCAAACATTCCTGGAGTCAGGTAGGCCTGTTGACTCTGAAATATTAAATAGTTGAAAATTTTGGAAATAAATAATAAAACTGAAGCATTTTAAGATTAGATGATTCAAATTGAAAGTCGTAAAAAAAGAAACTGAGAAAAATTCGTATATCATCAGTTTTTATCACATGAAATGAAGGCTATTTTAATAAAATATGAGTGAATTCAATAAGAATTTATTAATTTCTTTTTATTAATATCTTTATTAATATATGCTTAATATCTATAAGCATAATATTAATCTGTAACTAGGTACTAATATAGTACTATCAATGATTATCATTCAAATATATATCAATGAGATTAGATACAAAACGGGCATGAACATTGCAGTTCTTCTGTACTCACCAGATCAGTAATCATAGAGTTTTCAAGACCTTAGATTGTTCTAAAAAGCAGATTTTTAAAAATGGTGATGGAATACACAATACCTTCCAAATATTTATTTCCTTTTAGAATTCTTCATAAAGCAATAATCAAAACTTATTTATTGAAAGCAATGAGAAGCCCAGTGATAGGATTTTATCTTAAGATTAATTTTACTTACAAAAGTCGCCATTAAATAAGGCACTTTCGCAATGCTAGCCTTCATTTGACTTTTTTGTAATTCTAGTTCATTGTGGATAGATGGCGGGACTGGAGATAAGAGCCCATTCATTATCGCTGCACTGTAGTAAGAGTACAAAACTAAGCCAAGGAATAGTAGAGATATACTATAGACTCTAGCAGACATTCTGTTTTTATCGTGAAGTAGTCCTGAAAAACATTTAATAGATTGATGTACTAAATAGTAAAGTTCAAACCTCATGGGGATGAGCCACATTTAAATCAAACAAGAAATAATTATATTGCGAGAGATTTGGGAAGGCATCTGGGCAGAGGATGGTAGGGGAGGGCATGGTCAGTTTTGGCCTATTGCTTGTGTCCAGAGTTTCTAACTTCAACTATCTCATTTGAGTCTTGACCTTGCAACAAACCAGTTCTTGATTTTGTTTTGTTGATCACAGTGTTCTATTATTATTTTTTTAAATAGTTTTTATGGTATAGTTCAATAGTATTATTTTTTTTTTTATATAGTGTATAGTTTTAATAATTTATAGTTATTATTATTAGTTTTAATTGTTAAGTTACAATTTATTAAAACCTATTAATAATGTCTGGTGAATGCAGTATGACAGAAGGATCGATTATTAAGAGTGTGCATAAAGTGCTGAAGTACCAATTGCGCCAAATGTTTCTGAGTGTTCAAAATTATAATTCTTCTTCTTCTTACTCTTATCCTCTTCTACCATAGTTCAGTGTGGAGGATCCAATAAGAATAATAATAATGCTGAATCAATTTGGATTTTCAGTGAATATCTTTAGTTTCCAAAATGTCTATACTCTGAAGAGAGGCACCTGGTTCGCTAGTATAAATAATAAAGAAACTGCTATTATATCCTAATTGTGTAACGTTTTAATGTTATAACAACGGGCATTTTAACATACTAATATGTTTTCTGAGCTTTTCAATATATTCACATTCTGCATTAAATTGTATTAAAAACGAGGTAAGGCAGACGAATGCAAAAATAAAATGGATTTCTTATGTTTTAAATTTTTTAATGGTGAGAGTATGGTTGGCCATGGAAAATGTTTGTAGGAGAATCGTGGTTAGGGGTACGGTCAATAAATAAACACACAAATAAGAAAAAAACTATTATTTTAGCTATCATTGTTTTATTTATTTATTTATTTTTTTTGGTGACAACTTCTTACACTTAAATAATTTCTTTATCAAATTAAATAAATTATAAATATAATCCCCGCCAATTTACGTTTCGCTGTTATGCTACAATTTTTAACCTGTCACCTTCGGTTTATTCTAATTACATTATTATTCAATTAATTCTTTTTAATCTTTAACCACTACCTTTATCAGTAAGTTTAACCAGTATTTTAAATCAATATATTTACCTTTTAATCCAGTGTTGCAATTATATCTTAGTATATGCCAAACCAATACGGTGCCATCATTGTTTTGTTTTTAATGACCAAAATTCTTATTATTAATTATTTTTCTACTTCCCCCCATCTTGTTAATTGTTTGTCTACCCTTATTGTTTTATTTTTCTTCCCCACTTACGATAATTATTTATGATTATATTACTCTATCTTTAAGCTTACATAACTTTATATCTTACTACTTTATTTTACTTGGTTATTTTTTACATGAATTTTTCCATGTTTTTCATTATATCTTATATAAAAATCATTTACATTACTTATAATATCACATTATCTTGAGGTACTTTTCATACTCCTAAATCTTCATTCTAGTGTTATTATAATTAGTGTTTTTCACGTATTTTACAATATCTTTCTTTTCATTCATTTTATTTATCTTTTTTTCTATATTTTCACAATAATTTTAAATACCTTTTTTGTCATTATCCATTAACATATTTTTCTGTATTTCTTATTGTTATTCTCATTATGATTAGAATTTTTTTTCTTTATACTTTACTAACGTTATTTATACTTTATTAACATATTCTTCTATATTTCTTATTTTTCATCTTAATATTAACATATTGTATTTTTCTTTGTACTTTATATTTTTTCATCTACTTTTTGTGAACTTTCTATTATTACTGGTACTGCCACTGTTGTTGCATCTATTATTATCTGTTTTTCTTACCCCTGATTATGGCCTAAAACTTAGGCTGAAACGTCAATAAAAAAAAGGCACACATTATTATAAGTTTTTTCTTATTTGTGTATTTATTGACAGCACCCCCAACCAAGATTCTCCTATTTAAATTTTTTAATTATGCCATATTTTTTCTATATAACCTTAGCAGGGTTAATAACATGCTATTCCATGCAAATCAGATGCTTGTAAACGCTGGTAGTTGTGACAGGAAACAATAACCAAGTTTTGGATGATAACACGAGGATTGGGAGGACTGGCTGTCTTGTTGATTTCGCAACACTGGTCTCCCACTCACTTCTAGCCAGATGCCATATGAAATCTCTCCAACTATAGTATAGGTACAGTTAAAAAATTAAATCATATTTAATTATGAAATTTCTAGCAGGCACAGACATTACCTTGTTGAGATAGAATAGCAGTTACAAAAATTATGCCTTCAGTCACATCCCTATTCTGTACTAGAGAGAATATTGCTGCTCCGATGACGATTGCAACAAATATACAAAGCCAAACATTGAACGAAAATGGTAGTATTAGGGCGCTATAGGTCCCTCTGATTCTTGCCTCCATAAATAAGCATATAAATCTAAAAAAATAATAATTATGATCATAAAAGTCTTAGCTGTTTTAAAACTATTGGTTTTAATGTTAAAAGAAATTTATAAAAAAAAAAAAATATATTCATATTTTAAAGTATGCTTATTAAAAAAATTTTAATATTAGATTTGATACTCCATGAATTATTAATATCTAAATAATAATAAATCAATCACACAATGGCCCATAATTGAGGGCAGGCCCCTGGTAGAGGTTTCTGATTCTCAATCTTACAATATTCTTGAGATAGTGTGGTCAGCACTTTAGCACTCCCTTGTGTATCCCCTGACTAATATCGGATATTCATTATTTTATGGAAAAGAAGCCATTTCAGAAGCTAATTTTTTAGCACTTTTTGTGTTTTTTAAAATCTGAGAGTCATTGCACTTGTTTTTTTATATTCATAATAAATTTTCATAATAATAAGGATTAACAACACTAAATCATTTTCTGGATATTGAAAAATAAATTAATATTATATTTTCAGAAGGCAATCTAATTAACTTCATACTTAAGTACAATAACACTTTCAGACACAGAGTAAAGTGATTGATTACAATGGTAGAATGTTTGGTTACAATATTCTCTGTCTATGGTGATATTATCCCAATCAATTATTTTAAGTGGTTACGCTGGGTATAAATGTCTAGTGGACTATATGAATAGATGGATTAAAAAAAGGAGGGAGTTTAAATTAAAAAAATTAATAAATGAATGGAAAACCTATAATGAATTAAATTTACAATATTGAGATAGAAGGGGAAGGGGAGCATGCTAAATAACATAGCAATGTTAGTAAAATTTTGTCGATTGAATTTTCTAAAGAAAAATTGAATAAATATAAATATTGAAATGGTGGACGGAATAGATGGATGTATGTGATTTCTATTGAAGTTGTGAATTGTGCAAATCTTACTTGTGTTTTTTTTTTTTTGGCTACTGGCTCTTTCTCATTCTCTCATCGCTCCCTCTCCTTGGTTGTTGTCTTTGGATTTACTCGTTCATAATGTTCAAACAGCAAACACAAAAAAATATGTGTAAGGAGTGCTGACCTAAGACACTTGAATAAGAATAATTCTTACTTGGGCCTTGGCCTCTTTTTAGGATCCTGGCTGGCCTATAGACAGCAGTAGCTGTCAAGGGGTTGTCTTGAAATTGCTTGAGAAGATGAATTTGAATATGTTGTCTTGAAGCTGGTTTGTCAAATAAAATAACTTATCTAAAAAAAGTGCTATATCATCACAAAAATAATTTTCAAAAACATTGTATATTATTTTATCACTTTTCTCCATCTTTTGTTTTATAGATGATTTCAGCCTACTAATATTTTGTTGAGAAAATGTAATGAGGCAAGATTTGAATTTGTTCCATACCCTTTTTTGTACACTATTCACAAAATTGAAGTTTGGCAGTTGTTGTATTAATTATTGTATTAATATTAATGATTACCTTAAATCTTGCAACTGAGGAACAAAGTTGACAGCACGCATACGATCCTCTCTCATTGCACACGCTGTAAGACCTAAATCTGCTTTTCCTCTTTCTATAACTCCAACCATTCCACCAAATGATCCATTTGGCAAAACATAACCCCAGGTTTCCGATGGAACTATCTCAATCCTATTCAAAATACATTTAGTAATATTTTTGTTATAAGTAAATGTATACATAGTTGCGAATTTATTTGAAAATAAAAATTATGGTACCTACTACAAAAATTAAAATGTATCCCTTTATATATATAGTTAAAATATTTGTGGTTTCACTAAAATATTGCATCATTCTTAAAATTTCACTTATTAAAATAGAATACTCAAAAGATGCTTTAAAACGTTAGAAAAAATAAATGTACTCCAAATATAATAGTATTTAAATAAAATTAAAAATAATTAAATTTTTTTTTTCAATATAATGCATTTCAATTATAAAATATTTAAAAAAAAATTCATTTATTCTTCAAAACAGATTTTTGCTTGTATAATTATGTTTATTTACGTATATATACTTTCTTATTTATGATTTTTTAATATGTTTAGTTTATTAATACAAAAAATTAATATTTGCATTGCTGAATCGTTGAATAAAACAACCAAATCCATCCTTTCTGAAAAATTAAAATTTTCTTGTCAAGACTAGAAGAATCTATTAATGCTAATTGCCATAAATAAATTAGAAGTAATTTATGAGAAGATGGATGAAGGGATCTGATGAAAGATTAGCAGAAACATAATTTTAATTTTTCCAATGAGGTAAATGGATATGTCATGGCAACTAAATAACTAAACTAAATCACATTATGGCTTGACACATTTTTATTTATTTATCCTCAACTTTAATTTCTGTTTAATAATCTAGTTGATTATTCAAGTAATTATTCAGTTATTCTCACAAGTTTTTTTTACACTACCTGTAATTCGTAATATATTTAATGAACATAATGCATAGTTTTCTCTATTAAAATATAACTTTGAAATTGATATTGGCTGATGAACTTACTGAAAATTATAAAATTCTGCCAGGTTCTGGACATATACATAAGCGAGTCTTTCTGATGTTTCCCATTCGGGATAATAGCTGTAATCTCCAATTTTTTCAGTCATATTATTCTGAAAAAACTGAAGTTCCAATTCCTACATGAGAACACAAAAAATAAATTGTGTAAATATGATTTTAAGGAATATTACGTAGGTATCCAATAATAATTGTATATTTGTATATACATATACATAGTTTTTGGAATATATCGTTACTATTAAATGAACAAATATTAGTTTACCAGTAATACACCTTTAAGAACTGTGCCATTCAAGTCGTATCTATGTTTACTGTTTGGCATCAAAATATCAGGAGGTCGCCAGGTACCAGCTGAAGAAACTTTCAGTTGTCGCTTTGTATTATTGTATAAATCCCATAAAAAACCATCTTCTGTAGCTACTACAACATCACTGTCCAACCGGATTTTTGTCAGATTCATATTGAGAGACTTCACAGGATATCCAAGCCATATACCATCAAGGCCATTTATCTAGAAATTATAATTGTAGGATATAAAATTTAGTAATTGAGGTTTGTACTTACTTCTTAGTTCATAAATTATTTAAATTTTATCTATGAGAAGATGATCTAGACATTGGTCAAAAATTAAACAGTAAATAATATAAAACTATTTAAATGAATATTTTATTTTAAGTTTTAATATATTTTACATTAATCTATATTTTATATTTATATCCCCTGTTATAATAATCTATCTATAACCTATCTAATCTATATTTTGCATTAACATTTATCACTCATTTGCTGCAAGAGATTCATTTCTCAAAATTGCTACTTCTGAGGTAAATGAAAAAATCATTTCAAATTTCAATAACTACATTACATAGTAAATGTAATTACACCAAGAGAGCCATTTTTTGCTAATAGTTCGAATACATAGATTTTTAAGAGATGACAGTATTGCAGCAAATAAACAATATCATATATTTGATATTAAATTAAATAGTTCTATACTACTAGGTTGTTACAAAAGTCTTTGTGCATTAATTCATTACTGATATTAAAAGTCTCCATTATAATCCTTATTCAACACTGATGTAAACAATGCATATGTCCTTGTTTACTTTGACTAATCCTTTATTTAATTATGTATATCAACTGTCTCTTTCTTTTATTCCATTTTATAAATTTCACTGATAATGCTGGAAGAAAAAATTGTCATTTGTGGTCTTCTGAGGCACTACTGGAAAAAAGGATTAAGTGCGAAGGTAGCTGCCGAGGAAATTTGTGCAGTGGAAAGTGAAAATGTGGTGCATCATAATACAGTAGTGTTTTGGTTCAGATGGTTCAATTCTGGGAACAACAGCCTTCAATTCAAGGTAATGCTTTGTGCTTGGTGGAATTATGGGGATGTTTTGCACTTTAATCTGGTTCCAGATGGCAGTGCTACTGACGTTTAGCTTTACTGTGAACAACTCGAAAGAACAAATAGAGTTTTAAAAGAGGAGTCCCTTGATTTGGTCAATCATATTAAAGTGATGTTTCAGCAAGTCAATGCTCCTGCCCATCGTTCACTCTTAATTGAAGAAAGATTCTTAGAAATGGAGGATTTTAGCATGTTACCCCACAATCCTTACAGCCCTGACATTGCATTGTATGGCTATGGTCTTTTAAGTTCAATGGCACATTTTTTGAAAGGCGCTTCAAAAACAACAGGAATGCCAAAACAGGATGTGAGGAGTTTTCCATCTTGTGAAAACCAAAGACAAAGAAATTCAACTTCTGGTAGAAAGATGGGTTGAAGTGATTGGCAATGATAGTTACATTTTGAAGAATAATTTTAATGTGTAGATTTTATACTGAAATTTAAATAAAACTTATTCCATGCTCTTAGACATTTGTAACAACCTAGTATTTTAATTTTAGTAGTTGGCTAGCTCCATGATTATCTTCTGCACTATTCTATACATAATTTACAATTTATTGTTACCAAAATTAACGAAAGGAAAAAATGTAAAATATCATTTGTGCATTTATATGGCAAGAGCAACCAATGTCAAAACTATTCCCTTTCATTAATGTGTGATTTAAAAATTAATATCAAACTTGAATAATTATAATCAATAATTATCAATTATTCACTTAAATGGCAAAGTTACTAAGTTCCTTTAATAGACTTTGGTCATTCTTGCATTTAAATTGATATATGTAGTTTCAGGGAGGTAGCACTGGGACAAGGACACAAATTAGGCCTCCCAGGTTAATAATGAAACATATTTTTCTAGAGCCTTCAATCCCAAGCTTCATAAATTTTTTTCCAATAAAACAGATAATTATTAAACAGATCAGATATTCGATTTATGCATTTTATTCAAAACATTTGAAATGGAAAATATCAGGTATAAATCTTATATCTAATAAGATCCTATAAATTATAAGGATAATGAAAACAAACAAAAAAACAGAAATCTAATATTAAATAACTAAATTTTAAGGCACTTTGATAGTGAATTTACCTGTCAAAACTTTTTAACTAACACTCTAACCTCAGAAAACCACTAGGAGCTCTAACCGTTAGGAACCAATGGTTTACAGGCTGCATTGAGCTTCTGTATGTTTACATGCACAGGCACTGAAGGCATTCGACTACTACTCCACTTTTCAATATTCATAGAGGTCAACTTCACTAACAACCCAAAAATGTGTTTAAGTAGATAGTGCATTCGGTCCCTAAGTACGGAAAGAATTATTTCGGTAGTCCTATTTTTTTATTTTTTTTTTGTTAAATTATTTTGTATTAGCATTTTTAGTTTTTCAAATATTGGAAATTTATATTTTTATTTTACATATGACCATGATCTCACATCTTCCTAAGCATAGTCGCTAAAGATTTAAAAGCCATATTATTAATTGAATTGACTAAATAATATAATCAAACAATACTTCCTTTACTGCGTACAAGGAAGTAAAAAGAAAGTTTATTGGAACTATTATAAATTCAATAAAATACTTTTATAATATTATCTTATTTTTTTACTAAAATAAATATTTGGAAAAATTTCTTCATTTATTTATTTCTTTACTCACACCTGTCAAAAATGTCTTATCAAAATAGCCAGTGAAATAGTAACTTCAAGAACAGTGCTATAATATTTATTTTAGGGTATTTTACATTTAATTCATTTCTTCCCACTCAAAATCCCGATTTATAAATCATAAAGAATTTTTCTCATCGAACATGTTTTCACTTTTCGCCTAAAAGAGCTTTTGAGCGTAAAAACGATTCAAATAAAGTTTGTATATAATTTAATTATACTTCGAATAGAAATAGCTTTACATCTCTATGACTGATAGCAATAAAGTTATAGCTTTTTTAAAAATTATTCCCTTCCGCTATTTCAGGCGCCATTTTGAACATGTTCCGCGGCTCGGATTCTCGAGAATTTTGGAGATGTATGTTTTAATGACTTCTAAAACGTATGTCAAATTCAGCTTGCTCTTGATTCTTACTAACCCAAAGTAAAATTTGACTGGGATAAAAGCCTGCCTTACAATGTCAATATCGAATTCCGTGAATATAATGACCGCCTGAGGGGTATATTGTAGCAATAATATTGAAACATGTAATATAGACACCACGTTAAATAATATTACTTCATAAATACTGAACGTGAAAAGCGGGATTAAAACATAGTCTCCGGTTGCCATGGTAAGCTCTGTTAAGGGGGCTTTACACATTTGCCGAGTCTAGGTAAGTCAAATGCCAAACCAAACGGAAAACATGTGAAGGGAGTTTACAGAAGTTTAGCAGACTAATCAATCCCGCTACTACTCTGGTTATCCCAACTTTAGTCGGCTGTTAATTTCGGTTTAAAATTGTTTTATTTTAAGCTACAAAAATAAAAACACATAAATATACAAATAAGTGGATCCTACACTAGCGCTGATGTGGCGCTTCTCGCAAGAATCTGATCGGATTCAAACACTGAGAAGCCAATCCAAGCAAAGAAAAACTAACCCTTTACACATTTGATTTGCCTAGGCTTGGCAAATGTGTAAAGGCACCTTTATAGGCAATGTCAGGCGGACATATTTGTATACGCAAACACGTGTGACGTCAGGCGGGTACAGGATTGGGGACTCCTGCTTTACACTTTAGGTCGAGACTTTAAAAGCCCGTCGCTGATGTTAATAATTAAAATAATCCATTTAAAATACTACAGTAAATCTCTTTTGCTATAAGTTATATGATAATCTATTGAGCAAAGAAAGTAAATACATACCGTTCTAAAAAAATCCATATTTTTTGTACAATTGAGATCAACAAACCAGCCCCTGATGTATGGTGGTCTTGATTCTACCTTTTCTTCGAAAGTGTGGTGCTTAATCTGTATCATAAAGCCAATTGCGTTCAAATGTTTAAGCAACCATACACCTTCTAAAAAACGAAAAATAAAAACAAAGTCTCACAAAAACATCTCTCATGAAATAGACATTTAAATTGAATAAACATTTTTTTTAAAGTTTATGTTGAGAAATTATGTCTATGATTGGCAACCAGTGATTTTACTTCTTCAATTGCCCAAGGCAGAAGAAGCTCGTTAATCGGTTGAATTTTTGTTTAGATATCCCACTTTGCTTACAAATTTTAGTACCCTCTGAGTACAATAAAATTATTTTGTTACCTATATCTAAATACCTCTTTAACTGAAGAACTGATTTCGACTAAACTTTAGCTCTTTTTATCAGTTAGTTCAATAGTGAGGACACAGTTATTATTAAGAAAAAAATCTTGCACAATAGAGCGATACCCAGGAGCAGACCTGGAAAGTTTGCCAGAGAGGCAAACTCAATTTTTCCGCCCTTTTTTTCCACCTCTCCCTCATTTAAAATCAACAACAATATTTAAGAAGTATATTTCTGAATAAATATCACCACCTCATAACATCAGGTCATTTCATCGACTGATTTAAGGTGAAAACAATCAAAAAGTAGAAATACTCAAAGTAAAAATACAATTTCGTTCGAAATCTGCAGCCCTCTAAATTCTACCGTCCGGGACAAGTGATGATACCTTTGTCCTTCCTTAGATCCGGCCCTATAACGAAAGTATAACTTCTTGAGTGACTTTTAGGATATTAGAAGATTCCAAAACAAGCCTTAAGTATCTCAGTCAGAGGCGGCTTTTCCATTTGCACACATGAGCACGCGATCCATCTAACTTCAATAAAAAAAAATACAATTATTTTGTAGTACTTAGTAAAAAGAAATAGAAAATATTTATTTGAGATTGAGTAAATCTACGTCAGACGCAACGTGCACCGCTTGAGCCGTGAGCCCTCGGACCTGTGGCAGATGGTGGAGAGGGAGCTGGGTGGGCGTTTGGGATACTGTCTGCTATACTCTGCTTATTGTGCACACATTTTTTGTGTTCCAGCTTAACACTCGGTTGTAAAGATTTTTTACAACAGATAATTCAGTGTTCATAAATTAATTTCATTTCAAATTCATGCATAAGTTATTTATTTTTACAGTATCAATAAACATGTTAAAAAGAAATGAATGTAATGCTGTATACAATTTAGTATTTTTTTTTTTATCAAAAGTTAATATATTCACTTTTCAAAAAAATAAAATATACATTTTTTGAAGCATCCAATATTCTACATCCAAAAATTATTCAGTTTATTTAAAATTTAAATTTCTCCTTGTCAAATAGGTTTCACACGCCAATATTTTCAATAAAAAATTACCAAACCTCCATGAGGTGCTCCCCTAATAATTTTCCAAAAGTGGATTATTAAACTTTTGATAAAAAACTCAATTCTTTTAACGCCTTCTATTTGTTTGGAAACTGCCTGTTTTACACTGACTTAGCGGGAATAGTATAACCACAAAAGCTGAAGGCGTCTCTACTCGAGACGGGTATTTTACTTCGTAATTTTGAATTTGTTTTTATGAAGCCCCCTTTACATGGTCAATATTATTGAACCTGTTATATATATACAAATATGGTATATATATATATATATATATATATATATATATATATATATATATACATAATATATGTGCGTAGGTGTGTGTGGGTGAACTAGTTTCAAATGTTAATTCATAAAATAAAGTTTTCACCTTCTTAATCTAGTCTATCCTCTAATAAAATATGCCAAACTTAGACAAGATTTATTTGGGCACTAGAAAAATAGACAATCAAAACTGTTAAAAAGCATTTATATCCTTTTTGTTATAAAGTAAACATATAAGCCACTTTCTCTTATAAAGAATACACACTACATTGAACAACTCTTTGCCAAAACAATATTTTGTTTTTAATTTTGAAAATACTGTTTTCAACAGATTTCCGTTACCATTCTTTAAACATTTTCTCAACGTTTAAAAAGACTATTAGTTATAGAGCTAAAAAAGAAAGAAAAATATTTGCTAAGTTATATTGGGGAATCCCCAGCGCGATTTTACAAAAAGTACCTCATAATAGGGCACTTTCCTATTCCCCAATCCAGCTGAAAAAAATTGAGGATTCTTTCTTGAAAACTTTAATTGAAATTTAATACCCCTCCAAACAATAGTTACTTTATTTATGAAGAAAATAAATGAATAAGAAATCTGGTGTACAGGACCATGATGCTATCTTTTGTTTCCATTACGGTCACTTATATCCGCGTATCCGATTATGGTTTCGGAAAAGCCTCTTTTGACTGAGATTTTATCGTCTTCCAATTACTGGATTACGGTCTCCACAATAAGCAGCCGCTTTTTAACTATTACAACTATAACTATGGATCATTCCGTTTCAAGATGTTTTTCATTAATGTATTTGATGGTTTGAATTCAGTAGAGGTATTTCATTGTGAATTTTGTCTATCTCTCTCAGATCTCTTCCTCATGCTTCGCTGTCATATTCTTCCAAATACTTTCATCATTAAGTCAATTCTTTTCCGTTCGAATTTATGGCGGTTCTCGTTTCTTTTCTTTTCGCCCCAGATTGCAGCCTGTAGCGTGGAAGAGACAGACAATTTACAGGGGTCATGATGTATAGGGGGCCATGACATTAGGTTTTCTTAAATATCCTTTTCTATTGCATCGCTTTCCCAAAAGTTGTTACAGAAATGGAAACTGCTCCGCGCATTGTGCAGCTATTGAGAAATAAGAAACAATGGGTTCGAATACTCACTTTAACAATTAGACAAGTGTTTGAAGGAGGTTGTTCGGCCATTCACGTCCCAGCAGACGTCCACACTCGCCGAATGTACCAGGCTAGTTGAATCGAGAGATTAGTCGGTGTTCCGGAAAGCTGTGAAGAGCGCGAAAAAAAATGGCGACAAAGCAAAACCGGAGTAATACAACTGTGACCACGAAAATTCGAAAAACCAAAAAATGACTGGCCCTTGAAGGAAATTCTCTTAATATTCACATTTTTGTCTTAATATCGTAACCTATCTCTTCTAATAATGAGTTTTGAATCTTCATCATTTTTGAATATACAGAAATATTCATGCCTATGCTGTAAGAATTGGTTTTGCAATTTTTTCACGGGAAAGCACTCTTGAAGCTAAGAAAATCGTGCCATGGACAGGACACGACGGATTTAACAAATTCTATGTACAAAAGAATTATTTTACCGCCCCCCACCCCCAGAAAAAAAGATCACTTTTAGATACAGTTTTGCAAAAAATTAAATGGGACGCCACAAATGGTCTGGAAGTCATTTGTACCTCTTTCTCTGGGAATAAACCATGTTTAAAAACTTGAGAAAACTAAAGAACTACCTACAAGGGCAGAACTATCATTTCCTACCTTCATGATTGCAACAATATATATTTACAACATTTGTCGCTCTGAAGTTGAAGTATGTTGTGATTAATTGCAAAGTATTGTTTAAATGCCTAAGGGAATCTGTTGAAGCGATGACTAGGAGCAGGATCACTAGAGACTGCATATTCTTGTTCCACTGACAATGGAGTGTTCGTTCATATTCTTGTTTCCTGGCTCTTGGAGTTATTGATACTTCATAGTCCAGTAATCGTACTACTTAGCATAATTATTGCTGTCCTTTCATCAAGTGATTAAATATTCATCTGAAAGACTTTGATCCAATAATTTCAAACAACTTAATATCAGCAAAGCGGGACAGACGAACCTAGTCCTGGGACAAAATAATACAGCAGGGCCTCTTCTATTCGATATTTCTAGATGGATATTTTATTTTTGTCAATAATAATAATATATGGTTTAAGGTATGATGAAAACTGAACTTTGTACTACATTATAATAACAGGAGTTTTTATATAAAATACAACACAATTTTTTTTTACATTACTTAATACTGATAATATAATTTACTAATAATTACTTTACTAAATTGTTTATAGTAACACTGATAGAGCTTAAATTATTTTTTATTTACATCAATAATTATTCAGAATAACACTTCATACCATCTTTTCAACTAATCAATTCAAAATTTAATGTTCTTGCTATCCTAGACTAAATTAGCTAAACTTATTTTCTCTTTGAACTATAAACAACATACGTATTTATAAATTAGGATGCTCCGTCATAGTAGATTTTTGTTTTGATTTGATAGGGTTAGAGTTATTCATAAGGAGATGAATAGCTCGAAGAGAAAGATATTTGAGACTATGCACATTGCACGAAATTTGGGTATTGCTTTTAATTACAGGAATGACAGTAGAAATTTGAATCAATTTTACTCTGAAACGTTAAGCGTTTTAGAAAAGTCTAATAAATCTATCTAGATTGCCTTTTATATTTTATTTATTTGCTGATCAGCTGTTTTTGATTATAACCGTTCCTAGCTATGTATTTTATTTATTTGTTCTCCTAGTTTTAATTTGTCTTTAGTATTTATTATATATATATATATATATATATATATATATATATATATATATATATATATATTTATTTATTTATTTTATGTTTTTCTTTTAGTTTCTCTGTACGGGCATTTTCTGCTGATCAGCTGTTTGAATATAATCTTCTTAGCTATTATTTTACCTCCTTTTGCCTTCAGTATTTGATTGGATGTCTCTAGTAGATACCTCTTTCTAGACGGTTGATGTGAGATGTTCTGTGCTTGATCTTCATTGATGTGATTTTTTGGTGTATGTCTTCCTGATGTCTAAATTGACTGGTTAGTTATTTATCGGTATTTTAGAGACTTGAGGCTTTGTGTTTTGAAATCTTCCAATTGTTATCTAGCAATTAATTTATGCCTCTTTTTGAGTTTTTGCTCTTTTATATTTATATGTTAGTAATTAATAAATAATGAAAAATAAACAATGTCGGTTTATGAATTGGATTAAATTGGGCAACAGAAAACTTGAAGGCATGTTCAAAAAATATTAGTTAAAAATAGATTATAACAAATAAGTAAATTTTTTTGGCTAATTTTCAAAACAAGTAATAAATTTCAAAACGAAAAATAATGTAGAGAAATAAATATTCATGTTTCGAAATGTTATAATATAAATGTATGAAATAGTAGGTTTTTAATATGGTTGATTAAAGTAATAAAAGCTTGAAGATGGACCAAAGGAGTCTGAAACGTAAAAAAAAAGAAGTAAGATGGTTTTAATAACTTCCAGAAACTGATATTCTGCATAATATATATATTTAACCATCGTAAATGATAGAAGATTAAATCTTAGTGGGGTGGCGGAAAAATCTAAAATTTTATAATAATTTTGACCACTGATCAAAATCATCATCATGATTTTTTTTTTTGTTCAAACACAACATTGTATCAATAAAATCCCAATTTCTTAACTTAAAAGGTATTGATTTTAAATTTTAGTAACTTTTTGAGTAAAATGTATTAATCCGAATTTTCGCAGTTCTTAGTAGGTTCTCAAATTCACCAACTTTTTGGGTTTTATTGCAGGGTAGGGAGGGAGAGTGGTATAGACCTCCCTTTCCCTCCGATGGCGACATCGCTGGTCGATCGAACCAGTGTTCCCGATTTCAGTGATTTTAATAATTGCTGTAGTCAAGATACAATTGGCCTATTTATTTTCCCATATCAAAAGACTCGGTGACTCCTCAATGGGCCATTTTTTTTCCTATTATAATCTGATATCTACAATAAGCTTTAGTTGATTAACCTCTGTAGTATTGTAAGTAATCACTTGCCCATTTAGATAGGAACGTATAAAGGCAAATAAGTAAAGCGTTTTGATTTTAGTTCCTATTCTGTCGTTACATCAATTCTAGTGTCCATTTTTTTCTTTTTCACGTTAATATTTTTATTTAATTTTTTTTTAAGTATGGTATAAATTTATTTTGTAAAATCGTTTTGATTCTGTGATGTTAATATTATTTTGGGAATATTATTTTCTTGGTTATATATATAGTATATTATTTTTTTTCAAAAAATTCTGTTATTTATTTTTACTTTCACTTCCTATCTATATCTGAGATATCTAGCTAAGGAAGGCGATCGTGAATAAATTCTAACCCAAGTTTTCAACGGAAATACACGTTTCCTCATGAATACAAATAACCAAGTCTCACAAAATGGTCAGACACAGACAATTTGTATGTAAGTATAGCTCAAATACAAAATGTTGCAGTAAACTGAAATTACGTTTTTAAGCTAGGCATATGCCTGGTATGTTACAGCAACAATTTTTTTTCGCCAAAATCGACCAACGGAAACTGCCGCTTTATTTCATCAGTTTTAAAAATATTTACAATTTTCTCGAAGCTGATTCGATTTTGATCAAACTCGATATATAATATCGATGTATAAATTCTTTAGCATCGTGTAGGTTTTATTTTCATTGAAATTGATTCCATTCGGGGGGGTTTTATTTTGCTCTGGCTTAAATGCCGAATTTTCAAAATGTCTTTCTCTAAAGTACCTTTAATTTTGTTTTTTTGAAATAATTAATCATCTCTCATTGTTAGTAGTAATAAAAAATTAATAAATATAAACTATGAAAGAATTTAATAATGAATTAAATGAGAAATATTTTATCAGGTTAAAAAAAAAATCCGGAAATAAGAGTTATAATACATAGATGTGTA
Organism: Rhaphigaster nebulosa; assembly: GCA_948150685.1. Lineage (NCBI taxonomy): Eukaryota > Metazoa > Arthropoda > Insecta > Hemiptera > Pentatomidae > Rhaphigaster > Rhaphigaster nebulosa. The sequence continues at coordinate 17,616,621 of OX411309.1, forward strand.
TAAAATACCGTTGGAAAGTTGAAGATTTTAGAAAAAATATAATCTAACATATGAAGTCGTTGAAGGTAATGGAGAGAGACGAAAAACACATAAACTTAAGTGATTGTTGTAGATAATACAATAATTTATATTGTTATATTATTTAATAGAATCTAAATGTTTCCATAGAAACTAAACGTAAACTTCAAAAATTTTTCTTATGTAGTTGGTAAGTGAACGTTGTGTGATGCGCGGAGCAGATTTTCTTTAATTTTTATGCGATCTTTTCCTTATTTTAATTGTCTATGTTGATATTATAGTATTTAGGTAAATAGCTGCCATTTTCATTCTTCTGTACTTTAATTTTGTTTAATAATTTATTTATTTGGTCTTTATGATACAACCTTGTTTTGCGTTAAAATTGCGTTAAAATAGACTATATTTGTTTGTTTTTTAGGATTTGGAATATCGTTGCCACCGTGTTTAAAAACGAATATAAAAAGTCGAATTTTTCGAATTCTTCAGTTTTATTAAGTCACCAGAAGCACATTTCGAAGATAAAATCTTATAAATACAAATCTAGAGACCAGATAAGAAAAGAGGCCCAGAAATAAAAAAAAAATATTCGCATTGGAGAAGTTAAAATTGTCATATTGTCTACCGAAAAGTAGCCATATTCACATTACTTTAAATCTTGGTGGCGACGCACAGTGGTCTGTGGGACAAAAGTCAATATAAATGAATTAATTGTGTTTTTTAGGTCAAAATTATTTTTACATAGTTAGAAAAAGATCATTTTAATTCGAAATTGTTTTTGCACGCAATTAGAAGACGAATTCCAGGCATCACAACAGGCTGATAGACGATATAGCTATGGCTGAGATGTCCTTTAGGAGAAGACTAAAAAGGAGCTGGATGAGAGATCTCCTTTCCTGAATTAAAAGACTAATTTAAGACCGGGAAGAGATGCTGCCACATATTTCTTTTATCTCCATCACATTTGCTTATGTCACTCTTCTGTTAGACATGTACGACTAAAAAGTTGAGAGACAAATATATATATGTATATATATATATATATATATATATATATATATATATATATATATATATATATATATATATATATATATATATATATATATATACACATAAATGAATATTGGTAATTAAAATAGAAAATAAATATTTCAAACTTTAGTAATCTATTTTATTTAATACAGTGCAATTAATGAATGAGAGGAAAAACTCCAGTTTTTCAAGCAGCAATAAATAACTGGCTAGTATTCCTCTGTTCCAGACAATATCAGGACAGAAAAACATATCATGCAGACCAGAGGTAGTACAACTTACTTCAAAAGCCTAACCAAACAGTTATTGTGTATATATATATATATATATATATATATATATATATATATATATATATATATATATATATATATATGTTATACATTCATCTTCATCTTCAGTTCTAAAAACATTAAAAAATCAGCAATTTAAAATATAGCTTGATATTATTATACATATTAAATTATATTTCGTCAAATTACATATACTTATATATATTAAATTAAATTTAATATAGATACATATTTTAATGTAATATAAATATAGATTTTTGAATTTTTGTGTGTTTTTTAGAACTGGACATGAATGTATAAAATTTGAAACTAATTTTTTATAAAAATAAATTTATAATAGTGGCAAATAATTTATCAATCCCTAACTTCTCAATGAGTTTTATGCTCCCATTGATGCCAAAATGATTTGATTGTTAGGATTTCCAATACCATTCTTTAAAAAGTTTCTTAACGTTTTTTAAAGACTATTAGTTATAGAGTTGAAAAAAGTTAAATATTTGCTAAATGTTATATTGGGGAATCCCCAGTGCGATTTTACAAAAAGTACCTCATAATAGGGCACTTTTCTATTCCAGTCGAGCTGAAAAAAATTGAGGATACCTTCTTGAACACTTTGATTGAAATTTAATACCCACCCAAACAATAGCTACTTTATTTATTAAGAAAATAAATAAATAAGAAGTCTGGTATACAGGAGCATGATGCTACTTTTTCTTTCCATTTCAGGCACTTATATCCTCATATCCGATTATTGTTTTGGAAAAGCCTCTTTTGAATGAGATTTATTTTATTGTCTTCCAATTACTGGATTACGGTCTCCACAAGAAGCAGCCACTTTTTAACTATTATAGTTATGGATCATTCAGTTTCAAGATGTTTTTCATTATTGTTTGATATTTGATGTTTTATCTGGTGGTTTGAATTCAGTAGAGGCATTTTATTGTGAATTTTGTCTATCTGAGATCTCGTCCTCATGCTGTCAAATTCTTCCAACTACTTTCATCCTATTGTATTCCAATGGTGTCTCAATAATTCGACTTGGATGGGACCGGGCTCCCCTCGGATTATCAAAATAAAGCGTGCATGTATTCAGTATATATCAGTGTGTATATGCACAATTTTAAAGCTTATCTACATAGATGAATTTGAAACCTTTATGTGTAAATATAATTCTCTATTATCCTCTGCCCTTGCAAGGTCTCCATTTTGGTAGCTACGCAAATAGAATACGTTAGTTGCTAACTCTAGTTTTAGCCTACTCCGTTTATTGAAATAAAAACGTCTGTAGATTGATTTTATCTTTTTGTTCCACATATATCAATGCTTTTTTCCAGTCGATGAAACCGTTCTGGTGGCTGATTTTGGGCAGGTCATCTTCATTTCCATCGTCCTAATTAACTATCGATTTCTCTCGATTTACTAATCCGACTATCATTTCACCATACAGTTCCTTACATTTGTAGCTCGCAAGCCGCTGCTAAAGTTCTTCAACATTGTCTTCTTGTTCAGAGCGGGGTATGTCCGATATCAACTGCAATAAATATTGATTATCATAGTATTACCATCAGATTCTTCGTTACCTTCTGTTGCCTTCTTTTCTCAATCGCACTTTTTATAATTTTTTTAGAATGATTTTTGTATAGTTTTCCTCGTAATTTCTGCCCAAACATCTCCCGAGCAATAGATTGCGTCCTTTTCTTGGAGACGCATAATAAATACGCATTACACATACGAATATTACAATGTTATCATAATTTGGAAAAGATCTTCAAAGAATTAAAATTATAAAAAATCGTAAAATAGACCACGGATTATTGAAAAATATGATTATCGGAGCTCGGATTGTCGAAACTCCACTGTACTCCAAAACAGTCCAACATACATTGCCTAATGTGATCTTATGTTTTTTAAATATAATAATGCCTGAATTGGCGAAAAGTTGACTAGTTAGTTATTAATAGCTATTTGAGAGACTCGAGGTTTTTCCAATAATGATCTATTAATACAGTCCAATCATTTGAATTTCATTCTTCTTAATTCTTCTTCTGGCTTTGAGGTTATCATCGTAGAAATGGACGCACCTGCCTTTTAGAGAATATATTTAAGAACAAACTGGATTTAAAAAAAAACTTTAACGCAATTTCTGAGAGAAGTATAAAGCAACTTAAAATAACTCCTGACAAAAACAATGTGAACGCTAGGCCAACAGCTTCCAGCGTGACGTGTGTGTAAGTCGTGGAGCCAAGACAATGGGGTTTGGGATGATACCATACTCGCATCTCGCGCTTCGCTATGCCATTCTCCTGCAAGAGCATGGTCCTGGAATTATTACATAAAATTAACAACAGACGAAAATATAAATGGTTTGTATACTTTAATTTTAGACTATTACAATGCTAATGTATATTCATTTCTACATTATAATCCCCGTCTGCACGGTGATTCCAACGACAACTGAAGCCACGGCACCCCTATAAACTGTAGGACAGTCGCCATTGTGACGGCATTTACGGTCGTGATAGTACTGTTGCAATCTCAGACTTGGCCTCATAGTTGACAGTACCTATCGCTGCAGTGACAGCTACTGTCCCATTAAGTGCCGCATTTATACGCTTTAACAGTGAACTGTCGTACCTCATCTACCTATAACTTACTTATCAGTGTAGGAAGGTGAGTTAGTATGGAACCCATATTGTTTTTGACTGACCATTGCCAGAAATTTCAAACAATGATATTGCCCCATATTGTAATTACTAGCATTATATATTTTCCAAACACTATCCATTTCAAATTTGCTCTCATGCAACCAGTAAATGGTAAAAATTCAACTTTATCAAAATAGTCAAATGGTTGCCTCCGAATTGAGGTGCGGGTAATATGGAACCGCCTACTTTTTATTTAATTTTTTTTGCTAAGAAAATCAAGAAAGGACACAGGTTTTAAGTCAACAATTAATTTTATTATATGGCACCTGCTTTATTTCCTATTGTGCTCCTTCTTTCTCTTCCACCAGTGATACCCCTAGACGTCGATAGAGAAGCTTCCTCCACATCATTTGTTGTAGTTTCTCCAGCTTTTATATTTTTGCTTCTCTAGAGTGATTCTTGAAGTAGTTTCTTGGAGAGGGAAGCAGTGGAACCCGGTTACATATTATCAGCATCGAAGGCAAGCATTGCCTTCTTGAATTAGATATGTCCTCACGAAAAAATGGAAGATATAAGAACTGATTCGCGAATGAAAACGCTACAATATCTCTCTTTGAAACGAAGTATAGTGCAGAAACCTACTATTTTTAGATAACAGAACAAAAATAATAATTTGAACTTCTCAAAGTTTTGAAAAATCGATTAAACAAAATTCAAGTTTTCAATAAGAATACTCGGTGTTAACTGAACTAACAACCTGCCCTGCACATTAGCGCTCCTCAGCTGCAGATTAAGACAGATACTGTTTACTCATTATCACTTTCCGCCATGATATTAAGGCGTTCCATATTACCACCACTCCCCCCTGTTAATATGAGGCGCTCTATGGAAGAAGGGCTATGTCATCCTAATTTCATTTTTAATTCAAAGGTTGTTATATTATTATGAATGTATCTTCTTCTTCTTCCGTGGCGATACAGACCGGTGTGATCCTTAACAATTAGCAAAGCCTCCTCAATGAGCCTTCGCCAGGTGGCTCAATCTTGTGTGGCTGTTTTCCAGTATCGTGCATTCAGTAGGGTCAAAGCGTCCTTAGCAGCAGCGTCCTCCCATCTGAGTCCTGATCTGCCTCTACCTCTGGAGCAGCCTCCCCTCTAATAGCTTCATCAGAATCTGGACATCCCCCATTCTGGAGTCATGGCCAGCTCACCTCTATTTTCCTAACTTGATGGTCCGTTGTACATTTGCTTTACCGTAAAGCTGGTATACTTCCCTTGTCATCGTAGATCCCCTTGTCTAATGTGCCCAAAAATCCTCTGTAATATTTTTCTTTCGAAAATAAGGATTTCTTTTTCTTCTTTGGCTGTCAGAATTCATGTTTCGGGTCCATAAGTAAGGACCCGGCCTGATGTTAACTTTTAAAAGCGTTTTGTAAATTAGGTATTTGGTCCGTGGAGAGATTATGGGCTTACTGAGATCCTTTCTTAAGCCAAAATAGCATCTGTTGGCCATCATCAGGCTCTGGCTTGTTTCCATCAGAATCTTATTTGTAGAGCAAACAACTGACCCTATGTACTTTAACTGTTCTACGCTCTGGAAGCTGAACGAACCTGTTACTAAGGGTTCTTTTGCCGCATTAAATCATTCTGCCCAACTCTTATGTACTTAGTCTATTCTTCATTTATAGGCAAGGCAATGTCTGCAGCGACTTCTATAAGATTCAGGAATGCGTCCTTAAGTACGTTGATCGAGCGAGCGGCTATGTTGATATCATCCGCAAAGGCAAGCAGTTGGACGAGTCTGTCGTAGATGGTCCATATCGTTTGGATGCCATAGCTTGTTACTACTTTTTCATGCGCAAAGTTAAATAACAAACAGGCTATGGCATCTCCATGTCTCAGTCCTCTTTTCGAGTCAAATTCTGGTGACAAGATTGACTGCACTTTGACTTTGCACCTCACATCTTCCACAGTCATTTTGATGAGGCGTATCAATTTTAGTGGGATTCTGAACTCACGCAATGCTTCTTAGAGTTTGGGCCTCTTGATACTGTCGCACGCGCTCTTGAAATCAATGAAAAGATGGTGAGTGTTCATTTTGAATTCACTTGACTTCAGTTTATATATATCGAATATATATCAGAAGTTTTGTTTTAAATGGACTGTCAATAGCTCCTAGAGCAACATGAAGCCTCAAGTAGAAAGTACTCAAGACAATTTATAAAGAAGCTGTACGCTATATATATTTGACATCCAGCTGTACAACGCAAGAAAATCTGACGAAGTTGCAGAAGCGTCATAGGCTAATTTAAATTTAAATATGTAACTGCTTCCGTACGCTGTCATATGAGGCTGCAGTACTATTGATATGACTTTTTCCAATCCATATGAAAATTGAGGAACACACGATCCTATTTAACATTAGAAAAGAAAAGACACACGGTAACAAATTTATGGACTAGACCACAATGTAGCACTAGAAGTGCCACAACATCACCGGGAACACTGATGTTTATACTGACGGTAGTAAGGGCAGCGAGAATGTTGGATATGCATGGTTATTCCAAGCTCCAGATGGAAGTAATGTAGAACAACAATACAAATTGGAATCCTATTGCTCGAATAACCAGGCTGAAAAATTTGCTTTACTTATAAAAGTTTTTCTACCTTAATAAGCTCCTAATCTAAACAATAAAGAAAAAAAAATCTTAAACCTTTTTCAAAAAACGACGTCGAAATGTAGATATAAATATTTGACTGATATCATAATTGCCTACAGCAGCTACTTACCCATGAGACATCATTTCCCTGAGTTGAGAGTTTTTTTGCACAGGATTTCCAAATGGAAATGAACGTATTATTTCGATTTCCATTAAATTGCATTTCTCAGCATCAGTATATTTTTCGTTTATGATGGCGTAAAGAGACATGTCATCCGCAACCAAGGTCAATCTTTCGTGTCTTATCCTGTCAACGCCGATGAAGACGTCCAACATTTGTTCACTCTTCTCCTGATGCTTCGTCTTGGCCAATAGCCCCGGTGTTATGTAGGCTTTTTGATTCTGCATATCAATATTACCGTCATTCTTAACAATCATCGAACATAAAAAAGATTAATAAAAGATAAAAGATTAATGTAACAGCGAAGAATGCTTACTACTTTAGGAATCATGTAAGGCACTCTAGCGAGGCTGGCTTTCATCGGGCTCTTGATGACATCTTCGACGTTTCGGATGGAACCAGGAGCAGGGGAAAGGAGGCCGTTCATGATAGCAGCGCTGTAATAAGAGTACAAGACCAGGCCAAGAATTAACAAAGAAATGCTGTATACTCGTGCAGAAATACTTCGATAGTCCTTCTGCAACCCTGTAAGTATTAGTTACGAAACATTAATCATTTTATTATACAAGTGAATATATTATTAGGTACAGAGACAATTTATAAAATCTTTATAAAGAAGTTGCATTCAAGAGAGTCGGGGTGGCAGAGCGGGCTAAGGCGCTTGCAATAGCTAATCAACGTTAAGCAATGTCGAATGTGGTTAGTACTTGGATGGGTTACAGCCCGAATTGGATCCCTACTCGGGAAAGCCACACAGGTCGAGATTCTCCAGGCGATTAGCCTCCCCCCTCCCGATTATGTGAGACCCTTCAGCCTACTGGAGGCAACTCATACCGACCGAATATAGGAATGATGACTCCACCACGCGATGCACATAAAATTGCGGATCGCGTTGTAGTTTTTATGTCAAATAGCTGTCCTCAGGTTTGGTCAATGGCTTGCATCGGGAAAAGAAATATAGGCTCTCGTGCACCTGCTGACCTCAGCCAGCCTTAATCTCTGTATCTAGATCAAGTTGTCACTGTCCTACAATCCCAGTGATTTGGTGGAAGGACTGCCAAATAGACCCCAAAGAGACTGGTTATGGACCTACGGATAGGCTGCCGCTGCACCATGGAAACCATGGTTCGCAGCAACGTGAGGTTGCGCAACCCCCTCCAGGCTGTCTGTGCAATTGATAAAATGTCAGTAAGAAGACCACATCATCCGACCAAAGATTTTCATGGACTATACTGCCAACAGAAAAAAAAAAATCTTATAGCTCTTAAAATCAGACGTTATTTTCTAAACTTTTCAAGGGTATAAAGTCTCCCTAATAGTCTCTACATGGCTGCAAATTTATATCGCCTTTCGCCAGGATGGGATTCGACAGCAATGACATATAACCGATACTAAAACATGTCCAATTCTATCGCTCCAGTACAGAGTGTGGAATATTCCAATTGTTCTCATCATAGTGGCCCTTACCGCCTCTAATGCAGTGCAGGTCATGACCACACGCTCGACAGTCTCCGCAGCTCCGAAAGTGGGGCATTGGGGATCAATAATCAGGCCGAGGCTATCAAGTTCGGCTTGGAAACTCCCATATCCTGTGAGGAATTGTGAAACCCAATGGTCCGGAAGGACCCATTTTGCGAGTAGCCGAGAGATGGAGAAGTATTTTCTCAGAGTACTCCCTTTCGGGTTCGTCACACACCGTGGGCACCATTCCTCAATTGTATCCTCCCGGAGCGTAAAAAAAAGTTGGTGTTATGAACAAACCCCAAGTTTTCGCAAGTCAACCGTACGTATCGCGTTGAACTTATAAAACAATAGCGGTTGGTAAACCTATATAAGTCCTAGCTATAGAAGGCCTACTGCTTTTTCCTTTGGCATTTTATATTAGATCGTCTGTTCGGCCGTTAGAAGCAATTGAGGTAGGTTGTATTGGACGTCCTGTATATTTGTAATTCTCCGAAACATCTCGAAAAAAACAACATATCACATTTGTTGGTTACATTTGTTTTTCCTTATGTACCGAACAGGAATTTTTTTAGTATGCAACTCCAGTATAGTCTGACACTTCTTCTTCGATCTTCTTACCAATTTTAATGATTTCCTCAAAGACACGATCACAAAATTTAACAATAGTGTATTTTATATTCATCAAACTGTACAACCCATTGTTTCTAAAAATATTTCTTTATTAAACAAAAAATGCAGATAGCTGAAATTTACATTACCTTGTTGTGATAAAATGGCTGTTACGAAAATGATTCCCTCGGTCAAATCCTTTTTTTGTAGGAAGGAAAATATTGTGGCTCCGACAATAATGGCGACGAATACGCAAAGCCAGGCTTGGAAGGAGAACGGTATCAGCAGGGAAGAGTATGTGCCGTGGATTCTTTCCTCCATGAATATGCATATGAACCTGGGAAAAGAAAATTTATAAAATGCCACAACATCTGACAAAGTGATTTAGTGAAATACATAAATTCGTAAATTATATATGCTTAATAATATGCCTCTCTGATATAAAAATACTTCTTATTCAATTGATGTGAGCTAAAAACTCGAAAAAAACTATTATAACTATAAGTTATTATTTGAAGATTACAAAATAAAGCATTAAGTGTCTCAAACAGTAGTAAATAACTTATTTTGTTTTATTGGGACTTAACGTCCTTTCCTATCCAATTAAGACAAACAGGACGGTCAAGTCATTTTAAGTGAACTTTCATGTCCTTCGCAGTAAACGTATCAACGCAGTATTTTTAATTGTTAACTATTTTGCTCTATATATTTTAATATTGCTTATAAATGAGACAAAAAAGTAAAGATATATAAGGATGTCGAAAACCATAAAATATGCCATCCTTACGCAAATGCTTTCGAGGAATGTTGTAAAACAGCTTTACAAATAGAATATTTTTCACCGATATTGGATCGATATTGATTATAAAATGGTTTTAAATCCGAATTGTGACAATGGAGCTTTATTTATTTTTCCAATTATATTGTAATTTTTGAAATGCATATGTACACGCCTCAGTTCCTGTGACCTCTGAGGGAAGGATACCACTTCAACCCTCTCCACCCTGAAGGAGCACGCGGAGAGGCCAATATCTGCTTCTCTCCTCTGCAAGATCCCTATCATCCCTGTAGAGGACCCGTTGGTAAGGTTAGCTCCCCAGGTATCTGTTGGCACTATGTCCAATCTGCAAACAAAACTCCAATCAGATTATTACTATATGTTATTATATTTAAGTATTCTCCTTACCTCACTCGGAATCAAGTAAATCAATATTATTTATTATTAATGTCATATATAATATTGCCTATTATAATAATATTATTAATGCCAAATGATTTACTTATAATTGTAGAATTTCGCAAGATAAATCATAAAAATGTAGGAAACTCTTTGAGTCATTTCCATATCGGGGAAATAATCATGATCTGATATTTTGTGAGTTATATTGTTGGCATAGAACTGCAGATCCAATTCCTGAAAGATTATAAATGCATTATATATAATCAGCGTGGCTTATATAAATGACAAAATTATTTTATAATCACATACATAAATACATACTGAGAGATTTCGTAAAGATATAAATTGTATGAATGAGATTAGATACCAATTTCGACTTATAGAATTAGTGTCCGTTTATTTCATAAATAAGTTTCATTCATAAATGGAAACTTAGGGTTTCTAATTTTCAAATCTAATATTTCGAACCTATTGTTGTGAAAAACAAACAGTTAATAAGACAATCAGAGATCCTTTCAGTCATCATGGAGGCCGATATCTTGGCCACTGATTTCATTTGGAAATCTAAATTCGGAGTCAGATTTCGTAAATTCAAAGAAGGGTTTCATGATTTTCTAACTCCGAAACTGAGGAAAAATTTACAAATGATAGTATTCCCTTGGTAAAAATTTACCTAAGATGGTATTCACTTTCATGCAATGGTATTCCCTTCCATGCAAAAATGAAGGTTGTCAAAGACTTTCTTTTACATTTTCGAATGCATCCTACTCAATTATATTATATACTAAATTTCCATTTGAGAATTTGATACAACTTGAGTAGAATGGTGTGGTTGCGAATTCCTTGCTTCAAAATGTATCGGAATTTTGAACCTGTACGCGATTCATATCTATAAGCATTTTTTTTTTATTTGTTTCCTAATTCCTAACACCGAATGAGGTCCTAGAGTCTTCTTCTACACCATCCACTCATAGAAGCTTCAGGTAGCCTCAAGAATTTTTGTTGGGAACGCATTGGGTCACATCCTGGCTTCAAGGCCTGCCCTGCGTAGCCTACTTAGCTGGACAATTCTTGCAACATCAGACGCATTAAACAAGGAGTATACTTCTCTGTTAGTGCGCCTTCTCCATGTTGAGCCATTTTTTTAGCTGGTTGTAAATTCGTGTAAGGATTTTTCTATCAAATGTTAGGAGATCCCTTACATCAGACTTCGGAATGGCACATGTTTCTGATCCATACGTAACAACTGGTTTTATCTGTGCCTTATAAAATCTCGGTATTGAGCCACTTCTCTTCTTCACCTATGAAGTCCAAAATAGCACCCATCGGCTGATGATAATCGCCTCCTTATCTTAGACAAAACGTCAATACTTCGATTAACTCCTTACAATGTCGAGGTCCTCAGACTTTGTGCAATACGATTAAATTAGGATTCGTATGTAATTATTTTTACTCAAATATATTGATTTGGCGTATAAAGAAACAGGAGATAAATTGTTTATTTTGAATTATATAAATTTATTAAGAAAATTATCGATACCAAGATAATATTTATGCATGAAATTATTGACCTAGTAACCTAGGAGATAATTGTCAAGGAGCGGGCAAATAAAATAAAAACAAACTATTTAATGTATGCCATACTCATACGTTGATTAAGTATGACATGCATTACATCCAAGAAAATATTTAATTAAACAAATATTAGGACTATTCCAACATCAGGTTTTAATCAACTTACCACCAGCACGCCCTTCAGAACTACGCCTCCTAGATCGTATCTGAATTTGATCTCGGGTATGGAGATGTTGGCAGGTCTCCAAGTACCTGCATCATTCCAGATCATTCTCTCTAAAGGTTTGCCGTACAAGTCCCAAAGTCTTCCGTCTTCCGAACCTACTAAGACATCGCTGTCCAGCCTCAGACTAGTCATATTGAGCTCGGGTGCCAAAGAAGGATATCCGAGCCATATTCCGTCCAATCCTGAGATCTGGACGAAATTGAATCATCACTTGTTAGAATTTCGGTTTGAAAAACCTTTGTAATCTATTGTATATTGGTTAAAATGATAAAAATATATGATGAATGACTTATTAATTACTATTAATGTTATACATGGCTGATCGTGGAAGAAGAATCCAAACATTTTTTGGAAATATTCCAGAATAACCGCTTTTGGCTCGCAGCATTTCCAAAACAATTATTCGGTAATTGTAAAGGTGTCTTTACGTATTAGCCAAGCCTTGGCAAATCAAATAGATAAAGAGTGGAGTTTGCTTGGCATAGATTGGCTTCTCTTTGTTTGAGTCCGTTCCGGTTTTTGCAGGAAGCGCCACATCTAGTGTTGTATCTATTTATTTGTGTATTTAAATAAATTATATATTTCTATATTTTTAATTGTTTCTTTATAAGATAAAACTATTTTAAACCGGAATTAACAACCGACAAAAGTTGGAATAACCGGAATAGTAGCGTGTGGATAGCTTAGTTTCCTTAGTTTCTGTAACATTTAAATTCCCCTTTAAATGTTTGCCGTTTGATTGCCTAGGCTTGGCAAATGAGTAAAGGGGTTCCTTAATGGGTTCCTGCTTGATACAGGTGTTAATCGATGTTTTTCTAGCCTACATCAGACTAACATAACTTCTTCAGATTTTTTTTTTTTTTGATGACTTTTGGAGGAATTTTACCAGAATTATTTTATTAAAACATAAAATGAACACATTAGTTATCTCTCCGACCGGAAATTCTCTTATTTTCCGTTACAACTGAAATCGGAATTCTCTAATCCAGTGACAGTTCCTTGATAGTGGCAATGGGTGTTCGCACAAATAAAATGATAAAAAAAGAAAGATTTTGTAAAATCTTCATAGTAATCAATTAAAAATGCGACATAAAATTCCCTTCACAAAGTAGTTTCCGGACAACTATAAGGCGTTAAAAGGGGCATTTACAGCGTCATTTTTATTTGGGAAATAAAGAGTTTTTTTTTTTTAACAAGTTTATTCAGTGAAAATAAAAATAACTTATGTATGAATTGAAAAATAAATTATCTTTTGTACGCTAAATTAGCTGTTGTGAAAAATCTATGCACTCGAGCGTCAAGCCGGAGCACAAGAGGCGGTTATAACTGACACTACTCCCTCCAACACTACCCAGTCTCCTCTCCACCTTTTGGCACAGCTCAGAAAGCGCACTGCTCCAGCAGTACGGTTAGAGTCATTCATAAGAAAGGCGTTCAGTTTCTGTCGATTTATTCGATCTTACATAAACATTTTCTGTATCTTTTTACAACTACAAAGTAATTGTAACAGATAGATACTCCTCAAGATCCCGGTGATGGAAAGACGTACTTTAAGGATATACCGGCCCTGCCCTCGTGAGCTCTTGATTTTCCCTACTGCCCTTTGTAGGGGAGAATCATGTCCCTAACCTGATTATATTTTATAACCAATTATATCCCAATCAGGTCCTCAAATCCAGCCTTTCCTCCTAGGGACCTCAGGGGATCGATTCTCCCGAGGTTACAGGGTTTCTGGTGCTGGATTAATCACCTGTCCTGGGTATTAATGATAAGCAGCCTCGGGTTTGGATAGCTACAGGGTGATCATATGCACAAATGAAATAACCGCCACTGCTCTAATCTGATTAGAAGTGAAATTACAATATTATTAAACTGCTAGCAAGTAGATACACTAAAATAATGAAATTGATATAAGAAGGCACTCTCCTTGTAAGAATTTGATGAAAAAATTAGGTTTTAATAGTGTAAAAATTAAGAAGAAATAATGCAGTCTGTGGATATTATCATGAAAAATAGAGTGAATTATAATATTGTAAAATTGTATTAGAAAATATGGATACAAGGAGTTTTTCCTGAAGATGGGAAAAACCTCCGAAACGTTGGAAAAGAAAATGTAAGGGAAATTTTAAATAAAGAAATAAGAATACTAGAAGAAATTTCTTCATAAAATCTTCCATAATAAAGATAATATTAAGTTAAAATTTTAAAAGATTTCTTTTGGTAGAAATAATATTAGAATCAACAAAATACTAATTACAAATGCATTATCAGTTTATACCAGTGATAATAAAAATAGAAAAGTTGGAAGATACTTATAATACTATTACTAATAATTAAAGTCTTACTAGCAATAATTATGAAAACTACTTGAACCTCACATTGCTAAAAAACATAATGTTTTTCGAACAATTTAAATCGACGAACCATCCTTTTATGTACGGCAATTCAGGAAATTCTTTATCTAACAAATTCCGGTTAATCCTTGCTGAATATCCTTGAGTCACCAAGTTTTTCAACAGCCAATGACCTTCTGCAAAATAAATTTTCGATGATTAAATTCTATTTATATTTCTTTGTTATTTTTTTTTTTATTATAGCAGTGATTTGACGAGTACGAGATCCTATCTTTTTATTTTATTGTAGGATTTCTCATTAAAATATTATTATATGTCTATCGATAGGAATGGATAACTGGAAAGGTGAGGAATCGGATACACAATATGCATACAACTAAGTAAGGCATGCTACTAAAGAATATAAAAATTAATGACAAAAAATTACATAATCTCTTTGCGTTGTTTTTAGTTATTATATATATTATAGTATCTTTATTATGTAGCATATATTCTTCTTTTAAGCAATGACTTGTAGCTTATTATTTACATGAGAAGGTTTTACATTGGAATGTTCATTTTTATTTATTTATTTTTTTTCGCTGCACCTTAATTGAATATTGATACCAAAACTTGATAATAACGATATTTGATATAAAAAATGAATTATATTTATTAGGGCAGTTAGATAAATTTTGTTTTATTATTTTCAATAATGAATCTTTGTAATCGATCAAGAAAAAATAATTTAACCTCCCCCTCCCACAAAATTTGGTGTTTCAAGATACGTAGAATCCAAAAATCGAATAAAACAAATCCGTCTGTCCGCCGAAAAAGGCTTTTTTCCTAGACTACTAGACCGGTTTTTGTTGAGATTTGGAACTAAAGCCACAGGTTACCCCAGGATGATCTTCGGACCTCAACATTACCGTCCACCATTTCGTATCAAAATGATGGCCGAGGCCGATTAGAGATTTCATACGGCCATCTATGAAGATAAAACAAAAATACAGTGTTTTGAAATATCAATACCAAAGCATATAAGAAAAAAAAAACTTTCTTAACGCTACTATATAAGTAAGTACAGTAAGCGGGTGAAAATTTCGATGTGCCCCCCTGAGTCAAAAAACACATTTTCGCCCAATGGTCTGTCTTTGCTGTTTTATTATCTCTTGAAAAAATTTTTTTTTGTTTTGTTTTTTAGGGTTTCGGCTTCCGATGCTACTAAATACTAAATCGGTCATATACCTTATTCGCGATTGCCGAAAACTTGATTATATATAGACTTTAGCATCAAAAAGGATCTAATGATTTTGATGAAAATTGACAAAAATCTTCTACTTAAAGTCCTTTAAATTGTCATATATTACCAAAGATATAGTGTACTGAACTTTGCATACACGTGTTTTAAATCATTCAGCACTTATTCCCATGGAAACCCGTTCACCTCTGTTTAGTTTTTGATAATTCAAAAAATATACATCTCCCAGAATATTCCAAGCGCTCATTTTAAATATAATCTAATTGTCTACGAAGTTAAACATAAAAAAAAAAAAAGGTATTTGCTTACTTCACGGTCTACCATATTTTGGGGTTATAACCCGATACCATAAATTGATTCTTATTTATGCGAATTTAGGCCTCGACCTCAACTGAAATGATCCGTTGGAGATTTGTTTATCTCTTGAGGGATCGTAGCGAGCGGAAGTCGGCAATTATGGTCCAGTTAAAGCAGTAATAGTAATAGTGTAGGCTATAACTCTCAGTAATGGTCGACCATTAAATATGAGTACCAAAAAATAAACAATTGTAATACAAACAATATTGTTTTGGAATCAATATACCAAAGTTCATTTAAAAAATTATTTTTTTGGATACATAGTTTTTTGGAAATAAATCACAATGTAATAATTTGTAGCGTTTGTTTGTTTTTAAATCTATAACAGACTATCTAGTACATAAAAAAATTATGATACTATAATTTATTGATATACTTAGCTTGATTTTATACATCGTCTTTTACAGTTACTTTTGAATAAGATAGATATAGAATAAATTAATATTAAAGACTAATTTTTATTTTGAAACGATCTAGCAAGAGCTTAAACATTGATATATTTAAAGACACAATCACTCGTAATAAGGGATTGATAAATTATTTGCCACTTCTATAAAATTTTTTTATTGAAAACTAGTTTCGAATGTTATACATTCATCCTCAGTTCTAAAAACACACAAAAAATTCAAAAATAATATTAAAATATTAAAATCATAATTTAAAATCATAAATATTAAATTCATAATTCATAAATGTTTTATAATACTGATTTATATAATTTAATATGTATAATAATACCAACTATATTTTGAATTGCTTATTTTTGAATTTTTTGTGTGTTTTTAGAACTGAGGATGAATGTACCAATAACATTCGAAACTAGTTTTCAATAAAACAAATTTATAGAAGTGGCAAATAATTTATCAATCCCTAATTAGATTGATCCTTCTATACCATCATGCGGATGTCAACTGACAATCACTCGTGTTTCCTAAATTATTGTTAATTAAAACATGGCCAAGACTGGTAAGTATAATATGCAAAACTATATATACATTAATCTGGTAGTTAAAGGGTAGTTAAAAAAGGGTAAAGGGACTTTTATTTCACACGAAATAATAATTGTAATTTATTAATATTATATATCTAATTAAAGAATACAAGAACAGATTAGCATTTGGGATAAATGGCCCGTTACGCTTATTTAATCTAATTGATTAATTTAAATAAATTTATAAGAAGAATATAAAAAACTGAAGAAAGAAGAAAAATATCATGTATACATATGCAATTATCTCTTTCATGTGTAGTAGCTTTATAAAGTGGCAAGTCCGAATTTCAAATAAAGGTGTCATAAAACGGAGTGTATAAATTATGATGAAAAATAATTACTACAGAACTAATGTGGAATAAATTTAGCTGAAAAAAATATATCTTATTAATTAATTATTATTACTTTCTTAGGAAGTTCTTATGAATATATTAATTGAATGGCAATATATAACTTCCAATATAATCTTCACTTAAATTATTATGTTTACGTTTCGTGGAAATATTTCTTCATCTTCAGAACAATCTTTCTAAAATCAACAAATATTGCATCTATAATCACAATTCATACTCAAATACACACTAACTTGGGTACAATATTTGTTGTTTTTAAAAAGATTGTTCTGAAGTTTAGGAAATATTTCCCCTAAAGTGTAAACGTTATAAATTTTTAAAGATTATATTGGAAGTTATCTATTGATTTTCATTTAATAAAAAAAAAATATGTAAAAGAAATTCTTAGAAACTCTTCGATGAATCCAATATGAGCCGTCTATAGATGTATCAAGTATGCAAGGATGTCTTTTTGACATAGTTCAAAACGATTTCAATAATAATTTGTTCATTGAATGAGAAAGAAAACTTAAGATATTCCAAAGATACCTGAAACTGTACAAGTGAAAATATCGATACTTTTGACATTTCTGTAGTTGAAGTAAACATTTATTATTTCAAAATAATTCGTCATATTTTTACATGAATATGTCGAAAAGAGACCAAATGTGAACAGAACTACGAGACGCATGACCTAGCCTGATTATCAGTTAAGTAATTGCAGTGCCAGTCTGCTCACGGACTGCACTCAACTGCTCTTCGAGAAATTACAGATTGCCTTTGATCCACTATTCACACGGTCATGTCATGTTCAAAGCACCGCTATAATTTGGTGTTTGACATCCAACCCATTTCAGGTTGTCATCCAATTTTACATGCCACGAAAAAATCAAATTGCCTAAGTTGTTTATTAGTCTCTTGTGTTTCATTTGCTCTGACTGATTTCAGGTAGAGCCTTTGTATCAGGAAGCAAACCATTGATTATTGTAATAATCTAAGATGTACATGTTCTGTTTTCCATCAACCAAATTCTTCAACAATGTTCCGGTGCTGACATCCAGTGAACGTATAAGAAATTCACAAGTAGGATGGAAACTCCTCTATGTTATCATAAGCCAAAAAATAATTTTATTATTGTTCTACGTTTCATTTTATTTACGCTTCTAAAATTCTGTAATAGTTATAATACAAAAAACGAGCAAGCAAATAAGACGCAAGGTAGTAGATGTGTTTACTGTATAATGTAATACGTAATGATGTAATTTGTTAATAACGTAAACAAATTTTGTTTATGATTAATAAATATTAAATATTAATTATAATCAATAAATAAATAATGTTCTCTCACCACTTTTTCTTTCCTATCTTATACGTCTCCTTCATCGCTATTTGTGTCGGGTGGCGCTTCTGCAATATAAAGTAAAACGCTAATCATTTTTCCAAAAAGTAGACTTATATCTACCATACACTTCGTCTCCACTCCTATAAGTTGCTGATATCATTATAGCCAATCTCAATTGTGAACTGTTCTCTAGGAATTTATCTTTTTTGTCACACAGTCTTTCTTAACTGTTTCTTTAAATTATTCAGTCAGTATTTCATTCTAATCTTCGATTTCATTACATTTAGACAAAACTTACGCCATGAAACCTAGCGTGTATGTTAACCAACCGTTAAGATAAAAACAAAAAGGAAAACATCTCATAACTACAATATATATATTGGCAAAAAAAAAGCATTGCCACCATTAATTCGCCTACGAAGGCTAACGTCTTTAAAAATAATTTCGAAGAATGCTTACATTAAATTAAATCTTATGAATTCTGAGTGCACAGAATTGCAAGAATGTATGCCATCAAGATTGAAACTGGATCCTTCCAAAATCCGAATCAGGGTTATAATTCTCATTTTTATTTTAAATATGCCACTTTGTCAAAAAAAATTCTGATTTTCCTAATAGTATTATGATTATATGACACCACGCTCCATCTTAGAAAAGTATAAGCAAACAATATATCGCTTCACAAACATATCGATATATGTCTTGCTACTGCCATTTCTTTACCATTGTTGTTACTATAACAGTGTAGTGAGGTTAAATTTGAAAATATTTGGAATATGTAACTTTTATTTTTGTTAATAGTAGCTTTGTAATACTATAGTTTTTTAATCGGAATTAAATTTACCATTCTCATTGAGATGTTCGTTTTAGCTGAATTCAAAGATGTTATCAGGACTGACCCATCCCTTTTTGGTTTAGATTTATGTACATCTATGAAACAGTTTTTAAATGAAAAATTCGCAAATAAGGTATGAAGGACTATTTTTTTACTTTATAGATTTTCTAAATAAAATCCATTAGACATTAACTACCAGATACTGATATGTTCAGATAGTTGCCAAAGTGGGTCTTTGTGTTGCACTTTTCGATGTGCTATCTATGGATGATTCCTATATTTTTCCTGGAGATGGAGCTGCACATACAAAAGTAGAATTCCGATTTGTTATATTCCGGCCTTTTATGGAAGAAATCATTGTTGGAAAAATTAAAAATTGCAGCAAAGAAGGTGTACATCGTGAGTAATTCTAGATTCACTAACTCATTTTTAATTATTGATTTATGGTATTAAGTTGTGATCTATTTTATTATAAGCTTGTTATAAACTCTGATCTTCAAGTTATGCATTTA
The DNA here is from genome assembly GCA_948150685.1 of Rhaphigaster nebulosa. Taxonomy (NCBI): domain Eukaryota; kingdom Metazoa; phylum Arthropoda; class Insecta; order Hemiptera; family Pentatomidae; genus Rhaphigaster; species Rhaphigaster nebulosa. Next base: position 17,636,466 of record OX411309.1, read on the forward strand.
ATATAATCCAATAAGTGGTGTTTCCATATCCCTTCAGTTTTTTTTAATTCTATCTCACTGGTTTAATAGTGACACTGCACAAGAAAACAAGTAACTTATACTTATCTGGATTTCTAAGCATGACGTACGACATTTAGTCAACAATTGTTATCCCTGGTTCTTCTTAAATAAAAATAAATCATAAGTTTTGTTATTAATCTGTAAAGTAAAGAGGAGTTCAATGTGCTGGACAATTTTCACAAAATTTAATGTTAAATGTAACATCATGTTAAGAAATATTGAATCAATTATATTTCAGTTACTCTTGGATTTTTCGATGACATTTTTGTTCCATCTTCAAATTTACAACACCCTTCACGATTTGATGATGCTGAACAGGTTTGGATATGGGAATATGACAACAATGGAGATAAGCACGATTTATTTATGGATCAAGGTAATTCTTTTTGATTTCAATTGTACTCTATATTATGGAGCTTTTAACTTATTTAAAATTTATTCGATTTCTAGAATATTTAAGAAATTTTTGTTTAGCTCTGACCATTTAAGCTCTTCTGATTCTGTAATATGTAATGATTCTTATCGATCATTTAGCTTTCACTAGCTATAAATATTATCAAATTCAAATTGTTATCAATTTCAAATTGACTTTGTTCAAAATTTGACATTTTTTTTTCTTCAGGGGAACCAGTTAAATTTAGAGTGACAGCTGAATCATTTGTTGAGAGTTCTCCAACACCTTGTCCAGATTCTGATAAAGTTACAGAAAAACCAAACTCTGAAGTTCCTTACTCCATTACGGTAAGCAATATGTAAATGACAGTTACATTACTTAATTTTTTATAGTAAAAAAAGAAGGTAAAACTCCAGAGTCATGAACCCCAACATGGCGGAGGTCTAGATTTTTAAGACCTGACTGTACTTCGAGCTGCGCATACTCACAAGAAATACTCAAAGCAACGGATCCTCATCAGTTGAGGTCGGGGCTTTACCGTAATTTAAATTATTACTGCTTTAATTAGATCACAGTTGTCAACTTCCGATCGCTACAATCGCTCAAATGATAAATAAACCCCAAATTGTATTACAGATTGAGAATGAAAAATTGTTACTTAACTTCTCACACTAAGGGCTCAACGCATTGTAAAAAAATAAAAACAATTAGAAAATAAAAAAAACAATTTCAAGTGTAAATAAATATATTCACCTCAATTCTATTCATAAACTTATTTTACATAACCAAAAAAAAAATCGATCATAGGAATTAAATGAATCTTGGCAGCCCCTTATCCTTGCACTCCACCCTTGGCCTCAATATTTTATATACTTATTGCTTAATTCTGTTGGAAAAATGGAATTATTAGACTAAAAACTAAAAATTCCCAATGACTGGCAGTTTTTCAAGCATAATTCCCGATTTTTTCCCTAAGAGAAAAATTCAAACAGAATTTCCAATCTTCAAGGCTGCTGGTCATTCTGTTTTCAGTTGAGGTAGGGGCCCGTAACTTAATTCAAATCAAGTTATTTATGTTATGGAAACAAACATTTCTCAAAATATTGGCAGATTTATTGGTTGACGTGCTGATGATTTCCACACTCACTGTCTGTTGATTTGTGTTGTTATAGAATTTGTTTCCTATAATTCAGCCTGGTTATAGTTATAGTGGGTTATCTTTTTTTAATTCTGTTAGTATTTGCGAATATATTTTCATTTTATTCTTCTTACTTTTGTAGTATTAAAGTTTGATAATTTATTAATCTAGGTAAAGAGCCTGAAATTATATATTCCTCTCAACCAAAATCCATGTATGAAGATCTCATTTTAGAATAAATAAATGCTTTATCATAAATTATAAGTTCTAAAACTAGGTATAAATCATGTAATACCATGTAAATGTAAATTTGTAAAAATTAAGTAAAATAATTAAAATTAACATCAAATATATTATCATAAATTTTTAGTATAGATAAATCATAACCCAGTCAAGTTCCTAATATGTAATACAAGTGAAATAATTGTTGATTTTTATATCAAAGACCAACCTTACTTCGGTTAAATTCGGGTTTGTTCGGCACATTCGATATACAGTCTTAAAACTGCAGACCTCCATCATATTGAGGTAGCAATTCTGGATTAGTAACAAAAAAAAAAGTTACTAATTAATATTCTCTTTTATTCTAAATTATAACTAAGAGTTATTTTTCCTTAATTCTGAATTGATTTCCAAATGAATCAAATATTCATAATGTAGGGTATTATTATTATAACTTCAAATGTCCCAGCTATCATAACTTATCTGTAGGTGAGAAATAAACTGTCATAAACAACATTTTCAAAATTTAAAAGAGAGGAAAAAGAGGTTTCGGATTGCTCTGTGTTGCTTGTTGTGGATATTGGTCAATCTTTATGTTTGAAGTTTTCTACATTTTACTACCCTTTTAACTTATTCAGGATACTTTACCTTGGAAAATATGGCTAGAATAATGGAATTAAGATAAAATCAAAATTAGCATAATTGGACTTCAACAGCTTATGTCAGATATATAGATAGAATAATATGAAATTAATTTTTTTGTTATATCTGATTTTGGGAGGTGTAATATTCCCAGGTTTCAGGCATAGGAGTGATGACCCTGTTCCTATACCTAATTTGTGAATCGTGTTGTGGTCGTTCAGGATGTCAAATAGCTGCCTGGAGGTTTGGTCCATGGGCGATCTATTTTGGAGAAGGAAATATAGGTCCTCATGCGCCTGCTGACCCCGAACAGCCATAATCTGTGGGTCTAGACCGATTTGTTACTGTCCTTGAACCCAAGTGAGTAGGTGGGAAGGACAATGCCGAATTGGCCCCAAAGGGACTGGTTATGGAGCAATTACTAGCCTCCCGTTGCATCATGGAAACCATGGTTCGCAGTAACGTGAAGTTGGGTGACCCCCTCCAGGCTGTCTGAGCTTCCGCAAGCAATAAAATGTTTGTCAGAAGACAAAATCGTGTGGCCAAAGATCTACATGGTCTACAGTGCCAACATTAAAAAATAAAATATATTCCCAGGTTAGAGGTGATGTTGGTTTGATTCTTACCTATTTCAGATTAATCTATTTTTCTTTCCTATGATTAGAAATTGTTACTTGCATGTAAGACAGCAGGTTCAATTTTCTTTTACTATTTTGATTTCTCTTTATTTAAAAAAAAAAATCTTTAATAATATTTAAAATTATTTTTTTTATGATTCTAATATCAGTTAAGTCAGTAACAGAAAAATTAAAGCTTAATAATGTATAGTGTAGTCCAAAAGATTGTCAACAAAAGAAAATAAGAGAAGATAATAGGAATTTTTTAAGGAGTATTTCTTGAAAATATGTGATTATTATAAAACTTGTATTCACCTCGAAAATAAAGAAGACTTATTTAAAAATATCAGTTACTGTTTGTAATTACTATAGATACATTTAATTAATGTGCAATGATAAGAGGTAAAAGAATAATAATAAAATGCAATGGGCAGTATTTCGGATGTAATACAATTGAACTAATCAACCCCCAACATACATATAAACATCACATTATTTAAATTAAAGATGTGATAACAATATTCTCATTAACTTTCAGTCTTAAATTATTATTTTAAGATTATCTCAGAAATCTTATTAGTGACTAAGTGTTATTCTTTCAATTTACCTTTTTCAACTAAAATTATTTTGAGAAATGTTAACTATGTTATATATTTTTTCCTTTCACAAAAAATATAACCTGATGATTTATTAAGTATAACTCAAAATATGATTCTTCTCTTGTTTTAGGGTACCATAAATGAACCAGGCCTAGGGCTTTTGTCATGGTGGGAAGGATCATGATAAACTATAATACAATTCTTTGTAAATATTTACATTTAATACAATTTTTGTATATACATCATTTGTTGTTTTTGTGTTTCTTATTCTAATAGTTATCAATTGACAAATGTGTTGGAAACTAAGCCTTTATAAGCTTGCTTTGAAAATTTATTAGTTTAAAGCTTTTGTGCTCTTGATAAAAGAAGCGTAAAAATAATATAAAAAGTTAAATTAAAATACTAAATTCAGCCTTATTTCTCCTAAGCTGTCCATTTCAAACATCTTGTTTCAGCATGAGTCTTTTGACAGTTGATGGAACAATATCTTGTCCCACATGTAATACAGCTATAAGGTGCTGGGAAGCCACAGACAGCACATAAGTGTCGTTTTGGCAGTTTTGAGGGAGGCGCAGAAACATCAATAAAACATCTCTCGTCAGGTCGGCAGGCTGCTTCATATTCTATCATTTGTGGCAAGGTTCTCCTATACCTGGAGCATAATAGCAGTTAGTTAATTGTAATTAATCTCTAAGGCCTTGTTTATACTGCAAGCAATTTCCGAGGATTTGTTACCGGAAGTCTAAAAATAAGAACAGTGATATTTGTAGAGAATGTTTATAGTAGAGGAAGAAAGCGATTTCGCGCTAGGGAGAATCGCAAACCTCTCCTCTTTGATGATCGACATGTTGGTTAAAATTCCCAATCCTTCACGTGAGTTTAGTTTTCTGTTCTCATTAAATTGTGATTATTGTTATTCAGGACTGTCTACTGAACAACTTATTTCAGTAATGTACTGCAGAAAATTAATTCAGGACCCAATAGGCACATTACATATAATTGTTGGGGTGTTAAAAAAAGAACGGAAAGAATAACTTTCGAATTAAATCAAATAGGTTGGTAATACATTTTTATTTCTTTATTATTTTATAACCTTATGAGAATCAAAAGATATTAAATAAAATAAAATGAATTGATTATACATTTGTTGAATTAGCAACAGTATTCTCTGATATAGCGGAATCCTTTTGCCAAGGAACACTACCTAACCTAAATCGTAACAATCTAACCTTCTCAATAAGAACAGCTTGAATCGCATACATCTACCATCTAGGAACTCCCTACCCTCCTCGCAAATCGCTTCCAGCATAAACAAGGCCTAAAAGAAAAATAAATATGACAAAATTTTCAATATAATTATATACAAAAAACTTTTAAGATATGAATTCTTGCAATAAAATAAACTAGGCCACGTCTATAAATGTTAATACTTTTTAAAAATATTATGTTTGCAGTTATTACCAAGAAATCGCCTATTCAATTAAGAACAAAAACTTCATTAGATGGATATTCCAGGAATATCCAACTAGCATGGTACTGTTTAAAATGGAGAGACTACAACATTTTCTACAAAGAAATATATCGATAGTATTGGATTATAAACAGTCTTGATTATGTGCCCACAATACAATTTCTTACAACTTTTAAATTTTGAAAAAGGAATCACTTGTCTTGATCATGAATTCATTAGCATCTTTTATATCTCAAAATCTCTTCCAGTTCCTTTGACTACTCATAATTTTTAGTTCAAATATTAAAGCAGAACATATGGCCATGGTTTGATCTGCAAGTCAGATGAATCTTGTACTAAAGGCCACGAGGAAATACTCCAGGTGCTACTAAGTAATCTCCTCAATATTGATTTGAATCTAAATAGTTTTTAGTCATCATAAATCCACAGCTGTATAAAAGATCTTTCAGAGAAGAGATATTTACCGCAGAAAAAAATATTAGAAAGAAGCAATACAACTTATCTGGGAGAGATGGCATAGTTTTGCCAGCTATACAATGGGATATATACCAAAGATATGAGGAGAGATTAGGGTAGTATTTATTACAAAAAGTAAGAATCCTTTCATTGTCATGGAAAAAAATTAAAGCAAAACAAAACGCACTTAGGCCCTTTAATAAGACGTCGCATAAAAGCATTAACTCATTCAATATGGTAGACGAAAAACTTCGGCTGTCATACTGTAACGGTATTTTAACATAAACAACTTTCTTTTATTGTTAAATGTAAGTTAAAAATATTTAAAACATTCCGTTGGTGTTTTTCACTAACAATGTGGTTCATCTACCTAACCCTTGAAGGCATATAACTTAAAAATTGTGAAAGGTATCACAAAACTGTCACCTGCTTCTGGTTTTTAAATCCTTTTCTGAATGAATGGAGAGCCCAGAGGCAGTCTAAATACTGAAGGGCACTGCTCTCATTTGTTGAGAAGAGGTAAGGAGAGTGCTATAGTATGCGTTCAGTCACTCAGAAGGGACTCGATGAGCGCACCACTGTGCTCTTAATATAGAATAGGTTATAGAACAGGAACTAGTTGATTAAGGATTGGTAAATTATTTGCCACTTCTATAAATTTGTTTTATTGAAAACTAGTTTAAAATGTTATACATTCATCCTCAGTTCTAAAAACACACAAAAAATTCAAAAATAAGCAATTCAAAATATAGTTGGTATTATTATACATATTAAATTATATAAATCAGTATTATAAAACATTTATGAATTATGAATTTAATTAAGACAAGAAATCAAATACATGTTGGTACTCACCAAGGTTTAAATGGATTATATCAAACAGAAAAGTTACTAACAATGACAGAGAGATAGGCAGGATGTTTTTAGGTAAACGGTTTAAGAGTCTGGGTTTTCCCAGTTATGCCGGTGAGTAATTGTTTTTTCTGTTATAGATGGGAATAAATTTAAGATTGGACTGTTGGACATATTTATTTGGTCATTTAAGCAAAAATCTGGATTGGATTTGAAGGATTTTATTATTTCAAGTACTTCATATAAATTTAATTTGAGACTGTTTTCAATGTGAAATATTAATTTAACTCCTGAGTCTTTGATGAATTTATGATTATTTTCATTTAAATGAATTGCAAAGTTGGAATTATCTGTCTTATTATTATATGCACGTATATGTTCCTTTAATCTCTGATTTAGCGATATTCCAGTTTTTCCCGTGTATTTGGCTGCACAATCATTACAATTTAGTTCGTATACTCCGCTTTTTTGGAAAGGGTCTATTATTTCTTTAGGAGAAGAGAAATATGAGGATAGGGTTTTTTCTATTTTAAATGCAGGTTTTAATCCTAGTTTTTTCAATTCATTTCCGACTTTGGTGGATATAGGGTCGTAATATGGAATAAAAACATAATGTTTCGGGATGGGCCTATCTTCGGGGATTGTTGAATAGATATCATTAATTGTCTTTTTTTGTAATTGTTTTTTTTTTAATATGATTGATAGTGGTTTTATTATACCCGTTATTTTTTGCTATGGAATATATTATTTCAATTTCTTTATTATAGTTCTTTTTTTTTTTTACTTAATGGTATGTTCAAAAGATGGTAAATCATGCTATTAAAGGCTGCGAGTTTATGTGCTATCGGTCTCCTAGCACCATTGTTTATAACGACATCCGTGTGGGTGGATTTCCGGTAAATTCCAAATTCATGATGTTTGTTTTTTACTGAGATTTCTAAATCTAAAAAGTTTATGGTTTTGTTTTTTTCCAGTTCTACTGTTAATTTAATTGAGGGATGAATTTCGTTTATTTCCTTTAAAAAATGATTTATTTGTCATGTCGTACCAGACCATAGGCATATAATGTCATCTACATACCAATACCAGTATATGACATGCTGAACTAGTTGAGAATTATTTGGGTCAAGAATTTTTTGTTTTTTTTGTTTTTTTGTTCTAAAGAGGGGAACTAGTTGAACTACAATCTCTTTGATCAAACAAAATCTTTAATAATAGAAGCATTAGTACTGCATTATATGAAAATGAAGTGGGAAAAAAACAAAAGGTTTTCCTCAAGGTAGAGTTTCATCATTCTTACTGTAAAGAACACTCCTTAACATTCTTTCTAAAAATACCAGAAAAGGTTTGAAATAATAAGTTGTGCAGATAACCTAATAAACAGAGGAATCAATACTATTTTGATGGAATACATGCAAAAGTCATAGATGACTGCCTGCATCATGATGTAACATCAATCCGAACAAAATTATTGATGTATCCTTTACTATGAAAAATAATATACATTTTGAACAACCCATCCTAAAAATTAAGTACATAAAAACATCAGATAAGGAATAATCTATATAGAAAAACTCATTATAATGCCCAAATAAACAGGATTCAATGCTTCACTAATTGATAAAAATTTAAATAAAAACAAAATGAGGTATTCAACCAAACCTGCTAATTGGTTATACACTATGGTCAAATTATTAATGATAACCTAAGGATCGATTATCATGTGGCTGAATAAACAACAGTGCAACTGAATCTAGAGAGCATATAAAGGAGGGTGTATCCAAGAGCAATAAGAATGTGTCCCACAAATGCAACAGAAAGAACATACTTGTAAAAAAAATCGGTAGCAGTATAAAAGGGAAACCAAAATGCCTTTAATTTCGAATATGTGAAAATGATTATGGAAGTCACTCATTTAAATTTAAAGCCTAAATTAATAAATTCAAAAATTAATACCTTTAATTTCAAATAGATCAAAGTGATTATGGAACTTACTCATCAAATTGGAGAAGATAGTATCTAAACCAGTTAATGGTTAAAAATGATGAACAAATTAAATATCAAGATGATCCTACTATATAATTAATGGAGATGATTAAAGAAAATTGCTAATGCCAAGACAGAGAATTTGGAAAAATATTCCACTTTTCCTGTCAACATGTTCTAATTGGTTAATCATTTTAAATTGTTTACCACACATAAAAAATTATCTTCAAAACTTATTAGCTCCGACAGCTTGTTGAGAAGTCCACAGAATGACCTTGGGGAAAAGCCTTAAATTTAAATGATCAACAGCTTTATCAAACCACGCAGATAACAAAATATTTTCAACCAACAACAAGCAAAAAATTTCAACTAAAATACTTTAATTCACATTATTGCTAAGTAAACATTGTATATAAAGTTAATTTTATTTTTTTATTGATGAATAAAATGTAAAAACAAATTTTTACTAGCACAGAGAGATAGTCTCAACATTTGTAGTTCTTCATAACCAAAACCTTGCATACATTATAATATGACTATTGTATGATATTTATCAATAATACTCACTTGAACTTGTAGTAATCAGCACTTTTGGTACCTCTTTTCTTTCTTTCCCTAGTAGTAAGTGTATCGTGAAACTTGGGTGCATTCTTATTAGCAACTAAAACAATCCCAGTATTAGTCATAGTTAAGTAATTTAAATATCTGATAAAAACAAACTAATATTGTCTCACTCTTTTGGTACAGATCAAAAAGCTATTGATGGCGACTAAGAAAACATATAGCAATAATGTAGTAAAACAAATATAAGGCCATTTACTACACCTTATAAATAATAAAAATGTTACACAATTGTGTCTAATGCTCACCTAAATCACCGTGTGGGTCATCATGAAAGTTGTCACTGTCAAGTGCTTCAATAGCTTGTTTAGCTCTTCTTAATCTTGTAGCTTCATCCAAAACTCGCCTTTGATTAGAATCTTTTAATCTTACAGATTCTCGTGAATATCCTCCTCGTGACATTTTAATATAATATTTCTATTCGAAGATATAACAACTAACTTCAAATGATCAAATCAAATGATATTGAAAACCAAATTTTGACGGTTAGATAACCTCTCTAGTACGTTTTGTAAGTATTAGTCCAAAGAGGTCAGTTCTTACTCTCAAGTTGAAGATGTATGTAATTCAAACTCAATAATGGCAACAATGACAGTAATCATCAAAATTTCACTTGGTTCCAAATTTCGTAAATTTATTGTATATTACGATATTTTACAATCAAAAAAGATTTCCGAAGTAAAATGTTTCATTATAGGTAATTTTGAGGCTGAGTAATTCACGAACTTCATCAGTCTTATAATTTTAATGAAATAGTTGGCATTCTTCTGCAGTAACTGTTCGTATTAAGCTAGGAAGTTTTGAGGTACAACTCCAGTTTTGCTACCCCAACATGGCGGCTGGCCGTAAGCCTGGATCATAGGGCTTCATTGTGCATGTCGAAACAAGCCGAATAACTAAAGGATCTGTCTGGATAAGGTAGGTAAAAATGCAACAGAGCGATAAATACCTGCCGACGCATATGTACAACCTCACAATAAATTGCTATTGCCAAAATGTCAGATCTCTAGTGCACCATAATTAGCCCAAGTATCTTGAAGCGGTGTAATTTTATTTTATAAGCACTTCTCAATTTTACCTTAAGTTATGGACCTCAAGAACTATCAACTGGAATTTTTGGTCTCGTTCTAACATTTAGGACATTCCATTCCAGTGCTGTTTTCCCAGGAAAACTCAAAAAATTGTGTGAAAATTCAGAGAAAAACGACTTCAACTACAGGGCAGGACAAATCGGTCATAGCTTATCTTTATCTAAGCCCCTTTGACACCTTCAATTTTTTTTTTACATTTTTCGAAATGTTGCTAGAGATTGAAATTTTTGCAAGGAATTGCGTATATATCCACAATGGAGGACTCATCTATTTCAATTAAATTTTTTTGGTGATACTAGGTTCAAAAATATTAGGCATGTGCCCAAGGGTTCTTAATAATGTTGGCAAAAATTATTTTTTTCTCCACGGCAGGATTTTTCTCATCATGCTGGGAGAGTTCAGACCAGTGTGCGACGTATCAAGGTGGGGTAAAATATTTTTGGAGAGAGAAACATTGACATTAGTTATTCTAACTTCAAAAAACATTTAAATTTTCATAGCAATCTAAAAATGAATTTTTTTTTGGTAAAAATTTTCTTCTTATTTGCCTACGATTTGTTTTTGATAATCACAAAAATTGTGATAACTTTAATACAACTCCAATATTTTACACAAAACTTCGGAGTTTTTTAAAGCCCTATAAATTACACAAAAGGGCACGAACCAGAACAATTTTGAACCAGAGATATAAAATAAAATGTTCGAGGTTTTTTTTTTTTTTTTCCGCTGGTAAAGGCATAAATCTAAAAGTTATTGGTATGGATTAGAGAGCAAAAATTCTGCTTTCCAGCGGTTGTAGTAATGTTTAATTTGTATATATGTAACCTTGAAGAGTTATTAATGCATAAGTGAACGTTGGACATCGGCAAGAAAAAAAATCAGGTTCATAAATTTCTATTTTTTGATTTATGTGAAAATCCATATTTAATGGTTTCAAAGAACGCTAAAAATAAACTAGAATTACTTTCTCCTAAAATAATTTGTTTTTCTACTTTGTTGGAAGCGTTATTTGATTTTTCTAATTATGTATACATTAAATACAATTGGTTATATTTTTTTCTTATTATACACAATAAAATAAATCGATTGATAACAATAATCTTGAAATCCGTGCAGATTAAAGACAGAAAACAATAACATAAATAAATGTTGAACTTACATAATTTTTTTTTCTCGGCTCCTATGGCATATTGGTAAGAACCATCGGACGTATATCTTATATTTTTCTACCTAAAATTAACAAAAAAAGTTTCATTGAAATCACTGATGCCAAGTCCGGTAGCCCCCTTGTTAGTTAATAAGTAGCCTATTTCTTCCAATCAATTTTGTTTTTACTTCCTTGTACGAAAGTAAAGTATTCGCGAAAATTTTCTGTTTTCAGATTTCAACGGAAATATCCATTTTGGCCATCCCTGAATCCATTTTGACTAGTTTCGTCGTGTTGTCTGTACCTACGTACGCATGTTCTTTCGTATTTCGCATAACTCAAAAACGTTAGCCGTAGGAAGTTGTAATTTTGTATTTAGGATTTTTGTAAAATCTAGTTGTGAACCTCCCTTTTTGGTCACTGCTTGATCACCGGAAGTGGTACTTTACTTGAAGGTCATAATTGATTTTTAACTTATATATTGATTTAAGTAACATACTAGATTTTGGTCTCAATTGGAAAACCGGAAGTGGTACTTTACTTAAAGATCATATTAGACTTTCGTCAAAAAAATATATTAAAATATAATGTAAAACATCTCAAATTTGGTAAATAGGACTTTTATATCGATATAAATGTATTTACTAGATTTTAGTTAAGATTTGTGAGCGGAAAATGGTACTTTACTTGAAGGTCATAATAAGCTTACATCAAAAATTATATTTAAATTAAAAGAGATATCATATGTTTCGGTAATAAAGGTTACAAACGCAATTTGGTTTCCAATCCAATTTAACATTTTTATTACTTGTTTTAAGTGTTAAAATTGAGTCTAAAATACTATTTTTCCTCCCCATTTGTGAGATCAACAAGTCCTCATCATGAAAATAAGATATTAGTTAAGTGGGTTTTTCCGCTTTAAATGTCGAAACTGTCCATTTCTAATGCTTTATCCAGTGATATTGACAATTTTATTGTTCTCATGGACCATGAAGAAATATCTTGGAAACTAGTTACCTACTGAAGGAAAACGACATATAATAACGGAATGAGACCTCCAGTGACAAGAGTGTGTGTTTGTGTGTGTCAATAGATGGATGACGGGACGCCAAGTGTCGTTTTTACTGCTATCTTCGGAAACTAGTAACCAAATTCAGTATCACTTTTTGAGCCACGGATTTATAATTTAATAGGCGTGGAAGGAAGTCATGTGTTGCCCATATCAGATATTTTATTTACGAATAGTTTGATGAATCATTTTCAGAATTTTAATTAAAAAACGTAAACGATATTTGACAATAATAAGTTGTCTATTATTTAATCAAAGATTTTGAACAAAATACTATGCACAGTTTTATTTCATTTTTCATATTACCTCCGAAATTATCCAGAAAGACCAGTCACACGGTTATCTTAATTCATTGAAGTTATTAAGACCAGAATTTGATTCTTCTAAGTCTATGCCCATCACTTCTTACTCCAGTATTTCGAGGTGTTGCCACATAACATGCAAAACACTGCATTGTGTGATAAATATTTACTAGTTGTATGTAAAAATTAAAGTTGTTTATAATTTATGTATTTAAACAAAATTCAATTGAATGTAATAAAAATGTGTGCATTTGTTTTTTTTACTCTTTGACCTTTCTTAATTATTTCATCAAATTCAGTATTGAGAAGATCGAGAAGTCCTAAACCATGTAATATTAAATCGAAAAATTGAACTATATGGACGCAATGAAAAATATTCCGTAAATAATCAATGACCATCGGCGATATATCAATAGTTTTGAAACTCGCATCAGCATATTTAATAAACTTTACCAAAAGTCTCTTATGCAAGTTTGACTATTGATTACATTATGTCAGCTTTCAATCATATTAATATATGCGATCAGATTGATCATATTTATTTACATGTATTAATCTAAAATTTTAGTCAGGATTACAAATAAAAAGAAAACTCATTTAAATCAAAATAGGGGGGAGGGGAGGGAGGGGAAGGATTACACCAGTTCTCTAAACGAGTTTCCTTTATTTCACCCATTATCTCCTTTTACTAAATGGGTTCATGAGTCGTCCCATTCCCTCCTAAGGTTTAAAATTGTACAATACAGAGTATTCTGAAAACCATTAATTTAATAAAATTAATATATATATATATATATATATATATATATATATATATATATATATATATATATATATATATATATATATATATATATATGTATGTATGTATGTATGTATCTTCATATTTTATCCTGTATGCCAAAGTTGTTTTCAAATTTAAACCCCTGAACCTCTAAAACTAGGAATATCCAAACGCTAACTTTTATTACACAAACTATTTTTCATTTGATAGTTCCTCAAAATATATTTTGGTGTACAAAAAAAAAATAATATAAAAATAAATTAAATAAGATTTACAGACTTTGATTTATTCTACAATGAGCATTACTTCATTACTTAAATCACTTATAGCCTAAGTTAATATTATTGCTTTGTGATAATATTTTACATCTAGAATGTTCCTACATACTAACTACATTCAGTTTTGCTCTCCGCCAAACCATTGCAGTATATTTTATAATCTATTTTCATGTTTTTTATGAATAAAAAATCTCAAAGAATATTTTCATGGTGTGGTGAAAAAATAAGAAAATATTCTAGCTTTTAGGAATATAAATGCAGTTGAAATTCGTGCTCGTAGAAAGATAATTTTTAGAGTCTTGAATAGGTGAGGTGTGGTTCAGAATGCTCATTCGAATCCAATCATGAAGTTATAGAAGCTGTATATTCCTTTAAGGCCCTGGAAAAAATATTTATAACAAACACAAGATTTTATACAACATAAGAGTCTAATAACGTAATCCAAAAAATATAATCAGCAAGAGGCAACAAGTTAGACAGCCGATTTCTTTTACGTTTCAATTAAAATTATATAATTATATCTTACTGCGACGAAGGTCTCCCTGTCCATCTCACCACAGAAGAGCATTTGCATCTTCTTCGGCTGAAGGCTCTTCGCCATTATCACTAGTACGGTCTTCCTGTACTTAACATCCCGTTCGTACCAGTTGGTCGAATACACAGCTTCGAATATTTGCTCCTCCTATTATGAGATCAAAATACCATCTCGAATGGAACAATGCGAATAATAAGGATATACTGCTTACACTATCTTTGAGCTTGCCACAAATCCAGGAGTACATAAATAATACAAGAAGTTCTGTGATGGTAGCTCCAATCCAGCTGTTGGAGTTCAAAACAGCTTCGGGGATAGATTTGGCACCTCTGATTGCCTATATCGTGGATAAATATTATGTATCATATATTGCCTGTAGAAATGAATCAATTTTATGTATACCTACAGTTGTAGTAACCACACCCAGGGTGGGTAGCACTACCATACAGTAACCAATAGCCACTCCTAATAAAGGGTTCATGATCTCGCTAATCTTCTTTATTTTCCTGAAGCAAATATATAATTTATAACAACGTATTTTAAATATTTCTTTTTACAAGTAATTGCATCACATACTTTGCATTCAATTATATAAAATATTTGGTAAATAAGACCATGGCTGATTCGGTTTCGGAAAGAGAATGGAATTGAATACAATTTAAACTCTATGTGTAATTATTTTATGAAATTATAAAACCCGTTATCTTAATAAATGACAGTAAACGGTACGTTTGGGTAAATACTGAGAACATATGCCATTCGACAGTGCTAGTCGTGATTAGAACCTGAGCGAAATTTAGAGAGCAATGGACCAAAGTGATAAGAGATATAGACTATAGGGTTTCAAAGTTAATATTTATGATTATAGGAGATGTTCTAAAAGTTTCTTTTAAATGTGTTAGAATCATTTTTTATGGTTAACTCTTATTTCGTAACTATAGAAGACAAGCAAGGGAACATTGTTAGTGATAGCGAAATCCTGCGTCCAATATTTTCGTGTTCCAATCATGCAGAGTCAAAAAAAGCATTTTCTTCGTCTAAGCTTACTGATCCAACAAACATCAAAGTGTTCGTAGGGAAGACTGTGAACATGTGCAAGTCTGATCTGATAATGTTCTACAAAGAAGTAATGTGGCCCAGCATGCCAGCAAACAATGACGACGGTCTCTCGTTGGTTTGCGTACCAAAAAATGTCGAGTTGATCAAGAGGCTCTTTCCAAGTGAATGTAGGAGAAATGATCAGGGACTCGATGTGCACTTCTCTAGTCCAAATGAAGCATACGTTCGTTTCCTAACTGATACAGCAATTCCTGAATCGGACATTTAACATCGTGGCGGGTATTTACCTATTTTAAATCGATTTTCATAAGTGACTTTTATGAAACTAAAACATGATCAGACCATTTTCATAAAGTCAAAGCAAATCAATAAAATGTCTAATTCACAAAATAATCCAGCTTCAGATTTCCTCAGTTCCAAAAAAAAAAAAAGGGGGCAGTTTATTTGAGAATGATACAAAATTTTAAATTAAAGATTTTAGCAATAGCCGAACGGGTTCAAAAAAGTCTCCATAAAATAATCGAACAAATCATAAAAACAAAATGCTAAATTTATAGGTCACAAAGTGAAACCTTATTTTGGGACCCCCGAAATTTTTACCGCTTTGGGTCCTCACTTGCCTTGATCAGCCTCTGGACTTTCATGTAAAAATATGAGCATTTATCATATAGTTCATATCAATTAGATATAATAATATAATAAAATATTATATAGTTTATATTTTGAAAAATGATTTCAATAATATATACTAAACATATAAAATATAAATAAAAGAAAAACTTGACTATTATTTAACTTATAAAACTTATGGCATCTAAATGTGGTGGGACTATTTCATTCAGCATATATTGTAAAATTCGTTTTACACTCACTCAAGTACCAGCCGATGATCTTCTATCAGTAGCGTAATATCAATCCTATCTTTGTCGTCCCGCGGGCCCAGGAGAGTGCTGTAGTCTCGCTCAATCTCTCGTCCAAGTTCCTCAGCGGACTGTGCAGATTTGCAGATCACCTCGACCTCCGCAGCCAGCATCAAAAACAGAGACATGAAGAACAGTTCCAACGTCACGGCGTGGCACAGCCCAGCATTGACGACTATCCACTCCAAGGAGCCTGTGATAGTACGCAAATACCACGTTTTGGTCTCGTCGAACGTGTAGACGACCGGGAAAACATCAGGAATGAGAGTGACATCTTTGTCTTCGGTGAAGCCAGTGAGATTCAGTATAAACCTGATTGGCTGAATCAGTAGAGGGTTCATGTTCCAGAGAATCAGGTTCATGTAGATAACCCAATTGTAAATCTTAGCCGTCCTGCGCAATGAGTTGCTGGCTTCCTTCAGGAATGCCTTCGCAAAATCGGGTCTATGCCTAGAGGTGTGAAAGCACTCGAACTTGAGACAGAGCTCTCGAAAGTCTTCGATCTTCCAGTGAAAATAGCTCAACTTTATTACCATCTGTACCATAAAAGATATGTAAGCGATCGCAAAAGCAACTTCTTCGAGCTCGCTGTTCCTGCTGAAGAGTATGCCAGTTGTTTCGATGATACACCAAGTGGGAAAGTAAGCAAAAGCAAGGAAATAAGAAACCGCTCTACGCAGCTTCCAAGAGGTGAGGCCATCGTGAGTATGCGGACGTTTTTCGAAGAAAACGTTCATTTGTGACGGGCCGAACATCTGGAAGTAGGTACTGTTGACATAATTAAACTCCTCATTCCTCTCCATTGCGATAAAGAATGTAGCAATGCTGAACTAGTTGTTCGCTGATTGCTTATTCATGAAAGCCTTTGAACACTCATTGCTTAACCGGAATAATTTAATGGCGAAGTTTTCAATTGCTTTAACTGTTCCATAATCTGCTTTATGAATCCTTTATTCACTCTACATCTGTTTGGTTGTATCCAAATCCCACATTAATAAACTTGTTGCGTGTTGGTCATGAAGGGTATGATCTCCATAAATATTTGTTTAGTCTAAATAAATTCGAGTATATTTCAAAATTGCATTTGTCAATCCTACTTTAAATACGATGCAATTTCTATCAACAATAATTCTGAAGGTATTTTTTTGCAATTATAATAAACAATTCATTCGCACAAGGTGTTGGATTTAGTATTTTTTTTTTCTCAATCTTCTGCTGCGCTACTTTTACAAAACGGCATCATCGATTTCATTCTAAACAACCACTTAGTAGAATATGGTACGGATATTCTTATTTTTACTTTCTTGTACACGAAAATTTTCGGTTTTCAACGGAAACATCCATTTCGACCATCCCGGAACCCATTAAAAATCCCGGAGCCAGTCTTGATAGAGCCAGGCAGCGATCCATTTCTATACAGCTAGAGCGATCTCAGATTGTCACGACAGATCGCGTTCTATGTACCTGAGCTAAAAAATCCCCCAGACAGACGCGATACTGTACTCGGGACTATACTAATTTAAATGCTTTTACTCAGCTTCGAGATACCTAGGGCTAAGATAATATCGCAATCGGCATACTGCATCAGTAAATCGGTCGGTAGGCCACTGAATTATCCACGCAGGACTCAGAAGATTTTATTATTCTTGGTGTCTCAATATATGTTTCGTCTGAAACATGAATTTGCACGATGGCTAGGTACTTGGAAGCTAGGTACTTAGAAGCCTCGCACAAGTTTATAAAATACTTAATTACTTCTATTATTACATTTTCAGGAAAATAAACCCTTTTAAACTTCATTTATTTACTTTGTTGTTTATTAAATTACATTAGGCAAAGTTTAGGTGATTTTCGCCAATTTTCAAGGCTGTTATCAACAAACCAAAATTAGGAAGAGTCTGGATGGCGGTCAGTAATAAAATAAAATAGTTGTTTATTAAATAACTATTTATTATAATAAATTACAATGTAATAAATAAATAGTTACAAATATTTTATTTTATACTTGACTGCCACCTGACCCATCTTCTTCCAGATATACCATTTGATCAACTATCAATACATAAAAATAAACAAAAATTATTGCACATTAATTTTATCTTTTTCACATATATTCAAAAACCCATGCAAATATTATTAATAAATATTATTTGCAATATTATTATTTATTAAAATCATATAACAAAGTATACTACACATAAATAGTAAAAACATACTGATTATATAAAAATAAAAAAGATTTTAAAATGGCCAAATCAAATATTAGAAAGACACACTACTTAAATGAATTATCTTCTTTTGGTGGTATTTTATCTTATTCCACATTCGTTAATTAAAAACAATTTTTCATTAAAAATATTTAATTTTCGCATTAAGTAGTTGTAGTCAATCGATTTATTCTAAAAAATTAACTACGCATTATTTATCAATTTAATTTATTACTATTAATAGAGAGATAAATGGAAAAATCAAAAAAAGAAGCCAAGAGTCTCAAAAATAACAGAAATAAATAGAAGAAACAAATCATCTGTCGATATTTTTTGCCAAATCAGGCATCATCAGGACAATAGCAGAGAAAGAAATAAAATATAAAGAAAATAAAAACCTAATAAAGAACAAAATGCAGCACATCTCAAATCCAAAGTTAAAAGACACTAACCAGAGACAGCACCCCACACCAAGACACCCAGGCACATACTGAGGAAAAAAGGGAGATTACATGACATCTGTTGGGAAAAGTTAAATTGCAAATAACTGATCATAAAAAAGAAGCGCCATTTGTAGCAACTAACTGCTTTGTATTAAATTCTAACATATGTATTCATCGGAATTATTAAAATGATTACTATTTTAATTAGATATTATTTAAAATTATTAGTGTTGTCAACTTCTGCTCACAATGTTCGACCAAGAGATAAAAAAGTCATCAACAGATCTTTTTCAGTCGAGGTCGGGACCTTACCGAGATTTCAATTATTACTTCTTTAATTTGATTACAGCTGCCAACTTCTGCTCACTACGCTTGCTCAAGATATGCAAAGCCCCAAAAGTTCCTTTTCAGTTGAGGTCAGGGCCTTAATCTAATTTAAATTATTACTTTCCCAGACCACTGAAAGTTGACAGCACTAATAATTTCAAATAATATTTAATTAAAGCAGTAATAATTTTAATAATTCCAATGAATACGAATTTTAGAATTGAATAGAAAGCAGTTAGTTAGCACAAATGGTACTGGAGAGTGGTAGTGCCTTTGGCCAGAGCCAGCGATAAGGCATCCTGATAGTAAAGTTGTACCATAATATCTAATTGAAGCAGTAATAATTCCAATGAATACGACTCTTACAATTGAATACAAAGCAGTTAGCACCAATGGTGCTAGAGAGAACTAGTGCGGTGAACTTTGGGTAAGTTCAGAGACAGACATTGATAATGCGACCGCATTGCAAAGTTGTACTATTTATATGTTTCGTTTTTATCAATTGAGCTAATTTGACATTGGGGACATCGAGACACAAGCCTAAAAGTGTGACTGTCCCAGCGAAAGTGGGATGTTTGGTCATGTTACTTATACCAAAACTTGCATAAGTAAGTTCATTTTCTTGCAAAGCTGCTTAAGTTCCTTAAGTAAATTTCAATCTCTGAAAACTAATACCTTTCCCTGTCCCACCTCACAAACGAGTCTTTCGATAGCTTCCAGAGAGGACACAGACATCAGATTATTACTAGCCAACACCATAAAAAATGAATCAATTACTCAGAGTATTAATTCTTTTGCTTTTATCTTGGCAGTATTGTAACATCCATTACAAGAACAATTTTATTTTTATTTTAAACCTTAATCATCAGTTAAGTATAAGTATTGTTAACTTGATTTTGTAAAAATAAGGATTGTTGTAGGAATAGAAAAAACAAATAAAATATAGTAAAAGAGTATATTTTAAACTAGAGTTTATTATGATAATTAGAATCGATGTCTTACTTGTATCCTTATAAGTCTATTACTACGAATACAAATTAATGCTTCCAGCGCATGGAACACAGAATGGAAGACAAAAGAAGACAGCATTCAAATCTACTGGTAGCTGTCATCATCATCTGAATTATTTAAACTTAGATCTGCAAACTGTTCTTCAAGGCCAGCGTAATAATATAGCGAAGAGTCCAGAGAACTCCGCCGCTCTAGTTCAGGGCTAATGTCTTCAAAGTGGTAATCATCATCATGGCGCCCTTTGTCACCTTCAGACAGCCTTCTAGGTGGTGCATTAGGATCTCGTAAACCAGCAACTCCTGTAAAAATTGGTTCAAATATTTATTTCATGCATTACAAATCTGTAAAAATATATAAAAATAAATTGAAGGTACCAATTGCATCCTAAAGTTGAAAAAAAGTTTTCAGGGAATCGACAAAATACAAATCTGTTGGTTAAATTTATTTGTAATACATTTTTTTGTAAATGTAGTGTCCTAAAATTTTTACCAACTTAATTAATTTGATGCAAGAGAACCTACGTTGAATAAAATAAGACAGATTGGCAATTTATAAGTTTTATTTTTGATAATATTATTATCACATTTATCCTTATACATTTGAGTGTTCTTGGGGAAGGAGATCCTAACGAAACATTTCCAGTTCTGAAATTATTACACAAGCAATAATTTCTAGATGTATTTTTCAAACTCAATAATTTTTTCTGTTGCACATGAAAGTTTGTTTTGGTGAAATTTAAACAATTTCGCTGTTTCAATGAACATCTAACGATGGAACCTGCTACTTATACTGGCAGACCCTAGAAACTGCAATATACTATATTGCTGATTGGTGACCACAAAGTGGTCCTAAAATAAGGCCTCCCGGGCTCAGCCAAAATCCAGGAGCATGAGGCTTCATCCGTCAAATGGTTAGCCTTTTTTGGTTTCATTAAGAAAACCAGAAGGCTCATGACATGAGAATAATAGGTCTCCATTGGCTATTATGGGCTGGCCAAAAAAAGAAGTCCCATTCGCTGGTCTTATTCTCCCCAACATTACCATTACCCGTACCATTTACAGTTGGTTTTCAAAGCACTTGCTCATTTTAGTCAGTTTGGGCATAGGCACAGACTCAGAGAGAGTGAGGAAGCGATCACTCTTTCTAATAAAATAGAGATAAGGCAGAATATACGTTCACCTCCCCCCACCTAATAATTTGATATAAAAAAAATAAAAATCAATAACGAATAAAATATGTTAACAAAAATAAATTAAGAAAAGGAGAATAGCTGGCTAGGCTAAGGCCTAGAATTAAGATTAAATTTGAAGTAGAATCGAATTCTGTAAGTCTAGCTCAGCCTGTTGTTCATTACTTTGTTAAACCAGTAAACTACTCCAGCAGTAACAAATGACGGAATGATCTAGACTTACAGAATTCGATTCTATTCCATCTATTCGACTTTTCCCATTTTCTTAATTGATTGTACATAAAATTATTGAGTGAAGAAGGCGAAATGATATTCTCACCCTCTCTTTTTAGAGAGGCGAGAGTAATATTTCGACACCCTCTCCAATCAAAATAGAAAGTCTGCATCTATGGTTATTGGATAGATTTTTGTCTTCACTTCTTTCAATAGTGAATTACACTAATGTCCACTACAATATCTTTTTCTTGATCTAACAGTAGACATCTAGCCAATTGATCTTACAAGCAATAATTAGATTAAACCTAAAAAACTAGGCATATGAAAATAAAAATAAAAGAATAAAAGTTTTTATACTTCATTTCTATAACGAAGACTTAAGATAGTCTATGCCAATGCATGATTTTCAAAGTTCTCATATAACAATCAATTTGTTTTTTGTGTAAAATAAGAAAAAAATATAGTCGATTGCATTAAATGAGCTTAAATGTACAAACTATTGCAAAAGCTTCCCGTAAATTAGGCCAACATAAAATATTTTGGGAAAAAGCATCATAGTGTAAAAAATCGTGCTGGCTTGTTATTCGAAATTGTGGCATCAATTGTGATTTAATTTAGTTAGATTCTAGTTATCACCTGTTTACGATAGCAAATAGATAATTTTGGATTTTAATTTTAATTTCATTGATTTTAATTATGAATTTAATAATTTATAATAATGATGGATAATAATAATAATTGTATTTAACTTATTTTTATACAGTTAAATAATAATTTTATGGGTTTTATTTATAACTTTATTAAAAATAGTTGTATTTAACTTATTTGTATAAAAAATTAAATTATTTATTTAAAAATTTCAATATTCAATTGCTATAAATGCTCTAGAAAATAAATTATCATAATAGAACTTTTTTTTTTTAATAAAATAAGCAAATCTGACTGGCTTTTTCCCAAAATATTTTTTGTTGATCTACTTTACAGGAAGCGTCTTTTGATTTTTGTACATTTAAGCTCATTTAATACCATCACAATATTTTTTTCTTATTTTATACAAAAAAACAAATTGATTGCTATAAAAGAACCTTAAAACCCATGCAGAGCAAAGGCAGAAAATAATAATATAAAAAATTGTTGAAATTATATAAAATAATTTTTTCTCCGCTCCTATGGCACATTAGCAAGAACACTCGGACACGTGTCTAATATAATATAGTGCCTAGTATCACCAAAAAAAGTTTCATTGAAATGGATGATGCCTCCCATTGTAAGGAGCAGAATTACCAAGAGATTAATGACATAAATTTATGTCAAGTACTTCAGCACAAAATTAATTTCATTTCTTTTAAGAGTTTTTCTTAATTTTACTGAACCTTTCACTAACCTAATTTTTCACAGTCAGCTAAATCTCGTTTTATCTTTCTTCTTTTAGATGGCTGACCCTTCCTTGCTTGGTACATTTCTTTAATATCTATCGTATATAAGAAACCAGCTATCAGTAATTCACATTGCCCAAGACCTGATTCCCAAACCTTTTCCAGTTCAGCAGAAGCACGAGGATCATATTGCCACCATCCTAAAATACGAAATACAACATTAAATTAGTAATATCGACAATTATAGAGAATGCTCAAATTGTTATTGAAGATTAAGAGTATAAATCTTATATTCTAAATTCATTAAAGTCCGTTGTGTACCTATAGTAGGAAAGTTGTGAAACATAGTACTGTGCTGTCTCTAGTTGATGAGTCTTTTAAGACTGCAGATGTGAGATGTGCTTTATTTAATCTGCATATATGTGGCTTTGTTGTTTCTGACCTGATATGTCCGAATTGGTGAAACGCTGACTGATTAGTTGTTTGTCGGTATTTTGGAAAACTAAGTGTTTGTGGTTGGAATCTTCCAAATTTATACTAGCAATTAATTTATTTCTCCTTTTGAGTTTTTGCTCTTTCATATTAATTTATTAAGAACATAATAATCAGATCACCCAGATATCTGCTTAACTAATTCCTATTTTTTTTTTTAACGATTCATCCTTTGATAAACAGTCTCTCATTCTTTTCTTGATTAACACTTCTGCCATGTTTTCTAGGCTTCGACAATACTAGATAAAATCTAAAAGATAAGATCTACCTTCACAGAATAAAAAAAAATGTTTACTGATTGAAAATCACTGCCGGCATGTAGACAAGCAATCATAGGATTTTAAACCAACTGACCACAGAAATTAGAACCCACCCCACTCCAATGTTGCCAGGTGAGTTCTGTATTTCCTCCTAAAACTCTCTTAATTTTCCCCTAAATTCACCAACTTTAATCCTAAACTTATCCAAATTTTCCACTAAATCCACCAACTTTAACACTAAATGTTTAATTCTTATTTTTCTATTAGTATAACCAAAATTACCCCTTAGAATAAGATAAGAATAAATGATTACAAAAAATAGTTAAGGTTTATTTAATTTTATTAAACATTTTTATATTATTTTAATTCAATATATTTAATATTGTTTAAATCAATTATACTAGTTGAAAGATCAGGTCAAATTATTGAATACAAGAAACTTAAAACAACACAGTACAAGATACATCAGATATGAACGTTCAATGGTACCAAAAAATTATTAGTTCAAAATTATCGCCAGTCAGGTTTCATCACATTATTAATGGAATATTTTAATATCAGAAAAGTACACATATATTTAATGTTAAGTAGTATAATATTAAACTAGTTTAAAGACTAAGTCAAAGTAATGATTAAGAACAACCTAAAAACAAGACTAAAATTTAATATAATCTACAAAACAGAATCCAAAACTTTTGGTTGTCATTGTCATTAGGTTAAATCACTGTATAATGACCATTTTAATAAAAACATATTTGATACTAGGTAGCTGATAATCTGAGCTAAGAATTCAATTAAATAATATTGATTAAATTGAGGAAACAAATGATAAGTTAAAACAATAAAGACCAAGTTAATATTTCATAAAAAAAAATAAAATAATAATAATAAACAAAGTTGTCAAAATAAAAGAAAAATAATTTACAAAAGCCATAAATTCCATGTATTTTTATTAACTTTTGTGAAATAGAGAAGTAAACAAATGTGTTTAATTTCTTACAATAATCATTACTAAAATCTTAACATTCAAACCAATCTTTTCTAATCATTCTTATGTATGCTTTTTAATCAGATAAAAATGGTGAAGACATTTAGCAATAGGTTAAAAAAAAAAAAAAAAAAGACTCCAAAAACTTTTCTATCCTAAAAACAACCCTAGAAATTTTCTAACTTTGAAAAAAATCCACAGGGTGAAAAAAATACTAAAATTTAGGAGGAGGGAACCCAATCTGGCAACACTGTCCCCATCTCCCTACAATATGGGGCAACTCTCAGCACTTATACCACTTTTATCTTCATTCTGATTAATAATATAGATGCTTGTATCCCAAAAGGAAATAAGATTTTATAAATTTGATTGCTAAGAAGTGATACCTAGAATATCCAAAATTATTACTTAATAGTAGGAACAAAATGTTTTAAAACGCAATTTATCTAAAAATCAAGTTTTTGTGTAATTTTTATCACTCTAAGGAGGAATATCAAAACACAAAAATGTTTTTCAGTAATCTTATACTATAATAAATTATGTAGTTACAAGTTCTCATTGAAAGATTATTTTAGTGCAGGGACAGTTATGAGATATCACTTCTTAGCCATAGAATTATTACTGTTAGGAATAATTAATAATGGTAGCCATTTTGGATTTCATTAGGAAAATCGAAAATGGGTTTCCAGAGGACTATACACAGAATACTTTATAATCCTGACTATAAAGTTCAATCACTGTATCTCTGCTAATAATGGTCCGATTTTTTTGTTTTTCAGGGAATTTAATTACCATTCAAAAAGTCATATTATCTTCGAAAAAATGTTCTGCTTTTTCTTGAGATTTACTTTATACATGAATAGTTAAAGGGCTTTAAGGAGAAGATATTAGGTAAGTTTTATCAAAATGGTTAGAGACGTTTTGGCGCTACAGCACTGGCAAATCCAAATGGGGGACACGTGACTCCACCTGGAAGAAGGAATTTTTTTTTTTTAAACTGTTTTCTATTAAACATACAACAGCTGCTTTTAATTGTATAATCATTGAATTTTGATTGATTAATGGAGATTTTAAAACGTGAACCAAGCATTTAATGTTTTAACATTTCTAAGAGTGGGGGAAGGGCCTGGTACATATGATATGAGCGACTCCCTCAGAAAATTCCTGAATCCACCACTGCACTAAAGTCCATAGAAAAACACGCTTCTTTAATATTGCGCACAGGGTGCCTGATTTGGTACACAGGCATTGAGGGACAAATCCCTACATAGACAAAAAACAAGTAACAAAATCGGTTTACCTGTTCAAGATATAACCATGGCACAGACACACACACACATACCTGCAACTGTTTTTTTTTTGGACTCAAGGGACTCTGAAATGCATAAATCCATTGAAAACTGCACATAGAAAATTTTACCCAACCTAATAGTAGTAGGGAGAGTGGGGTAGTTCAGTGGGTAGCGCACTACTAACCTCTAGGTCCCAGGTTCAAGATCGGCTGTGGCAGATAAATATTAATTCTATTTTCAGCTGTGGATCAGGAGACCTTCCTGGGGCTCACCCAGCATTTATAAAGTGGGCACCCTTAGTTAGAGGAAAGCCTGGTGGTCGAGCGTGATCTCAGCTGAATCGCCTCCTTGCACAATGGTCGGCTTAGAAATATTACGGTCCTTACCAAGTACTGAACCCAAGATCCTTCACAGGTTATATTGGTAGGAAAGTAAAAAGTAGGAAGGAGTTTGAAACAAGAATATCTTTTTGACAAATAAAACTGGTATATTTTCTTAATTTAAGTTATACAATATAGAAGACATGTTTAAATGGAAGCAAAATAATCAAATAAACACATATATACAAAAATTCTATAAGAAATTAGACTTCTTAAATATAAAATTCTTAGGATAATTTAAAGCTTTGATATAAATATTATACAGCATATAAACCTGAAGGCATAGTTTATGAATATGTTTAAGAAAATGACTAGGACGGAACTGTTAACGTTCTGAACGTATTGCATTTTCAATTATATTGTCTGAAATGTTTAATTGATTTTATAAACAAATTTTGAAAACAAAAATATAACTCGAGTTCTTTAGTTATTTTATTTATTGGTAATACCTACAGTAAAGTACTTAATGTAGTTTTTCTAATATAAAATCTATTATCTTCTTAAATTCTATTCAAAGCACCTTTTAAAATGTTTGATTGATTGAACCTTTTGAAATGTTTAATTGATTTTATAAACAAATTTTGAAAACAAAAATATAACTCGAGTTCATTAGTTATTTTATTTATTGGTAATACCTACAGTAAAGTACTTAATGTAGTTTTTCTAATATAAAATCTATTATCTTCTTAAATTCTATTCAAAGCACCTTTTAATGGCCTATCTTCTAAAAACCTAAGTATACAGATTATATCTGTAAATTTACTTACAGTCTAATAAAACAGGCAGTGACTTCAAACAGATTTGCTAATTTATAATTGAGGTAGATTATTAAAATATAAGAAACATGAAGGAAATAACTACTAAAGTAAGTAATAGAAGTGTTTAGATTTTGTTTGCTTTAAAAAAAAAAAACAAGAAA
The DNA here is from genome assembly GCA_948150685.1 of Rhaphigaster nebulosa. Lineage (NCBI taxonomy): Eukaryota > Metazoa > Arthropoda > Insecta > Hemiptera > Pentatomidae > Rhaphigaster > Rhaphigaster nebulosa. The sequence continues at coordinate 17,663,809 of OX411309.1, forward strand.
AAATTACATATATACAATCATATAACAAAGGAAATACAACAATTAAAAGAAAAAAATGAGATATGGCAAGAAAAAAAATATTTAAAATTTAAAAAAATTAACAAATTAAATTAATAACTTTTCACTTTTTTGAACTTATCTGCATAAGCAGCGATAGAGCAGTTAACTAATTAAATAATTTTAAACAATTGTCGCCAGATGAAAACAAAAATAATTGCAGCATTAAGTCTTTAATTACTGTCGAGTGTATGTACCTGGATCATCAACTTAAAATAAAATGATTTCAGAAGGCTTGGATTCACACTATACTCTCCTATTTTAAAAAGATTTAACTAAACCCTTTTATAGTTTAACTAACACTTTCAAATATATTATTAACTACTAATGATAAAAAAAAAAAAAAAAATGAAGAGCTTTAGAAAATCATATTAACTAGGAATGGAATCAGTCAGTCAGTCTTTTTTTGGTTCAGTATTTAAGATACAAAAATTAAGAATCCCCTGAAAGGATCAGGAACAGGATTTTTTTGTTATAGAAAATCAGTGTTTTTAATTTTTGTTCTACAAAATATTTAATTTTGGACCAGGAAATATTTAATTCTACTTCATGCAGAGGCCTAGAGTTAAGGCCTATCATAATGAATTCAACAAGAAGCATCACAAGTCAAAACTTTACACTAAGATCCAGCAGGTTCCTAACAAATAATATCACAGTCAGTAGGTCAGTATTTGTACAAAGAAAGAGTTGACGAACAACTAGAAATAGTATTGTTTTACTTTACCATATCAAAAGAAGAGCCAAGAAAATCAAAGCAAGCTACTCCAGTCCTATTTGCTCAAGTGGAATCTTGCCGATGTTTTACGAATGTTGTGGAATGAAACCTGCGGCTATTCGGTGTTGCGGACACGTGTTTTGTGGACAATGTATTACCGAATGTCTGAAACTTTCAGAAAGTGTCTAATGTGCAATTAAGAATTGGAACTGAGTGGTGTCTTGCTTTACATTTTTATAGTATTTAATCCCTATATTTATATTATTCTGAAAAAAAAAAAAAAAAATCAGAAACGTTGTGGCACACAATATCCAGCCCAATAACATCTCCTTGGCTGAAAAACTGAGAAAAGATTCTTTTGTTTGCAATTGTTGTTCTTTAGCACATAAAAATAATGAACTAAAAAGTAGACACTGAGATTACAGCAAGCCATTTGCTTTCCCTCTCACATCTAATCCAATCAAGAAAAAATAATTTACTTTTATTTAATGGAAAAGTGAACTAAATTTTTAGTTTATTCAATTTGGTAAGAAATACTAAAATTATTGCATTATATTTAATAATTAAACTTTAAATTAAGTATAGATAATACTTCAGATATTAATATTATTGCTCATTTACATTATTACAATTATTTTATTATTTTTACTTTTTTTTTCTGCCAGATCTCTATATTTAAAAATATCTATGATACTTTGTCATGATCCAGAGGACATTTACAATGAGATTCAAAGGACTAAAATGACAGATAGATTAGATATGTTTTTATTACAAGCCGGGTTAAAGTTTCCAGCATTAAAAAAAAGTGGGTTTCATAAACAATTATAAATTTATTGTATTAATAAAAATATAAATAAATTGAAGTGTATATATTTCCATAAAATCTGTTATAACAGATTAATTGGTCACTGTCTAATCTTGTGGCCCCTTTAAGATTAAATTGGTCTCCGTGTGTTACTGCTTGGTTGTGAAGTTGATATTAATCTATTATAACTTGGTCATCAGCTTTTGAATGGTACATTTTAGTTTCTGTATTAAATTTTATCCTTATCCTTGGTCTGTGTTTTTGGACCATTTTGTAAATAAATATTAACGACCATTGCCAAATGAAAAAATAAATATGCACACTAAAGTGAACATGATAAAATTATAATTTTTCAATAGACATGAATGGTGGTGTGGGAATAAAAAATGTAATGGTTGACCTAAGATCAAAAACTTAATATAAGTTTATATACTATATGAAAAATAGAGTTAACATCAGGAGTGGAAAAATATCAAATTATGAAAAGTGACAATACAAATATTAAGATGCAGGTGATTTAAGTTATTTTATTTTAAATTTGATGTTATTTAAAAAAAAAAAAAAAAAAAAAGTTAAATAGAAATATCAATTACAGGAAACATTGGTAATTAAATCATGATTATAATGAAGTGGAAACCTCAATTGCCACCTACTCTAAAAACTTGAAAGAAGGCCTAAGAATTATTAAATAAATATTAAATTAGTGTGTTTTTATTTATTAATTATTGAAAACCAAACAACCACACTTTATTTAGAAAGAAAAATTATAGAAATATTTTGAATATTATTATATTCTATATAACAGTTTTTGCACAAGCAAACTCATTGTGCTCAAACAATAATGCTGGGCATCAACAAGCAAGGGTTGTAATCAAGCAGGGCAAGATAAGGGGTACACTACCCACTTAAAGGGATCAAAAGATTAGACAATTGTTTTGAAGTCTGTTTTATATTAAATTAATCTCAAAAACAAAAATTTCAATACTTACTACTTAATATAGGCAATAATATAGCTGATTTGCCTCAGAAAAAAATATAATTTAAACCCAACATTAAATTAAATTATAAACAATTTATTAAAATACAAAATCTTTTTTGTTTGTATAATTATTTATTTATACAAAGTTACAATATATCTTGTATTATATTTAATTACATGATGATGATAATCACAGTTAAGTTATGAAATTTGATAAGCCTTTATACTATTGAATACCAGCTACTCCTCTCTTATTAATACAGGAAGGCTTTTCCCTGACTATACGTCTCTTCTGCCAAGGAGCATTACTCTTGTACTGGATTTGTGAAGCCAGATCGATTGTGTATGTACTCCCGCAAATAAGGGTCTCAAACTGATCCACGCCATTCTTATAATAATCTTCAATTTCTTTCGACATCCTCTCCTCGTACTGCCACCACCCCCCTACAGTTAACAAACCCCCCACGAAGGGTAAAAATTAGTTCAAAAGAAGAAAAAAAAAGAAAGAAAAAGAATGAAAGAAACAGAAATGGCATACATTTTAATTTTAAACTAAACAATCATGATTGCAACTAAATATTTTGTAAATTTTAAAATATAAAATAAAAGTATACATTCACCTTACCAAGATATATGTTTAATTAGAAACCTTAGAATATATTTCTAGTTTGTAAAGGTAAACTGAAATAATGACAAAAGATTCCCAGATTACAGAACAGAGCTAAATAGTGTTTTAAAAAATCAACTACTGAAGCAATTTCATAATTAATTAATTGCTTCTTACTGAATGGAAAATAATTTATAAAACGTTATTATATAAATCTTCAAACTTCAAATACCATTCATTTTAATTTTTTAGTATATTTAATTTTTTTTTAACAAGGTATTTAAATAAAAAAGTCTGATGTGGACGCCGCATGACTTCCTTGTACATCTATTAAACTATAAATTGGTGGCTCAAAAAGTGAGTCTGAATTTTGTTAATAGTTTACGAAGATAGCAGTATCTCGAAACGACACTCGGCATCGTGAGGCCCATCTGTTGACACACACACACACACACATACAAGCTCTTGTTTCTGGAGGTCTCATTCTGTTATTATATGTTGTTTTCCTTCAGTAGCTAATAAGTTCCCAAGAGATTTCTTAGTGTTCAGTAACAACATTAGAACTCTCTATGTCACTAGATAAAGCATTGGAAATCGACGGTTTCGACATTTTAAGCATGAAAACCCACTTAACTTATAACTTATTATTCTGCTGCAAATTTGTTCAGCTCACAAATGGGGAGGAAAACCAGTATTTTACACACATTATTAGCACTTAAACAATTAATAAAATTGTTTAATTAGAGCTGAACAAAATCACGTTTGTAACCTTTATCACTGAACCATATGATCTCTGCATTAAATAGTAATATAACTTTTGATGTAAGTTTATTATGACTTTCAAGTAAAGTACCCCTTTCGGCTCAACAATCACAACCAAAATCTATTATATTATTTACATTGATATAAAAGTCTTATTTACCAAATTTGAGATGTTTTACATTATATTTTAATATAATTTTTTATGAAAGTTTATTATGACCTACAAGTAAAGTACTGTTTCCATTTGCCAATTTAGACCAAAATCTATTATCTTTTTAAATGAATATATAAATCATAAATACCAAATTTGAGTTGACAGCAATTATATTTTAAATTACGGCAAGACCCCAACCTCATCTGAAAAGGATTTTTTTGAGGTTTGTACATCTCTTGAACAAGCACAATTCGACAGCTATGATTTAGTTAAAGCAGTAATAATTTAATTCACAGATACTAAGAAGATGGAACAGCCACTTCGACCAGCTGCTTAATCAGGGGCATGACCTACATGCGGAAGCTACTGATCTTACAAGAACACTTGAAGAAATTGAGCCCCCAGATGAAGACCAGCTTTCTGAAGCCTTAAAGAAGTTAAAGAACAGTAAGAAACCTGGCTTCGATGAATTGCCGGCTGAATTATTTAAGAAAGGAGGGAATGAACTTCTAAAGATGTTACAAAATCTAGTAATTATGATTTTGACTAGCGAAGTGATTCCGACAACCTGGAATAAAACAGTATTGTGTCCGATCGGTAAGAAGGGAGATCTGCTTGAATGTAACTATCGGGGCATATCTCTCATCCCATATACCTAAATATTTTCAAATATATTGTACCAAAGACTGTTACCCCATGTTGAAAGGGTGCAAGGCAAATATCAGTGTGGATTCTGTAATGGAAAGTCGACTATGGACCAGATTTTCTTCTTACGCATAATTTTAGAAAGAAGCAGAGAATACTAGATCCCCACTCACCACTTATTTGTCGATTTCAGGTCGGTCTATGACAGCATTCAAACAGAACCTCTATATCAAGCGATGAAAGACCTTAATGTGCCAATTAAGCTTATTCGACTGGCGAAGCTTACAATGGCAAACATTGAATGTGTGGTGAGGGTCCAGGAAGATCTGTCTGAGGGATTTATCTCAGATAATGGTGTTAGATAAGGAGATTCCCTCGCCTGTCTTCTTTTCAACATTGGTCGGGAAAATGCTATTAGGAAGTCAAAGATCCAGACTAGTGGCACAACATTCAACCGCAAGGTACAAATCCTGGGCTACGCAGATGACCTTGACATTGCAGGAAGATCAAAAGCTGCTATAGAAGAAGCATTCCTTGCCCTCGAGGATGCTGCTAAGAAGCTGGGCTGGCTGTCAACTCCTCAAGTCTAAATACATGGTGTCTGGTCAAACAAGAGGTCCCCATGAAATAACAGTTTGGGCCATACTCATTTGAACAAGTCGATGAATTTATGTACTTGGGATCACAAGTAAATAAGAACAATGATGTTTCATCTGAGATAAGGAGGAGAATAACATCAGCCAATAGATGCTACTCTGGACTGCGTCAGCATTAAGGAAGTGGCTTAATTTCCAGAGCCACTAAAACAAGACTGTACAAGACGCTGATTAGGCCAGTGTTGACATACAGATCTGAGGCCTTGGCTTTTTCAAAGGCGGATGAAAGGAACCTTTTAATTTTGTAAAGAAAAATATTACAGCGTATCTATGGCCTTATACAAAATGGAGATGCAGAAGTGTATTCACTGTTAAGTGAGCCTGATGTTACAAAAATGATTAAGCTCAGCAGGCTGAGTTGGGTGGGCCACGTCGCCAGGATGGGAGTTCAAGAGATCCCAAGAAAACTCCTCAATGAGGACTTGCACGGAATCCTGCCGAGAGGCTGCTCAAAACTCAGATGGTCTGACTGTGTTGGGGAGGATTCAAAGACCCTGCTTGGTGTTCGGAATTGGAGGACAGCTACACTTCATCGAACGAGCTGGTGGAAGCTGCTTGAGGAGGCCAGGACCCAGTAATGGGTAGTCGCGCCGATTGATTAGATTGGATTAGTGATAATTTAAATTATGGTAAGATCCCGATTTCATCTGAAAAGGATACATTGGTGTTTTGTTTATCTCTTGAGTGAGGATAGTGAGCCTAAGTTGACAGCAGTAATAATTTAAATTGCGGTAAGGCCCCGACCTCATCTGAAAAGGATCTGTTGGTGGTTTGTAAGTCTCTTGAGCCAACGTGATTCGACAGCTATGATTATTTAAAGCCGTAATAATTTAAATTATGGTAGGACCCCGACCTCATCTGAAAAGGATCTGTCGAAGTTTTGTTTATCTCTTGAATGAGCCTAAGTCGACAGCAATAAACAATTTAAATTATAGTAAGGACCTCAACTGGAAAGGATCCATTGGGGGGTTTCTAATTTCAACGCAAGTTAAGCGATCCATAGGAAACCCAGGAACGATCAGTAGTCATTTTGCATAGTAGTAGTAAACATGACTAATAATATAATAATTCTAGAATAATATTTAAGTTATAAACCTAGAATAATATTTAAGTTATAAACCAAGAATAATATTTAAGTTATGGTAAAAACTATCGAATTAAATATTGGATGAGTTATGGATATAAATAAATAAAATTGGGGTTCTGGTGTAAAGAGACAAAAAAGAGGTGGAGAGGTTGAATAGATTCCTAATTAAATAAGGAGCTGTCAAAAACAAAAATAAACAAAAAATAAAACATATTTAAAATGAATAGGAAATAAAAATATAATAAAAGAAATCATAAGCTAATCAGATGCTAGTATCGATAAAGGAAATGAGAGCGGATGGTGAGATATGAGAACAGATCATAAAGTTATTGTTGTTTTAATAAATCGGAAATTTGGAAATAGGTTAGAGATAGGTTTTGTTTATCAGTTTTTGATTGACAGGAAGGGATTCTAATTGGATGTTGATGCTTTCTGAGAGGAGTCATATGTTATGGTTAAGGACTATGGCGTGGATTTCATCCTTTTTATTTCTATTTTTCATGCCAACACTTTATTTATCTGTATCTGTCTACCTATCGTTTTTTGATAATAATCGATCCAAATGTAAAGCAATGATGAGTGCGGATAAAAAAAAAAATTGATTGAATTATTAATTTTTTTAATAATTATTTAGGGATCTTTATTTCTACTCATGATATAAAGACAAATAAAATCAACTACTTTTATTGATTAATATATTAACTTATAAATATGATTTTCTTCATTGGCCACATCCCCGACCAAAGTCTTCTTAGAAATATAATAATAGTATTTTGGAATCGACCAAGAAAATTTTTTTTTAACCCCCCTCGAAATTCGTATCGTGCTTTAAGTAGGTACCAATCAAAATTATTAGTGCTGTCAACTTCTAGTGGTCAGGGGAAGTTGTACCTAAGGCAGTAATAATTTAAATTACGGTAAGGCCCCAACCTCGACTGAAAAGGATCCATTGGGATTTTGTTTATCTCATGAGCGAGCAATGCGAGGAAAAATCGACAACACTAATAATTTGAAATAATATGTATTTAAAGCAGTAATCATTTTCATAACTCCAATTAATACGAATTTTACAGTTGAATGCAAAGCAGTTACTTAACACGAATGGAGCTAGAGAGCAGTAGTGCAGCAACCACTACTGATAAGGTGGCGGTCAGAGGAAGTTGTACTTATTTATATATGTTCAGGGTCTAGCTTTATCATATAGAGAATCACATACTACTTCGAATAATAAACTCCATTAATTTAACAGCAAAATTAATGCTCTAATGCAGCACCAGACACCAAAAATATTTCACTAATTATTTACATACCTACCTCCGGATCAAGTTAATATATAAATAAAAAACAGGCACAAAAATTTGCATTATTTTACAATTTAAAATTATGCTGAAGTTCCACCCACCTTGGCGACCTTCATAAAACCATTCATATCCCTCATGATTTACATCAGCTATTTCTTCTGGTGTTTCTAAAAGTTCAGGATTATTGAAATAATTATGAGGTATTGGACTACGACACATGGCACATTTCTTATTCCCATGGGCAGCACCCTTCACACAAAGGAAGCAGAAAACATGCCCACAAGGCAATCGGGCTGGGTGTATGCAATTTTGTAGACATATAGCACATTCTAAACTTTTAGTATCACCTGAAAAGGAGCTCAAATTTTACTGGAATAATAATAATATTAATATCTGAACAATTAACTACCAATTATCTTTATCAACATACATTTATCACTATCATCTTCTGTTAAATCAATCACAGGTTCTTCTTTTACAGAATCAATAACAACGCAGTCTTCTTCTTTTTCAACATCGCCCGTAGATTTACCAGCATTATCCATTGAACGTTTACGCAATCTCGTAAAATATACTTTCTTGTCATTCTGTCCTTCAGCCATGTCAGATGTCACTTAGATTCTTTAACTGACGTGTGAAAACAACTGCGACATTTACGAAACGTGAATATTATGAAAATCTTTACAAGACAAATATCGAAAGATAAACGTTGAACACCATAAAACTTCTATTCTAATAACAAAACAATATAAGGAACCATAATAGCAGCTTTGACATCCAAGTTCTAAACATCCAAAGCCTTCTTAACAAAGCTGTTAGTTATAAAACCTAAAATTTAATTTTTGTCATGAAAAGCAGCAGTAGAATAATTATAGATTTATAAAACATCAATAAAATAATAATTTAACTATTTAAAATCAAATAGTTAATTACTTAATTTGGAAATGTTTATGGGGTTGGTGTTCCATTTTTAAAACATCTGTAAACAATCTACCCTTCTGTTTGGCTGTATTGGTTAGGTGATTATTTGGTTATGATTTTGTTGTTAATAACTCTCTAAAATATGAAGAATGTCTTGACCATAGATATCAGTAGAACTTAATTTGAATCATAGTTCATGTTGACATGTGTGATTGTGCTTTGTAACCAGTGTTTTTAATTTTTTATAAAGAATTTTTTCCAGTTTAAATAATCTTTGTAAAAATTATAGTGTACATGAATCAAATTTCTTAAGATGACTAGGAGTCAATGGAAGTGGGGTAAGTTTTTATTTTTAGTTAAAGAAGTTTCATATGGTCCTGTCATGAGCATTACAACCAGTAAGTTCTGCTATAAGAAAACATTCCATGACACCTTTAACCATCACATTTATTTCATATTTACTATATTATTCTTTATAAATTGATTTGTTTCCTGAAGTAATTTAATTTCCCTCTTATGGCAATTTTGTATTATGTTTGAATATTTGTTAATATTTTTCAAAAGTAATTAACATTTTGACACTATGAAAACTTAAATTTCTTACTTTTTAGCATTTAAGTTTGTTATATTAACATTGAAGCTTCATGTTGTCAGGAATGACTCATACACTATTTTTAATAGTAATTAATATTCATTTTATTATATTTAAATTTTGTGATTAATATTCATATTTCCTTCTTATATGGCATCGACTTCAAACAACCAATTATTTAATTTACCACTGTTTTTAATTTGACAAAATTGATTTCTTTTCATTTCTGATGAAGTCTTTTGCACAGAAATTGTATATAATTCTGTTGTGATTAACAAACTAACTATCAGTATATAAACATTCTTGAATAATTAAAATGTTTTTTAATAACTTTTTTCTATTGATTAATGTCAATTGTTTTTATTTTTTGTAGTCTTTTCAATGGATAACTCTTCTTTATACATTTTTGTGCCACATTTCCTAGTTCAGTATTCTTATGTTTAATTAAAGTTGTATAATTTGAACAAATTATAGAAGTTTTTATTTTAACCTGTCATTTAGCAATACCTTAAACAACTTATTTATTGATCATTGGCTATGTTTTCTTTACTTTCAGACTTGTACCATCATTTTAATGAAACTATTTTTTTTCAGAGACATTTGGAATTAAATTTTAATTCTTCTCTCCTTATTAAATATTTAGTGTTTCAACATCATTGTTAACATGTATACTTAAAAAGTTTTAACCTGTTTTTTTTTACCCTTACTGTTCACTATTTTGTTAAGTAGGTTGAAAGCAGCTAAAGATGGAAGATTTAGTGTCTAATACATGGTAGATGCAGGAATAATTTATCAGTGATTAGCAGATTAATGCTTTACCATGTGGAGGTATTCTTAAAAGAATTTTTGACAATAATGTAAAACACTTATTAAAGGGATTAATTTTTGTTTCAGCTCATCTTTGTATTAAATAAGAATATTTAATAAAATTTGAATTTTAATAAACTTATGACAGTTTTTTTAATTTGTTTCCTCAATAATTCCAACGCGTTTTATCTTTTCTGATTTTTTAACCATTTATTTTATTGTTTAATTTTAATTTTAGGTAATGTGCTAATTTCTAAGTGTCCTCGCTGTGGCAAAGGCTACACAAATGCAGCTAGCCTTCGAAAACACATGAATTACTATTGTGGAAAAGATAAGATTTGTTGTTCACTTTGCCCTTTTAAAACTATTTATACTAGTAATATGAAAACTCACATGATTCTGAAACACCAGCCTTCGGCGTTATCGGATTATTCAGAATTATAATAATTTCCTCCACACTCAATTCTCTGTAAAGTGCTCAATTATTAATTTATTCTGTCTCTAAATTACCCTTTAACAATTATTATTTTATTCTTATGTTATTAAAAATAAATATAAATTAAGACAAATTAAAAAGCTGTAATTTTTATTTCACCCTAATTTTCCTTTTCCTTTATTTGTTTCTGCTTTTGTATTATACAGAATCTTATTCCTGCATGATAACTCTCGGTAATCAAATAAACTGTATAGAATTTTGCTTGCACTTCTCTATTTATTTAGTTTTTGAGAATTTTTTAGTCAGTTTTGACTAATTTTAAGGATTGGAACATTTTTCAGTCATAATATTTTAACTTTATAAAATCCTTTTCCATTTTTATGTAGTAAGGAGTCTAAACATTTGACTAAATAAAAATAATAATTCTCCTCCCATTGGTTGTTGTGTTTTCTCCTAGAATAAGAGACTTTTATTCTGAATCGGAAGGTGATTGGAGGTGTGTGAGGGTAAATTTTAAATCAATTTCCTTAGAATATGGTTTTGGAGAATTCGGGAATTTCGGATACATATGTAGATTTTTTCTGCTATATTTGGGCACTTTCAGCAGTCTCCTTCCATCAAATGAGCTGAAATTCGATATGTGTGATTGTTTTGAAGCTGTACAATATTACAGAAGTGGGAGTAAATTCAGTCAAAATTTTGGCATGTCCTTTTGTTTTTAAGGTTTTGTATACAGTCCCTCCAGATTGAATTAGACATTTGAAAAAGTGAATTGAGTTGGTGTTAAAGAAATGCCTTTTGGGGGTCTTAATTTTATACTCCCACCCCTGCCATTTTGATATTTTCAATATAGATAGGTTTTAAGCTGGGAATTCTTTCTCCACAATTTTATTTAATTTTGCACCGGTATATGCAATTTAAACAGCATATACTGGAAATGGTTTAACTCATGGTGGTAAATTACTTGTCCTTGGGTATGCCTATGATGTATTGTTTGGTGAAAATGCAAAAGATGAGATTAGATACTGAGATAAGAATTATGTTTCGAGATGAATATGGATAAACAAGTAGTTATTTGTTTTAATGCTTACAACTTGGATGCTATAAAAAAAGGGGGGAGGTATAGTTCTTAAAAAAAGAGAGGCAAATTATTCTGAATATGATCAAAGGGTTAAAATATTCAATACTATTAAATTAATAATGTTTCTTTTCATTAGATATTTCCTGTGACAGTATATTGATAATGGACTAAAATCTTTGGTTGCATTTCAATTTTACTTTAGATTTCAAATGACCGATTTCATTAGAAAGAGTTAATACGCTTCAGGATTTGGGATCGGCTTTTACTTTTTGCTATGTTAAGTTTAATACTACATGCTAATGGAAAAGAGGTGTAAAAATCTCAAACATTTGATCTGTTATCAATCCTGCATTTCTTTTCTTGAGTTTCTATCTTACATCATTAGTTCATACCCAAATGTAAATACATCCTTCTGTGCATGTTTTTTCTGAGTATAAAATATTTTTGTGTTAGTAATATTGGTTTATAATAATTTCAGATTGGCCAAGCTCGATGAAACCTCTCGTTGAAATTATCATGGACAGTAAGAATTCTCAACTGGATATTGATTCTCCACTAGGTCGCTATGAATGCGATAACTGTGGCAGGTCTTATAAACATCAGTTCCATTTAAAAGCTCACTTACGTGAGTGTTCAAAGGAACCGCTGTTTTCTTGTGCACTTTGCCGACGAAGGTTTTATCATTCACGTAATTTGGGTCGACACATGCAAAATATACACAAAGAGCCTCCAAAAAGAAGAACTGTCGAATCTCATAACAATAATGATCCTAAATGCTCTTAATAATAATGTTCCTACGTTGTGGCCTGTCAGTGCCTCTTTGTATAATCCAAAGAAATATTTTTAGTTCATAGTCATTACACATTCTTTTTTTCACAAATAGTCGAAAATATTAGGATTTTATGAAGATGACAATGAAATATCTATAAATATTTGCTCTTTCCATAGTGCTTTATTTTGTAACCAGAAATGTTATATTATTGATGTTTGAAAATAATCTTTTCTGACTGATTTATATTTTTCCTTAATATCATTGCTTATCAAGTCATCAATATAATCTGAGATACTAAGCATATACACCTCGCTCATGGACACCTTTAAAAATTCAGTTACGAATTGAATAACTATAATTTTCACAATAAATGTTCTATTGAACTATTTACTAGTTCATTACACAATATTATTGTTTTGAAAAAAATAATAATAAAATCACTTTAATAGGTTTTTATCAAAAGGATTAGTTGAGCCAGTAACTACAATTAAATAAATCGTAATTCTTATACATCCTGTAATATCTTTATCCCTTGTTATAGATATTTTTTTAGATTAAAAAAACTTCTGAACTCTCAGTTTATCATCTGACCCTGTGCTGCTTAATTGTTTAAATTTGAATTTTTACATTATATGGCTTGTAAGCCTCTCTACCAAAACTTGTTCAGCCATTTTTATATTATATCGAGATTAGTATTAATCGAGAAATTGTATTAATACTTAATTTTTTCCCAATATTACGGACTGATAGCCTTTCTCGATGTAATGTGTGAATGGCTGAACGAGTTTCGGTAGAGAGAGGCTTACAACGGGCCATTGAATGTAAAAATTCAAAATCAAGCAGCACAGGGTCTGATAATAAACAGAGTTCAGAAGTTTTTTTAATTTAAAAAAATATCTAAAACAAGGGATAAAGACATTACAGGATGTATAAGAATTACGATTTATTTAATTGTAGTTACTGGCTCAACTAATCCTTTTGATAAAAAGCTATTAAAGTGATTTTATTATTATTTTTTTCAAAACAATAATATTGTGTAATGAACTAGTAAATAGTTCAATAGAACATTTATTGTGAAAATTATAGTTCTAAATTTTTAAAGGTGTCCATACTTCTATGAGTATATACAGAGTATTGATAGCCAATTTATTGATTCGTTCATTTATCCTTTCTTCAGAAATTGCTCAATAACCTTATCTAAATTTGCTTAAAGATTTTATAAAATTAATTTCATCATATTTTTAGCGTTTCTAAGTTAATGTATGTGTGGATTTATTTTTTCATAAATTATTTAATACATAAAGTTCAAATTTTATAAACAATTTTTTTTTCCTTCCTATGTTATTTTTTTTTTTTTTTAAATCAGCATTTGTTTATCATTCTTATCCCAAATTTATGATATATTATTTTATATAACATTTTAGTGTATTATTATTAATCTATTTTATTCAGTTATTTATCAGTAACTTAGTTTTAAGTATTCTTTGTTTATTAATGACATTATGTTTAATTTTGATTTTTGAAATAAGTTTAGTCACCAGTAAGTGTGGAATCAGTAAATAAAAATAAATGCTTATTTATCTTGTTTAAGGTAGTATTGTATCATCAGGGAGAAAATTCTTCAATAGATTTACAGTGTGACCAAAGGCAAAAGCTTGAAAATATGGAGAAGGAGAAATTATTAATTAGTTCTTTTACCTAGATTGGTGAGGAATAAAGTTTAAAAATTGTCAACAAGGGTTCTGCTCTACCATGATTGCCAAGGTACTGGCAAGAGTAATTGAGAGACCTAAAATGTAGAATATTGATAAACGATTGTGGAGCAGGTTTTTTTAAGACCGGTATAATTATAAATAAACTAACATAAATTATTAACGAACCATTTGTATTTCAAGAAAAAATAAATCATACTAACAAACAATTTTAAATTTTTTTAATTCTTGTTTAAAAATGTATGACCACCTCCCCCTTTATTAACTGAAAAGTTGTTGAAATAAAATAACCTTCAGAAGGGATTCCCAATTGGTGTCTTGCAAGGAAGCTTTTTGCGATATATAATTATAGCATATACATGTATGACTATAACATATATGCTATAACAGATATTTTAAAAATTGTAAGATAAGTAAGTTATGAAAAATATTATAGATTATTTAAAAATTTAATTTTGATACGAAAAATCGAAAAAATTAAGTTGATTACGAATTAATATTCAGTTGCTGGGTCCAAGAAAACTCCTACAAATTTCCTTTTTTTTGTAGATGCAACTGATAGACTACATCGTCATTTACTGATTGTCTTTAGTTAATTTTTTCCTTTTTGCCATTTTTCACGTTTTAATTTAAATAATCTGACAACGTTGAGTGATTTTTCTTCGACATTCAATTGTTCTGTGTGTAATAACTTTTTTTCTTAATTGTGAAAGAGTATTTTAATGTGATTAACATTATTATAACTTTGTTTCAAATATCCGTATTATTTCATTTCTCTGTGCTATTTGCAGGATTTTATGAAAATTGACCAATTATTGATGTACGTCTAGCTTTTCCTATTTTGTCTCTTAAGCCCTTACTAGTTGGAAGCTTCTGGATTTAAAGTATATAAAACTGACTGAAAAATAGATCTCACAATATATCAGTTTTCTCATTTAAGTTGCTCTGTAGTTTTTTAACAATCTTGAGTAGAGATGGTCCTACTCATTTGAAGAACTCATTGGTTTTCGGGGTCTTTAGTGGATATTATAATTTTACGAACTGCTGAACCTTGGAAAGTAGCTACTTAAGTGGGACCTGGGTAATTTGTCTTGAAGTGGTATATGGCGGTCATCTCTGTAATTGTCGTTTACTAGATCCGACTGCCACAACTCCTTCAGTCCTTAGGTGTATACGAGATATTATGTATTCTAATATGTTTTACTAGAGTTAAATAACCCATTCTAAGAAAAACACATGCTGGTGACTAGATTCTCAGTTCTATAGATTTGTAAATATGTAAGAAAATTAAATGAATAATTTTTCATTAGTGTATTTATAACTTGATCACTGACATTGTAACATGTTTATTTTTATTATTTTCAAATAGAATATTATTTATGACCCTGAATTCATTTTTCTTTTGAAATATACCTTGGATCTTAATAATTAATTTTGTTTTTATTTTTTTTTATAAAAATTTTACTGTTTTTGTTTGGTTATTGTTTGATTACGATAATAATGCAATGAATTTGAAATTGTAAAATGGTTATCATTTTTACATTTAATATGTTAATAAATGATATATTTAAGAAAGAATTAAAACAATTAATTAATAGTAATAAACTTTATATTTTCAAACAGTAAATAAATAATTGAAGGTATTGGTCTTTAAAAAAGTTAAATAAAAATGTTACTATCAGCCTTTAATGTGATTGTTAAGAATATTTTAAAATTCTGGATTAATAACTCCTTAATACGGTAGGTTTTATTATTTATATGCATTTTTCTTTTTATTAGTTATTTATTACTGCTATTTATTATTTGCTAAATTAAAAAAAAATAATTTACTTCAGGTTGGCTGCCCTACATATGTATAACTTGCCTTAAGTCATACAAGCATCCACAAAGTTTGAAGTTTCATATACGTTATGAGTGTGGAAAGAAGCCTGAATTTTCTTGTACCTCTTGTGACCGAAAGTTCCACCAAAAAGGGAATCTCGTACGCCATATGCGCATCCATAGTTACTGGAATCAAAATAGATGGATAAACCCACAACATATTTGAAAATTGTTGATAACATATTTTTTAAAAATAAAATTTCATTGTTCCTTTTCTTTTATTTTTCTATGATTTAGTTAAGTTTCTTTTGTCCTGATCAACTTTAGTTAATTATTATTAGTTTTTTTAATTTTGTATTACTTATTTAGTGATTAGTAGACAACTGATAAATGGTTTGGGCAAACTTAATTTTTCAATATTCCTATTTCTTAGTCATTTTAATTTTTTATCAAACCGATAATTTGTTTAGTGAAAGTCAAAACCTCTGAGTAATGTAAGCTACATATTTAACCAAGGAAGCTTATGTCTACTAATGAATCTTTTTTTATTAATAAAAATAATCTCAAATTAAGAAAATATTTGTAAATAAAAATTTATAATTAAAGATAGTTAAATAGAAGTGTAACAACCATTGTTTTTTTTTAAAGTGTACTTTGAATTATGATATGATCCTAACTAATAATATATGCAGACCCACATTTTGCTGTAGTAAAAAACTAATGACTATGATCCGGATCAAATTCCTGTGAAAATTATCAGATACTTCCAGCCCTTCTATACTTAATTCAACTTTTGTTTTCGAAATTTTTTTTTCTCACAAGCTGTAAAAAGTCTTAATTCACCTGTCATATAAAGTTTCTTTTACTTCCACAGGAATGGTTCCGACTTTAGAATCGTTTTGAAACTAATTTGTCAAAGTCATCGTAAAAAATTAGCCGTTTCTCAGCTCTGCTCATTTCTTGAGTCTGTAATCTTCTCCGATCAGATTTCCGTAATGGCTATACCTCTTGATCCATGCGACTATAAATTATGTAAGATCTTCATTCCTATATCAGATCAATCACTATTCCTGTTCGATTTCATTTCCCAAAAACCTTAGATTTTGGTAATCATAAGATTAATCTATTCCTAAACCCAAAAATCCATCTCGATCCTTCAGCATCTCTTAGGATTCTACAATGCCCAATCACCCACTGCTAAGTAATATTTTTGTTTTTCTTATGTAATTGATTCCACTAATTGTATGTAAATGCACCTGACTCCTGTATCTTTAACTTGTATTAATACTATTCTTAACTAAAAACTAAAAAGTTCAAGAATAAAAATCATTTTTATTTAATTTAATTTTTGATTAGCTACAATGGTTTGACAAAATCCTATACAAACTTTAAAAAATGAATTTAATTATGTGAATCATCTTGCTTAAATGGTGTTTATACAATAGTACTATTGCATATGCATGCCATTGAATAGTATGGAACTAGTTGAGTATAACTCAGGGATAAATTATAAATTGTAGGTTTGTTAATATGATGTGTTTGTATTAAATTTTTGTGTATTATTATCTATCAATACATTCTGTGCTCTGTATTAGTTCTAATCAAAAATGTGTATCTTCAGTATTATATAAATATACTTTTTTGGTTCCTCTTTATTTTAATCCTTTTCTTTTTAAATATTGCAGTGAATGAATGCTAAGCTTTTTTTTTATTATTTTTATTTTGTCTTTTATGTTACTCGTTATTAACATTCCCGCTTTCTAACAACAATTTTATTTTCATTTCTTAAAGTAGATTTTTTTTTTTTTTTTACATTTTATTTTAAATGATCGAACATTTCCTAATAATTTTTATTGCTGACAGGTTACTTTACCACTGTGCTTCCATGGTGCAGGAGCCAGATCTCGACGATTCATAAGTGCTCGGACTGTGGCAAGACCTATAGGCACAAGTTTCACCTCAAGCGCCACAAAACTTTCGAGTGCGGCAAAGAGCCAAAGTTCCAATGCCCACATTGCCCTCACAGATCTAAGTTCAACTTTAACCTCAAAAAGCACATCCTTAACATGCATTGTGATAGGCTCTTTGCGTCCCCTGCGATCAAAGTTGATCCCAACGTGACTGTATGAGTTACCACAATTATGATCGAACACTGCCTAAGCTGTATTTGATTATGTTACAAAATGACATTTCAAAAGCATAAATGTTCGATTTACGAGAAATAGCAAATCTCATGGGACCAATAACCTCTTACCTCAAATTCTGTATAACTTTTTAATTTCAAATGTGTATCACATAATTTATTAACTATTAAATATAAATTTGCTAGATTGAGTTCTTTAATTATTTATTGTTGAACAAAAATGAAATAGTAAGTAAACATTCAAACCCATCAATACTTTATAGCACCCTAATCTGAAACGAAAGTTATATTCGAGAAATAAGCCGTTGTAAAATGTTGATTGCTGTTTCGTACTAACGTGTTGCAATATTGGTTATTGGTTTTGAGATTGCGCTATTACTGTTACTGTCAATACTAATTCTGTTGTTTCTAGAAAAGAGAGTATTGTTTATATTATTTAAATTACCTGGAGATATATTGGATGTAGGAATTGAAAATTAAATTATTTTGATTTGAAAATGGAATCTTCAACTTAGGTCCACCTATAAAGCAAATGATGGATTAGATACAAAAATTACTCAGGTTCTGTTGAAGTAGCAAAAAAAAAGTTGTTGACTCTTAAACCAAAGGTTTTTATTAAATATGAAAGGATAATTAGAAGACTTTTTTTAGTAATATATCTTATGAATTGAAGCAGTTATGTCTAATACCATTGTCAAAAAATTAATGCCCATGCCCAATATTAATTTATCTCGTTAATTTTAAAATTGTTTAAAAGGTCATTTAATATTTTATTGTATGTGAGAAATATAGGTGATGAATTCTATTTGAACAAGAGATTAAGTATAAAAATAACAATAAATGCAGAACAACTAAATAATGAATTTTTTTTCTTTAAAGTATTACGGAATAAGTTTTTGTTTGTTTTGAACGATGTTTCAAATCGTTCTTTTGTCATTTTTTTCGTAATCCATAAGGTAAATTTAAATTATATTTTGCCCAGAAGAATATGGCAGATTGAGAGCAAACTCCTGTGGCGCTAAGTTTTAACTAATGTCTCCTTCCTCGTGCCATTAAAAGATAGGCTAGGTTAAGAGATATGGGCTATTAATAATAAATTTATGAATTCGCATTTGTTTATTAATTCTTTTCATTAAAATTGTTTCCAACAAAATTTAATACTTACGGCAAAATAAAAACTAATATGTGAATTGTAGTTCAACTGTTGTTCAGGTCAATTAAATGTGTGGAGGAGGAAGATTTTTCCCCTCTCGCGGACTCTTCTCATTTCCACGCTGCCATATTCTTTTGGGGATGAGCTATAATATTTGCTGTTTTTGTCATTACTTGGTGCTTAGGTGTTTATCTGTAAAGAAGTGTAATGCTTTTTCTCTTCATTGTGTATTTAATTTAAAGGAACCAGTACAGATATTTCATTGATAATGATAATAATAATTGAATTATATTATCTACTGATATTGTTCTTAATTTTTCTTTAAATTACAAAACAGATTATTGAATTACTAAGATTTAATTTACCTGCTTCTGCCACTGACCTGCCTATAATTTTTATTTTATTTTATCTCGCGTTTATATTAATATTGTTAGAAGAAATACATAATTGACTGGTTGTGTAATTAAAGATGTTTTATTTATAATTAGATTATTAAGGTGTTGTTTAATATCATGTATAGTTTAGCAAATGTTAGTGGTTATCTGTTGAGTGGATTTTGTAGATTATATTGTTTTATTAATTAAATGTTCTCTGAAATTTTATTTAGCTATGATTATTACAATTTCCTGAAGATTAAAGATTACAAATAATCATATATATAAATATATTTCAACTTGGTTTGAATAAATTAAATTAAGATGGTTTTTTATTAATTAATAAATTATCATAATTTTATTTAATGTATATTGTTATGATGATTTTTATTCAATTCACATTAAAATAAAATATATTAGGCGAAATAGATCAATTAAGTCCTGAAATTTAATGCAAATTGTACTAATGTGGATTTTTTTTTCTTGATTTTATAACAAAATGAAACTGTTTTCAAACCGATGACTTTTTAGAATTTAAGGTCAATAATTCATAAAAAATTAGGTAAACACTAAAACAAACTAAATTTACCAATGATCTTTGATTTTAATGGCTTCTGAGGGCATATGAATTAATTGAATAAGAACTAGTTCTGAAATATGAAATTTAAATTAAGTACCTCTTTTCTTTCCCTGACTTCTTTTGTTAGTGAATCTTAGGGCATCTCCTCCGTTAAGTAAAGACGTCAATAGTTTGACCATGTTTTTGGTAAAATTTAAACCATCAAATTTGGTATTCATATCTCTTTTTAAGTACAGAAAATGAAGACTGACGTGTCTATTAATCACTTATTTAGAAAAAAAGTTCATTCTGAAATTTTATTTTAATTAAATACATCTCATCAATAGATAATTAATTTTTATTGATGCATTGTAATTAAATTATAGTTTTTATCAATGTTTTAAATGGTTAATGAGAAAATTGTTGGTAATGTTTTTGTGAAATAATGGTGCAAATTATAAATATCAATTAACTTTCTTATAATCATGTTGCAATTGATATCCAAAATATGTGACTGTTGATATTGAAGTTTGGGATATTATAATTGAGTTTAATTTGTTTCTAATAAACCTTATATTAAATGAAAATTTAATATTTATAGCTTAATTTTATTTTAAGTATGCATTTAGACGTAATGTTTCATGTTACAATTTTTCTAATAATAATTTGATAAGGCAGAATTATCAAGTCATTATAACTTATTAAGACTGTTTTTAATTTATTCAAATAATATTCTATTTAATATTTTAAGAGCTTATCATTTAATTTTTGTTTGATTAATAGCAATTTAGAACTCTTTACTGAGTGGGCTAGGCCCTTTCATATGTTTTTAATTTTAATTTTTACTTCTGATTAACCAATTGTTAACCTCAGTTGTCAACTTACTTATCAGCTGAGATGTCATCTTTTGTTTTTAATATTCTTATTTTAAGCTGAAGTGCCTCTATCATTGTTAATTAGCTTTAAAGTTTGTAGGATTGTAGATTATTCAAGGAATAAAACAGGTATTCATTTCTTCAATATTTTTTCCTCATTTAGACTTCCCTATTTTACTTTTACTATAAGTTAAAAGTTTGATTACTCAATTCATGAATATTGTGTTTTAGGTCAAATTCCATATTGAATGTCTAACTGGATTGGATCACAAAGGGCTAATTGTTTAATACGAGTTACTTTTTGCTGCACCATTATTTACATTGAGATATCTAATGAAATTTTGAATTTGTTTTTCAGAAGTAATTGGTGAACTTATGTTGGGCAAGTCATATTGTGATGTTTGTGGCAAGTCATATGTACACCGCAAAGATCTGACTAGGCATAAGCGTTACGAATGTGGAGTTGTACCTCAGTTCCCATGTGATTTGTGTTCGAAGAGGTTTCGCTACAGGTCCTCACTAAAAAGTCACTACTTGCTTGTACACCAGAAGAATGTAATTGATCAAGTTTTTAACAAAATCATATGATCATAAATTATTTGAGAAGGTAACTATTTTGTCTTATTTATTTTTATCAAATTGGTGTAATGCATGCCAACCTAAGCTGTGAATGTTTTAATTTTAGAAGAAGATGAAATACTAAATTTGTAATTAAATAGTTTGTTATTAATTATTTTTAATTGTTAATATTTTTTTATTTTATTTTATTTTTTGTTTACCCCAATATTTATGAGAGCATTTTACTGTAAGAAATGAAATAAATTGTTTTGTTTGTTTTGTTTTTTTATTTACTATGTTAAGTTAATGATAATTAGGAAGGTTATTGTCTAATTGTGATTCATGCATGTTTTGTTTTTGTGTCAGAAATATTGATTCAACAATTTTTCTAAAAACTGTATCATAATTAGACAAGTAGATGGTTTGAATTTATTTCCATTTTTGACTAATTCTTTTTTTTTTTTTTTTTTTTTTATTATTTGTTTTATAACAGTTAAGACTGAACCAGGATCTGAATTTGCCTGCCAGGGAGGGGAAGGATCCTTTGTAGTTCAAAGAGCCGATGGTTCATTTGTCTGCCAGACCCCCGAAGGCTCCTTTGTTTGTCCACGACCTGAAGGATCCTTCATGTGTCAGGCACCAGAAGGCCCTTTCGTCTGCGATTTCTGCAAGAAAAAGTACAAACACAAGAGGACCTTGATGACACACAAGAAATACGAATGTGAGAACTCCCAGACTATCTCTGGACCACATATCTGCGATAGCTGTGGTAAAACTTATAAGCATAGGCGCAACCTCTGTGCCCATAAAAAATATGATTGTGGTATGGAACCGCAGTTTGCCTGTATGATCTGTTCAAGGAAATTCAAATTTAAGAGTAACCTTAAAGCCCATATGAACGCTTGTCATAAAAAGCATATTGTTTTGACTTTTTCACAAAATCTTAGCCTTCAAGAAAATATTAATATTCAGAAAACATTATCACCCTAGAAGGGTTTCACTTATATTTGTTGATGTGTTCCTAAGATATTTATAACTTGATTCTGTTGTTGGAATAAATTATTCTTTAAGAATCGTTGTGTAATGTTTCTTACAAGTGCAATGTGTTTTTGTTATACATTTGTTATTTTTTTTTAAATGTTGGCTAAAGTTTATATATACTCACACGTATACACAAATATATAAAATATTTGTCAGAAGTGTTGATCATTTATATATATATATATATATATATATATATATATATATATATATATATATATATATGATTTTATATTATTTCTATTGATGTGCTTTTCTTTCTCTGATTCTATAGTAATGTATCCAATTAAAGGTTCCTTCACTAGTTTTAAGAAAATTATGCCATATCAGTTAGTTCATTTCCTACATATTGAGCTTTGTTTTTCATAGAAATGTGTAATTAATATTACTTGCACTGTTTTTGCTGTTCTTCTAGATACATTCAGCCCTCAACACTGTTTAGTACATTTTTACAAATAATTTAATCTCTTCCTTAGAATATTTTCTTTGATTTTGTGATCGTTACCTTTTTTTTTATTACCATTATTATTATTTTGTTTACTTATGAAGGTTTCTTTTTAAGTGCCAATTGATATGTTTATATTTATTACAAATATTCAATTCATTATTAAATGTTATGTGATTGTTCTATTTGTGTTCTAAAAAAGAAGCAGCACATCTGTTTGTTACCTTATTGAAAATAGCTCTTTCTATTAATGTCGTATATGTTTTGAATCAACTATTTTTATTGTACTTACTTATAAGAAGCCAATGCATTGTCTAGTCAAATATCTTACATTTTGGCTATTTGAAATTGGTAAAACTATTTTTAATAAAGAGACAATTAATATACTGTGGTAAATAGTGATGAATGTATAAGTTGACTATACATTAAAAAAACAAAAACAAAAAGAAATGTTTTATTTTGGATACAAATTTTCTTTTTAAAATTGGAAAATAACATTTCCTTATTTATATCCTCTGTGGTTTTGGGGTTTAAAATAATTTAATTTCCCAGATGTAGCCTGTTGTTTATAAAAATCAGATACACTTCAAATTTTGATGATCTGAAAATGCAAATATTTTTATTTTATTTTATGATATAGTTAAAGTTCTTGAGGCAAGAATGTGACAAGCCACAGTTAGGAGAATATGAGTATTTTGTGCAAAATGTTACCTTATTTTTCTATATAGCTCTTTGTTATCTTAGCTTGGCTACGTTCCATAAGTTCTATTATCTCATGGAATGTACCCAACTAACATAATAAAGAGTTATATAGAGAAACAAAGTAGTGTTTTGTACTAAATATTCATTTTCCTCTAAATTGTGGCTTTTTACATTCTTGCAACCAAGCCCCCCAAGATTTCATTTTCTTTACTTTTTAATAATTTAAAATTCTGTTGTTGTTATCAATTTTGATCTAAGTAGTAAAATTATGAAATCCAAACCTGATTGATAACAATTTAACATAACAATTTATTGATTTTCTGCTTTCAGATATTGGTAATCCCAGCCGAATCCTAAAGCATCACTCATGCGAAAAGTGTGGCAAAATGTATAAACAGAAGCAACATTTGAGACGCCATATGCTTTACGAATGCGACGGAATCGCACTATTCTTTTGTAATCTTTGTGATAAACGGTTCCGTCGTAAGGAGGCCTTAAAGTTTCATTATTTCACTAAACATAAGAGCATTATGGTTGATCAAGATCCATCCTTTGAAAAATAACCTTCAACTCTTTGCCAATTGTTATCCCTTTAGCAGCATATTTTAGATTACATAATTGTATCTGTATTTTAGATGGCAGGAGGCAAAACAAACTGTTCGATTGTGATTCTTGTGGGCGATCGTACAAGAACAAACACCACTTGGTGAGGCACAAAAGATACGAGTGCGGTGTTGAAGCCCAGTTTCCCTGCCAGTTCTGCCACCTTAAATTTAAACACAACAGCTCACTTAAAATTCATATTGGACACAAACATCTTGGTGTAGATTTGAACTTTTAATTTTGTTAAGCTGTTAAAGTTTTCATAATAAATAAATTTATTTCACGTCTTTATTAGCCCTTTAATCTACAATAATTTTTTATTCATAACTTTTAAGTATAATATTGACAAATATTTTTAGTTTATTATTATTGATGCCATGATTTATATTTATGATTTTTCTTCTGTTAATTTTTTTTTTTTGCTTGTATATGACCCATTTTATGCTTTATATAATTTAACGAAAGTATTGCATTCTTTCTTTGGTTTTAATGAATGTACTGTTTCCTTTATCTTTACTCTTTTTTTAGGGCATCATTTTGCTCCATATATTTGTGATCAATGTGGAAAATCTTACAAGCACAAGTGCACTCTGAATGCCCACAAACGATATGAGTGCGGTGTCGAACCAAAGTTCACTTGTGATATTTGTTTTAAGAAGTTTAAGGTGAAGAGCAATTACAAGGCACATTACATTGTAACGCACGCTAGGACAAGCTGATTCCAAAATGTGATGTAATTATTGAAATTCTCGCTTCATGAAACATGGCATTTAATCCCATTCCAGTTATTTAATAAACTTTTTTATTTATTTATTATATTTTTTTTTTTGGCAAGGATGTAATAGTGTTCATTGTGAATTCCTAATATATGTTATGCTAAAAATCATTTGTTTTACTTGCTAAAAGCTTTGGAATGTTACTTTCATAGTGTATTAATTATATAAATTACCTCTTTCCTATTTTTTTGTGATATTTCAGTTTGGAAATATTATTTTTTATTGGAAGTTTAGTTCAGGTTTGTTTCTTGGTTTTAATTAACAACCCGCGAAATCAGATTAAAATCAAGGATTGAAGCTTATCTTGAAAACCTTATTTCCATCATTGTATTATCACAACTGTTGTTAACGATTTACAATCTCTCTCTCTCCTGCTTCGATATTCTGTTGGATCTATTCAAATATTTGAATGAAATAAAAATTTCAAATATTAGTTTTTATTTAAGAAAATTGTAAAATGTGAATATATTATTGCTTGGACGTTTTGATGTTATAAGATTCTTTAGAAAGTATATAAACTTTTTTCTTCTTAAAAGAATATTTGAATTTAAGTTTTGAGTTACTGCTGCAGATAACTTCTCTTAAATATATCTCTTTTTTAATACTTTTGTGTCTTAATCTTCTCATCAATAAGTGATGAAACATTCAAAAGCATAAATATATTTAAATCACATTGGTTAATATTGTTAATCATGTTTAAGTTACCAGGGTTGAAATTTTGATTATGATCCATATTTTGGCAATACATTTGAATTTGAATTAAATTGTATTAATAAATTTATCTTAAATTTTGACGATTAATTTACAACCCATTTATAAAAAAATAAAAATTATTTTTAAAAATTAATTTTTTGTTTTAATTACATTCTATTCACAATAGCAGTTCTGTTATTGATTAAGCTAATATTGACTACTCAAGGTAAGTACTTCAGAAAATGTTTTTATTATCTTACTCTATCCATGTTATTAATACGCTATCATTTTACAGGGAAGAAATGGCCAAATGTGTGCACAGCTTGTGGAAGAAGTTACAAGTACAAAGGAGACCTTTCCCGCCACCAGAAGTATGAATGCGGTGTTGAGCCCAAGTTCAAGTGCAGTGTATGCCATAGAAGATTTAAGCAGAAAACCAATTTGAAAGTTCACATTATCAGGCATTATTTTGATGCTGGAAATGAAGGATGCAATGTTGTCAATATTAAAAAACAGTAGCATCTAATTAAAGTTGTAATAAAGTTCATGAAATTAAAGTAAATTTATCAAATAATTAATTATTATCATAAAATTATAATTATTGTTTTAGATTTTTAGGAATACCTAAATAAGTAAATGTTTTTGGTTTGATTCCTTTTTTTAAAATGTTTACATCAAACTATTTTATTTTTATTGTCTATTTTAACCCTTTTCTCTGTTATTCTTTATAATATAACATCGCTAGTGATGTGATAGTGAAACTATTGAAATTTACATACTCAGCGTATATACAAACACACATTCATAAATGTATCTACATTATACTTTTAAGATATCCTAGTAGACAATTTTCAGGGGGCATTATGTTCCACTACAGAAATTATTTTTAATTTTCTTGTTATAGATTCATAAACTGGACAATATGTTCCACAACAATTTTTTTTTTTATTTTAGGTGTATAAACTGGTTTCAGTTACAATTTCTTTTGACTTGTTCTTTTATGTTTGCAAAGTAGCTAAATTATATTAAAATTAAGAGAAAAATATTTTGTTTTTATTACAATTTTTTCTCCTCACAATTCTATCTCTGATGACTCTTTAATTAAAAAAGATTATATTTTCCAGTAAATAAATGTTAAAAAATAATAGTTTTTATTTTAGAAAATTGTAAAATTTGAATATATTGATTCTTGGACGTTTTGGTGTTGATAGTTCTTTAGACAGTAGATAAACTTTTTTCCTCTTGAAAAATGATTATTTAATTATTTTAAATATTCTTTTTAACTTAGAAATATCACAATTTAATATTTTGTAACTTAATCCTCTAATCAATTTATAATGAAACATTCAAAAGCGTAAATATATTGAAATCACATTTGTTTATATTGTTAATCATGTTAAAGATACCAGGGTCGAAGGTTTGCTAATGATCCATATATTACCAATAAAACTGAGTTTTAGTATTAATTTAGAGTTCATTTGTTTCATTTATAAAAAAAAAAGAAATTTTTTTTTTTTTATTATTTGATATAGTGGTTATATTAATTATTAAGTTAATATTAACTACACTTGGTAAGTATTTCTGAAAATATTTTTACTGTCATAATCAATTCATGCTATTAATTATTTATTATTATTTTATAGGAATGAAATGCCCGAATGTGTGCACTGCTTGTGGAAGGAGTTACAAGTACAAAGGGGATCTTTCTCGCCATCTGAGGGATGAATGCGGTGTTGAGCCGAAGTTTAAGTGCAATGTTTGCCATAAAAGATTTAAGCGGAAAACCTATTTGAAAGTTCACATTGTCAGACACTATGTTGATGCTGGAAATGAAGGATACAATTTTGCTAATATTAAAAAACAGTAATATCTAATTAAAGCTTGAATAAAGTTCTTTAAATTAAATAAAATTATTGAATTATTTTATAAAAAATTATAAATATTGTTTTAGGTTTTAAGGAGTAAATGTTTTTAGCTTCATTACTTTTTTTTTTAATGTTTATATCAAGCAATTTTCTTTTTATTGTCTATTTTAACCATTTATAATATAACATCACTAGTTTTGTGATAGTAAAACTTTTGAGATTTATATACTCAGCATATATATAAACACACTCTCATAAATGTATGCCCATTATTATCTTATTATATTATTTTTTTTAGCTGTGCTAGTACAGTACAAACTTGATAGTCCTATACATTCGGTAATCCGACAAGCTTGTGATATCTAAAGGAAGAACATTTTGACTGGCCATAGCCAGGGAAGCAGAAGGGAAGGGATTGTTTTTCTGTCATAAGATGTTTATCGATTACTGTTTAACAACCCTTATAATGGTTATCATGTTTTCTTAGCCCTCCAAGGACGAGCAACAATTTTTCATAAAAAAAAAATTAAATTTCTTATAACTTTTTTTTTTAAGGCCATGCTGAAATACAGGAAAATTAAAAAGAAAAAAAATGGACTCACTGTTGGCTCATTAGCCGTGTTCATATCATGCTCGGCCTTCCCTATGGTGATTTGTTCAGTGGAAGAAAAGGAAGTTTTGAATTTTGTTGAATAAACATGTTTTTAATAACATCTATACTTTATTTTAACTTATATAAATATAAATTTAATTACTGTAAATGATTTTTAAAACAAAATATTTGTATTTATTTATACAATGCCCACTTTTGGCATATTTCAGACAAACTCATAATTATTTTCTATGAAACCCCACAAAACAAGCCCACATTACACTTTTCGCAAAGGGTGCTCACAGTCTTTTTGCAAAATTCTGTAGGATATTGGCGACGATTTTCTTCTATTACAAATGGCTAATTCTGCCATACCTTACTTTTGTATTAATTAAGTTTAATTAATTACTTTTATAGTTTGCTAATAATAAAAAGTATTCAGAGAAAAATTTAAGAAAGAATAATCACGAGGTTCTAACGAACGAAAGTTTTTATGTGTGTCGTGGGGAATGAAGGGCAGGATCATATAATCACACTCATGTAAATTAATGGCCTTTTGGGAAAATTCTTTTCTATTTTGTTGTATGTTGTATGAGCAAGATACAACCTTAATAATAGTTAACAGAATGTACCTTTATACTCGTAATCTCAATTATTACAAAATATTATTACCAACAATTATTGTCGGTGATTATCCATTTTCAAAATAAGACCAAATTCAGACTTTTCTTCTGTATGGTAAAGAATCAATCCTCACAATTTCAGTCACAAGTTAATACTGGCATCTCTTTAAGAAGGACTGCATGGAGAGGGCAGCGTGTCCTTTAAGAGTGGGGAAGTTTGCTGTGGCTATGTGCATATGGGCATGCTCGTCCTTGGAGGATTAAAAAAGAAGTATTAATAAATCAAATTTAGTTATACATTATTTTATTTGCATTATTTCGACCTTATTCCTTTTTTGTAGTGTTTAAACGGGGTCCTGAATAGTCCGGAATATTTGATAAACCAATAAATCGTCGGCCCCCATATTTGTCGAATTATCAAGATTGGACTGTAGACTATCATCAGGAGACAATATGTTCCACAACAAAAATCTTTTTTGATTTTAAGTGTATTGACTGTTTGTATTTACAATATCTTTTGACTTGTTCTTCCATGACTGTGAAGTTGCTAAATTATATTGAAATTAAGAGAAATATATTTTGTTTTTATTACTATTTTTTCTTCCCCACAATATTAATTTGTTATCATTCCTCAATTAATAAAGATTATAATTGGTAGTATTTTATTTCTTTATCTTATTATATTTATTTAATAAAATACTGTATCGTCTTACAGCAGGAACAAAATGCCCGAATGTGTGTGCTGCTTGTGGAAGGAGTTACAAATACAAGCGTGATCTTCGTCGCCACAAGAAGGATGAATGCGGCGTTGCACCAAAGTTTAAGTGCAATGTTTGCCATAAAAGATTCAAGCGGAAGACCTATTTGAAAGTTCATGTTTTCAGGCACTGTGCTGATGCTGGAAATGAAGGATACAATATTATCAATATTAAAAAAGAGTAGCCTCTAATTAAAGATGGAATAAGGTTATTGAAATTAAACTAAATTGATTAATTAATTATTAGTAAAAAAATATGAATATTGTATTAGGTTTTAAGGTGTGCATTGTGTAAATGTTTTTAGTTTGATTACTTCTTTTTTTTTAAATGCTTATATTAACCATACTATTTAAACAATTTTCTCTATTATAATATAGCATCACTAGTTATGTGATAGTAAAACTTTTGAGATTTATATACACAGTATATATATAAACACTCACTTATAAATGTTTGTATATTATTCTTTTAAAATGTTCTAGTAGACTATTATTAGGGGACAAAATGTTCCACAACAAAAATTGTTTTTCATTTTTTAGCTTTAGATGTATAAACTTTTTCTTGTTATAATTTCTTTTTATTTGTTCTTTCATGATTGTAATGTAGCTAAATTATATTCAAATCAAGAGAAAAAACGTTTGTTTTTTTTTTTTTCAATTTTTTCTCCCTGCAATATTAATCTGTTATGACTCCTTAATCAATAAAGATTATCAAATATTAGTTTTTATTTAAGAAAATTGTAAAATTTGAATATATTATTACTTGGATGTTTTGGTGTTGATAATTTTTTTGAACACTTGATAAACCTTTTACGTTTTAAAAGATTATTTGAATTTAATTTTGTTCGCTACTGCAGATAACTTCTATTTAATATTCTTTTTATCTTAGTAAAATCACTATTTAATGCTTTTTTGTCTTAATCTTCTCATCAATTTATTAAGAAACATTCAAAAGCATCTCATCACGTTGATTGATATTTTCTTTTAATTACATTCTATTCTCATTAGCGGTTACATTATTTATTAAATTGATATTGACTACACAAGGTAAGTACTTCAGAAAATGTTTTTATTATCTTTCTCAGTCTGATGTTATTAATACGTTATCATTTTATAGGAAAGAAATGGTCGAATGTGTGCGCAGCTTGTGGAAGGAGTTACAAGTACAAAGGTGACCTTTCTCGTCATCTGAGATATGAATGCGGTGTTGAGCCGAAGTTCAAGTGCAGTGTTTGCCATAAAAGATTTAAGCGGAAGACCAATTTGAAAGCCCACGTAATCAGGCACTATTTTGGTGCTGGAAATGAAGGATATAATGTTATCGATATCAAAAAACAGTAGCATCTAATTATAGTTTGAATAAAGTTCTTGAAATTAAACTAAATTAATTAATTAATTATTATTACAAAATCATAATTAGGTTTTTAGGAGTAAATGTTTTGAGTTTGCTTACTTTTTTTTTTTTTCTTATATTTTATCAATCCATTTTATTTTAATGATCTATTTTACCCATTTTCTCTGTAATAATTTATAATATAAATCATTAGTCATGTGATAGTAAAACTTTGAGATATATATATATATATATATATATATATATATATATATATATATATATATATATATGATAGTCTTAGAGCATTTTAAAAGAATAGTTACATTTAAGAGTGTGTATACATGCATGTACAAACATATTGTATGAACATTATTCTTTTAAAATGTTCTAAGACTATTATCAGGAGATAATATGTTCCACAACATATATTAATTTTATTTGTTTAGCTTTAGGCATATCAACTGTTTTTAGTTATAATTTCTTTTGATTTGTTCTTCCATGATTGTGAAGTTTCAAAATTATATTGGAATTAGGAGAAAAATCTTTGGTTTTTATCGCAGTTTTAGTAGTCAGCCTCTTTAATGAATTAAGATTACAATGTGCAGTGATTAGTCAATGAGTACAGTTACACAAGCGATCAGTTTCAAAACCGGATCTGTCCACTTTAAAATTCTTTATAGAAGGCACTAAAAACCTATGGTTGTGCCCTATTTGATCTGTAACACTGTAACATAATATGATATGTAATAAAAAGTAAAAATTTATATTATATTGTAAACCAAAATGGAAGTGGTAATAGCACTTCTACCTCCAGTGCCAATTGTAAAATCTCACACTATATGTTTGTTTCAAATTTGCTATTTTTAAAAAAAAGTGATCTCTTTGGTAGTTGTTAGCGTTGCATGAACAGATTTTTTTTTATCACATAGCTATCTGAAATAATAACAAGCGTTGCAGTGTCATTAAATAAGAACTAGAAAAAGTAGTTAAAAATGGGTTAAGTTGTAAACTGCTTAAATGCTACGTATTTAAAACTATACCTATATCTACTAAAAAAGTAGATATTGTTGCGTCAGCCAATACCAAACCCAACATCGACTGTGTAAAATCGATTTTAATTAATAAACAAGAAAGTTTTTAGTCCAAAAGATTGTCCAGTGTGGGACAGCCCTACCTAATGTGGGATGTCTTATCACTTTAGTCTAGTGCTACGTGTTTCCTGATCCACTATCACACAACAATAAATAGTAAAAGAATATTTGTTCACATTTTAATTATAAATTGAGATTTTAAATGCTCATTTTTAATTTCCTTTCTACTACTGAACCTAAAAACCTGCATCACTTCAAGCCATGAAGGGTCTTGGGTTCAGTAATTGGCAACGGCCATTCGCCTTTCTATTACTATAGTAGTTTAATCTAAATTGACGTTCATTGACAACACAAGGTAGGTGTGAGGGCTTGAAACTAAAAATTAGCTTCAACATGACTGAAATTTTTATTCCTGGTTGCTTTTGTGTACTTTTGGAACTAGAAATTTTTGCTATGGGAATTTTTAATAAAAGTTTTTATAGAACATTAATTTTAAAGTTCTGTTAAAGCAATTTAACTAAAGCAACATAACCAAAAAATTATAATTGTACAAGGCATTCTTAGCTACTTAGTATCATTTTGAAACAGCTCTCATTTCGATTCAAGAAAGTTTATAATGCTAAGAAATGTTGAATTCGGTATTTATTACACTCTCACATTTATTAAACTCTCTTACAAAGCTTTAGGTTTCTTTCTTTTTATTTAAAAAAGCCCTGTTCTCTTGGCTCATGAAAATTTTCATTGAATATATCATCTTTTGTTTTATAATAAACCTAGAACTTAATAACAAAAAAGTTCTTTGGAACTTTTATTGTAAACACTTTTTTTTCAAAAGATTTCCTCGAAACTGTTGAAACAAGGTAGGTGTGAGGGCTTGAAACTAAAAATTAGCTTCAACATGACTGAAATTTTTATTCCTGGTTGCTTTTGTGTACTTTTGGAACTAGAAATTTTTGCTATGGGAATTTTTAATAAAAGTTTTTATAGAACATTAATTTTAAAGTTCTGTTAAAGCAATTTAACTAAAGCAACATAACCAAAAAATTATAATTGTACAAGGCATTCTTAGCTACTTAGTATCATTTTGAAACAGCTCTCATTTCGATTCAAGAAAGTTTATAATGCTAAGAAATGTTGAATTCGGTATTTATTACACTCTCACATTTATTAAACTCTCTTACAAAGCTTTAGGTTTCTTTCTTTTTATTTAAAAAAGCCCTGTTCTCTTGGCTCATGAAAATTTTCATTGAATATATCATCTTTTGTTTTATAATAAACCTAGAACTTAATAACAAAAAAGTTCTTTGGAACTTTTATTGTAAACACTTTTTTTTCAAAAGATTTCCTCGAAACTGTTGAAATGGAACATTTTCAAAAAGTTTCAAGCCATGGTAAGCAGTTCAGAATGTGTTTTATTTTATTTCTTTATCTGATTGTATTCCTTTAATAATACGCTGTATTATCTTACAGCTGGAACAAAATGGCCAAATGTTTGTTTCATTTGTGGAAGGAGTTACAAGTACAAACGTGATCTTTGTCGCCACCAGAAGTATGAATGCGGTGTAGACCCTATGTTTAAATGTGATATTTGTCATAAAAAATTCAAGCAGAAGAGCAATTTGAAAGCCCATGTTATTAGGCACTATTTTGTTGCTGGAAATGAAGGATACAATGTTGTCGATATTAAAAAAGAGTAGCATCTAGTTAAACTTTGAATAAAATTCTTGAAATTAAACAAAATCAATTAATTAATTATTATTAAAAAATCATAACTATGTTTATAATCATAATCATAATTTAAGAAATGCATAGTGTAAATGTTTTTAGTTTGATTACTTTTTTTTTAGATGTTTATCAATCCATTTGATTTTAATTATCTATTTTAACCATTTTCTCTGTTATAATTTATAATAATGAATATATTCTCCTGATATTAAAAAAAATTAGTGTCAAATTAATTAATTTCAATTAAAGTTCTTATATTTGTTATATTCTATTATGTTATTTTTGTTTTAATCTTATATTTGTTAAAACTACAATTTTGTTGTTATTATCTTATTAAAATTATCGTTTTAAGGATACTTTGTTTTAAATTAGATTAATTATAGAAATAAATATGTATTGATTGAGATTGATTGTATTGATTTAAAATCTATATTCATATTTCTCTTATAACATCACGATCTGTGAGATTAAAAAAACTCTTAAAACATTTATATTATGATGTATGAGTGTATACAGATGAACTTAAAGTTCCTTGGAACTTTTATTGTAAAGACTTTTTTCAAAAGAGTTCCTTTGAAACTATTTAAATAGTAGAACTTTTTTTAAAAATCCATGAAAGTTTCAAGACCTGGTAAGAGTTTCAGAATGTTTTTATTTTATTTCCTAATCTTATTGTATTTATTTTATAATTCACTGTATTATATTCCAGCTGGAACAAAATGGCCAAATATTTGTTTCACTTGTGGGAGGAGTTACAAGTACAAACGTGATCTTTGTCGCCACCAGAAGTATGAATGCGGTGTAGAGCCTATGTTTAACTGTGATATTTGCCATAAAAAATTCAAGCAAAAGACCCATTTGAGAGTCCACGCTATTAGGCACTATTTTAATTCTACTGATATTCAAAAAAAGTAGTGTCGAATTAATCAATTTCGATTAAAGTTTTTAAATTCCTGATTTATATTTGTAAAAATTTCAATTTTGTTATTACCAGATTAAAATTATTATTTTAAGTTTTAATTATACTATTTTTTGAATTAGATTACTTATATAAATAAATATGTCATTGAATTGATTTAAAATAGTCTATATTCATATTTCTCTTGTCGCATCACTATGTGTGTGCTTTTTAAAAATTCTATAAATGTTTCAAGTTCTGGTAAGCTTTTCAGAATCTGTTTTTATTTTATTTTATTATTTTAATAATACACAGTATCATATTACAGCTGGAACAAAATGGCCAAATGTTTGTACCACTTGTGGAAGGAGTTACAAGTACAAACGTGATCTTTGTCGCCACCAGAAGTATGAATGCGGTGTAGAGCCTATGTTTAAGTGTGACATTTGTTATAGAAAATTCAAGCAGAAGCACAGTTTGAAAGTCCATGTTATTAGGCACTATTTAAATTCTACTGATATTCAAAAAAAGTAGTGTCAAATTAATCAATTTCAATTAAAAATTTTAAAGTCCTTATTTATATTTGTTAAAACTACAATTTTGCTATAACCACATTAAAATTATTATTTTAAGTTTTAAGGATACTGTTTTAAATTAGAATAATTATATGAATAAATATGTCATTGTATTGCTTTAAAATAGTCTATATTCATATTACTCTTATCACATCACTACGCGTGTGATTAAAAAAACTCCCAAGACATTTACATATATGATGAATGAGTGTATTTAGGTGAACAGTAATTACTAAAAAGTTTCTTTGAACTTTTATCATAAAAATTTCAAGCCCTGGTAAGCTTTTCATTTTTTTTTTTTTTTAAATTTTATAATCTTATTGTATTATGTTAATAATGCACTGTAATTTCTTACAGCTGGAACACAACGGCCTAATGTTTGTTTCACTTGTGGAAGGAGTTACAAGTACAAACGTGATCTTCGTCGCCACAAGAAGGATGATTGCGGTGTTGTGCCGAAGTTTAAATGCAATGTATGCCATAAAAGATTTAATCGGAAGACCAATTTAAAAGTTCATATTTTCAGGCACTTTTTTAATTCTCCTGATGTTTAAAAAAGGTAGTGTCAAATTAATGAATTTCAGTTAATGTTCTTTAATTTATCTTTTATTAAGTTATCTATGTTATATTATAATTGTTAAAACTACAATTTTGTTGTTATTATATAATTAAAATAAGTTTAAGGATATTATGTTTTAAATTAGATTACTTATATGAATAAAAATGTCAATGTATTGATTTAAAATTGTCTATATCCATATTTCTCTTATAATATCACTGTCTATGATAAAAAAAACTCTTAAGATATTTATATATATGATGTACGAGTATATACAGGTGAACTTAAAGTTCCCTGGAAGTTTCA
Source organism: Rhaphigaster nebulosa (assembly GCA_948150685.1). NCBI lineage: Eukaryota > Metazoa > Arthropoda > Insecta > Hemiptera > Pentatomidae > Rhaphigaster > Rhaphigaster nebulosa. The sequence goes on from OX411309.1 coordinate 17,699,968, forward strand.
TTGTCAAAATTTTTTTCAAAAGAGTTCCTTCGAAATTGTTAAAATGGGACTTTTTAAAAAAGTTTCAAGGCCTGGTAAGCGTTTCAGGATGTTTTTATTTTATTTCCTAATCTTCTTGTATTTATTTAATAATACACTGTATCATCTTATAGCTGAAACAAAATGGCCAAACGCTTGTATCACTTGTGGAAGAAGTTACAAGTACAAACATGATCTTCGTCGCCACCAGAAGTATGAATGCGGTGTAGAGCCAAAATTTGAGTGTGGTATTTGTCATCGAAAATTCAAGCAGAAGATCCATTTGAAAGTCCATGCCGCTAATAAACACTTGGAATTTTGCTGATATTTATGTTTCGAACAGAAATGTTAATATTTTTAATATTAAATATGTTATGAATGTGTATAAAGTGTGCAAACACGAAAACTGTACTTACATAATTCTTTGATGATTTAATTTGTTTAATTACCCCTAAAAATTTATCTGTGGGATTAAGTTATTGTATTTTAATTCATAGCATAATACATCTGTGACTGATAAAGTGTGCTGTGTTATGCATCATAGTTTGTGTGAACCCATCGTATTTGGGTAGCATCACTCAATGAATAAATTGTTTGTTTTTTTATACTTAATTTTAATATGTAAACTGTTTTTAGCTATTAATTCTATGAATCGTATCATTTGACAATTGTGATACAGCTACAGCTAAATATATTAAAATAAATAGAAAAATATATATTTTTTTTTTAAATTCCTGTAATCAAACCTTCATAGCTCGTTTATTAAAAATTATTGTGATTTTTCATAGTTAGGCAATGAGTAATTAATTTAAATATCATATTTCATAAGATATCTATTTTTCTAACAAATAGATGATTATCAATGACAAAAATATTGCCAAACAGGCTTATTTTATACAATGCCTTGCCCAAAGTTTATTTTTAACTGGTGTATGTATGTGTGTAAATTTATATATATATATATATATATATATATATATATATATATATATATATATATATATATATATATTGTAATATACACCTTTTTTCAGATTATAGGTACGTAGTAAATAATTGTTTTAGATATCTTAAATTAGGTTTAATATTTGGAAATAGGGATTCTCACGAAAATAATACAACATTTATTTATCCTGACTGCAATCATCATAAATTATAATAAAAAGTGTGTTTGTTATCACAAATGGAACCAAAATAGACGCTTGGCATTTTAAAACATGGCGGCTCTATGTTTGACTTCAACAGAACCTCTGCCATAATGATCGAGTGGGTGAAGATGATCAATTTGTCAATACTTCGACAATAAACCTGATCTAAGAAAATCAAAAAGAAGTCTAGTAACCCACCCTGAGATTAGAGTCAAACTTAAATAAAACAAATAAAAATATAAAAAAGGGAAAATAAGTTTAATTTATTTATTTCCCCAAAAACGGAACGTTACAGATTTTTTTTTTTTTTTTCCCTTTTTTTTATATATTTATTTGTTTTATTTAAGTTTGACTCTAATCTCAGGGTGGGTTACTAGACAATCAGACACAGACACACGGAACTATTACTAATACAAAACATATGAATAACGTGAAGCGTCAATATATCTTAAATTTAACACTTAACACTTTAAAAACGATATCAGGTCTTTGAAGAACGACAGTCGTGGTCTATGGGATATAAATAAATGTGTTACCAAATGATGTGGATCTGGTGGATGAAGTTTCAGGGGAACTTTTAAGACGTCTACGCCGGTGCCTGGTCTTCACAAGAATGGCTACTTTTCCTTTGTTGTCCGTTACCCTCTCTAGCTTTCAAAATGGCGAACTGCCATTTTGATTATCTAATACAAATGGACCATTTATGATTTTCTTAAGTTCTCATTTGATGAAAATATCTTCTACTTCTTTTTGATTTTCTTAGATCAGGTTTATTGTCGAAGTATTGACAAATTTATCATCTTCACCCACTCGATCATTATGGCAGAGGTTCTGTTGAAGTCAAACATAGAGCCGCCATGTTTTAAAATGCCAAGCGTCTATTTTGGTTCCATTTATGATAACAAACACACTTTTTATTATAATTTATGATGATTGCAGTCAGGATAAATAAATGTTGTATTATTTTCCTGAGAATCCCTATTTCCAAATATTAAACCTAATTTAAGATATCTAAAACAATTATTTACTACGTACCTATAATCTGAAAAAAGGTGTATATTACATTTCTCCCTCCTTCTGGTTAAAAAAAATAATAATGATATTATATATAAAACATGATTATATATAATATGATATGATTGATAAACATGTAAAAAAAAAAACAATTAAACCATATATATATTTTTTTATTTTAGCTCTTTAAACAAGTTACTAAAAATGTTTTAAAAATTTTAATTTTCAATCTTTAAAAAAGCTACTAAAAATGGCTTAAAAATACATTCAACAAACAGATTAGTGTTTCTGATAACTTTAAGAATTCTTCATAAGAATAATATTGTTCTTCAGATCACTGATTAAATATTTAAAAAACTTGAATCTTCCAATTATAATAGTCTTATATTAAAAGAGTGAATTTTTCAGAAATTACTGTAAAACTAATATCAATTCTCATGTTGGCAAGAATTTCTTATATATTAGTATCAAACATTTTAGAACAAATTTTATAAAATGTTTTAAATTGTAATCTCTTTAAAACTAAACAAATTTATGGTATGATCACAAGAATACTATTTATACATTAATTCAGCTTGGAAACTCAATAACCAAAATGCTTGGACTATGAGACTATGGGGAAAGATCCCAGTACTTAAAAAAACAATTTTGTTTCTATTAATCATTCAATTGAAAATTATTCAACCATAATAATAAAAAATAATATAAATATATGCTGGAATTTGAAAGGTAAAAGATATTTGTAGAGTTCACTAACATTGCTAGAATACTTGTGATTAATTATATATATAGTATGATTACTTGTCTGTTAGGGGGAGGGAGGGGAGAGACATTTCTATGAGTGGCAATAAAAAAATAATTCAATTCAAATGAAACATGCTATATTAGTCCTGAGTACCATGGGTTCCTTCATTTAGGACATCACACATAACTAATTTGAAGAAAGACTTTGGTACCATTTACGTTCAATGAATTTTATCATGGAATTATCTGGAATATTTAGAATGTAACTTGAAATATTACAGGGCATCTTCAAATTTTGTTCTCCCAATAACGTGTTTTGTTAGTTTATTAAAAAAAGAAACTTAATATTAATTTTTACATAAGAAAAGGAAGCACACATAGCTACAAACTATAATTTTTCAAAATTATAACAATATTATTTAATTGTACATTGTCATAAACATAAACCATTTATCACAAGGACATATCTAATTCATTTACGGAGATGTTATTTAGTTGAAGAATTCAATTTTAGCCCTAATTCGTAAACAATTCCTACACCTTTTAGAGGGGAATGAACCCTTTCCCTTTTTCACAAGCTTGGTTATTTACAAAGAACTCTATTCATTGTTTTATTCTTTATATCAATGTCATCTTTATTTACTAGTAGATAGATTTAAGAATTTTAAGATAGAAATATGTAAAAAAAATGTATTATTTTTATCTAAGAGCTCACTATCTAAGAAGAAGAAACAAGAAGCAATTTTCTTTTATTTTTGGGTACAGGTAAAAAGAAAACCAAACTCGAAGGTAAAATTTATTATCAGCACCCCAAAACAAGTGCAAGTAACGATTTTTAACTTCCTAATCATTAATATGAGGTTGAAAGTGGAAAAAATAGTTTGGGGTCCCAAAAAAGGATCCTCATGGTACTTAGCTTTCATGAGACCTTTGGTATTTGGAAGGTTAATATCCAGAGTGGTATCCTTAGGACTGTTAAGCTTTAATGAGACCTTTGGTTTTTGGAAGGTTAATATCCAGAGTGGTATCCTTAGCACTGCTAAGCTTTCATGAGACCTTTGGTATTAGGAAGGTTAATATCCAGAGTGGGATCCTTAGGACTGTTAAAAAGTGCGAGGGACAAATGTCTGACAATAAAAAGATTCAATTTTCTGGGTTCAATATTTTCAACTTAGCATCAACTAACTTGACAAAAATTCCATCATTGAACTCACGCCAGTAGTCGAGATGGAGAAAATGAGGGAAGTAGTGCTAAGATGGCTAGCATAAATTCTATTACATAAATTGAATGATAGGAAATTCTATGTTGTTTTTTATGAAAAGAGTATGGTCTATCTAACATTACCAGGGGTGCCCACAGAGAGGGGAGTGGAACAAAAAGTAGCCTTTTTTGGGTTTTCCAGAGGGGGGGGGGGAGAGCGTTGTTTGAAGAAGAAATAGAAAAAAACTACAATTATATAAGTGGTGGTCCAGACAAACTAGGACAGGAAAGGGTAAACGTTTTTTGTAGACTAAAATTTTGATACATCCTAGTTTTTTTTGGGTAATCTGAGGTTTTCTGATAGAAGTTTTGCCCGGAGCCTTGGTTTTCCCTCTATATCTAGGAAACCTGTTTTATTCAAACAAGGCCTTTCTCTATCAAATTAAATTAGACAAGATGTTTTACACTTTATGTCCAAAAACTATTTCAATACTACCAACCTTTAAGCGGCTATAGCCCAATTAAAATAAGGCCAAATTCTCAAAAAGGGTTAAAAACGCGATTAAAGGCTCTTCACGTCCGATTTCTATAAAGACTACCATGGTTACACTACTTATTACCATACATAATATTAAACTTTATGGAATACGCAAACAAATATTTAAAATGCACATTAATATTTGGTGTATCTCAATAAGCAGAGGCCCAACAAATTAATCTTCTTTATCTCTTCGTTGGATTTCAGTAAAAAAAAAAAAAAAAAAATGTCGACCAGAAAGCAACAACGTTCATCATAATCTCCAATGCAGGCAGTTAACAACCAACCTTTTAAAAAGCATATCGTGGCTTTATGCTATAAGTGGCTGAGACAATTTCGTCCTCTTCAATCAATATAAATGGATGTTTGTGAAAACAATCCAAAAATCCCGATCTATTTGCAATTTTGAGTGTTTTCTAAAAATCACAGGTTACTTACCAGAGCATAGAAAAGGCAGAGGAACGTTTCCTGGTTTCATTCTATGGGCATGGGCGTACACAGAGGGTCTTGTTTCCCTCTACCCAAAAATCAAAAGAATAATTATTAAATTGTGAAAAAGAGAAAAAAAGAAAATTAAGTTTAAAAAAAGAGGGGTGGGAAAATTATTTTTACTTCCTAACTTGAACTTAGTTTTTAAAATTGTTCAATTTATGGATATTAGTAGAGTTTTAGGATCTTGCGATGCCTTTTGAAAGCCTCTACTAACTTCGAGTTATAATGGAAGCCTCAGCTTCAACTAAAACAGATCAATGACATTAAGAAATCAACAATTTTAACGAACAGAAATATTATGCGTTAAGTAAAATTTTTATACCGGCAGAAATGATATTCTCAGGGAACCAAACAGCTCTCACGTGAATTTCTACATCATTGGCGAACATGTGCTGAAATCACGATAATGAAAAACGTAGTATGACATCCTGAAATTAAAACGAGGTGAATTCTGCTCCAGACAGTACCAAAACAGTGTATTTCATGAAGTTTAATAGCTTTTTATACTTCTTCAGCGCGCTCTTAACGGTTGATCGTAAAGACATTTTTTATGGACATAAAATGCAGACATTTTGTCTTCTTTAATTTCGTATAAGTTGGTCTTTTCGAAAAAAATAATAGTTTCCGAGATATTGGTAAAAAAAAAAAGAAGAAAACAAAAATACAAAATATTAGTCTTTTGCAAACATTAAGTATCTGTCAGCAAAGTTCAGCGACACAAAAAACTAGGGTGACCACAATTTACAACTACAACAAAACTTTCCTCTATTTTCCTACACATTGTATTATAAAACAAACATTAAAATAATGTAATTTGCTTATTTATAATAATAATAATGGATTCACATTAAAGAGCAGTAACGGTAAGTTAGGAGGGGGAGGGGGCACCCCTGAACATTACCTTAAAGTTTTTAACTGAGAAACAAAATTGAATTGGGGAGTCCAAGGGAGGAAAACATATATTTCAGAAGAGGCTCAGATCCAATTACAATACATTTTGATTTATTACAGTTCAGAGAAAGATGGATATGGTTAGCTCAAGAGCTAATTTTATCAAGATGCTGTTAGTAGAGGTCTTTAACTATCAAGAAATAAATTCATGATTCGATTGATCCAGTGCAAAGTGCCAGATTTTCACTAAACGAATTATGATCAGCCATTCATAAAAATAAATTATTTTTTTATATTTTCTTATAATATGGAATAAATAGTCAGGATGCAGTCAACATATTTTTTTATTGTAAAAGCTGACGTTTCAACTAGCCCTGATGATGCCTTTTATATTTGATTAGAAACTGATCAAGTTGGATCTTTCAATTTCTGGTGTATCGGTGTGTATCCAATACTAGGCTTTTTTATTTTATTTTTTAATATTTGCACTAAGTGGGATTTCAGAAGATGTTCTTCAAAGCACTGTCGCATTATCAGAGGCTCCTGCCGAAGTAACCTGTAGGTCGCCGCACTACCACTCTCAGGCTCCATTCGTGCTTTGTATTCAATTGTAACATTCGTATTCATTGGAATTATTACTGTTTTAATTAGATATTAATTAAAATAATCAGAGGTGTCAACTTCCGCTCACGAGCTAAATAAAACCCCAACGGATCCTTTTCAGTTGAGGTCTTACTCTAATTTCAATTATTACTGCTTTAATTAGATCACAGCTGTCGAGATATAAAAAAGCCCCCAACTATTCTTTTCAGTTGAGGTATTCTTAAGATTCTTTTCTCTTACCGTAATTTAAATTATTACTGCTTTAGGAACAACTTCTCCAGACCAATGGAAGCCGACAGCACTAATAGCTTCAAATAATATCTAATTAAAGCAGTAATAATTCCAATGAATACGAATGTTACAATTGAATACAAAGCAGTTAGCACAAATGGCGCTAGCAAGTGCTAGTCCTGAGACCTTCCTCAACAGCAAATGATAGCGCGTCCCCATTGTTAAGTTGTATCCTAAATTGATTAATTATCACTCTCATAAAAATGAATATGATTGAAACTTGGGCTTACAAGTAATATTTAAACATAATCGTCTAAGGAACATTAAAAAAAAAAAGAAAAAAAAAAAAAGAGGAAAACGTAGCATAAAATTTTTTTTAAAGGTATTTGAACTTTGTAACATTAAATCCACTCTTAGCCCACATTGCCTTGCTGTTTGTAGATAATAGGATAATGTGTTCAATATCCACCAGATTGAAGTGACAGGTAATCACTTTATAAAGGTTTGGTATACCCCAGGAGTATTCCCTGATCCAATAATTGATCTTACATTAAGAAAGAATCATTGACAAAGACAAAAATTAGGTTTTATAAATTTTAAATAAAAAATTAGAATCTGATAATTCATATTCAAATTTCAGCCTCAGTTAATTATTCATTACATTACCAATTCATCTGGCCAAAGAAAATCCGAAATAACTTTCTTATTAGATAAATACAATTTTTTCACTTTCCTAGAAAACTCCTGAATAGAACTTTTGATAATAGGCGAAAACTGGAACTTGACAAACAAACACTTTTTCATATTTATGCCATTTTACAAAACAGTTTTAAATTGAAAATAATAAAGGAAAAACGATAAAATAGGAAAAATAACAACACATTTACATTTATTTTATTTCAAACAGGCTACAGGTTATTTATGTTAAGATACAAAGTTGTGTACAATCGATTTGATAAAACATTTTTTCTTTTTTCATTATTTTACAAAAAATCATTCAACGACAAATTGATCGCATATTCTTCATTAACAAAAATATATTATGTTTGATCTTGCATAAACAATAAAATGAGTGGATAAAACATTTAAATATTTGATAAGATTAAAAGGATAAGAAAAAAAAAATTAATTGTTGATCAAGAGTTTTTCTCCTTTCCCCTATCCACAAAAAATAATAAATGAAATAAAATATAGATATATATATATATTCGGGATTTTTTTTTTTTTTTTAAATCTAAAACAAATCTTTTAGTAGAGCATATTAAAGGTTTCCATCTTCCCGAAACAAATCTTTACGTCAGAAAAGTACTCTTGAAAATTTCAAAAACTCTTCTTTGCTTAAACATCCAGTCTCAGAGAGTAAATATATATAAAGATATATATCACTAGTTCAGAACTCATAGTGTAAAAATATCACAATATATGACACTTGCTAATAGGTAACCACCTCACCAACTAGCATTAAATAATAAAATATAATTAATAATTATAGGATAATTTATTTAAATTATACTATTACGTTTGATTTACAATTCTCTCCTAATCTCTATGTTACAAATTAGGAGTCGGCCCCAATCCAATGAAATTTTTCAAAATAACATAAGGCTTTCTTGGATTAAGAAAAAGAAAAACAATAGAATAATAAAAGTTTACTTACATCTAATCGAGTTTGATTATATTTTTATAACTGTTCAATGACCGAAAGAAATCCTCAATGCCTATAATATGGCAATCTGGAATGTGATATTAAAATAGTTTTTTTATCTGACACAAAACCAGCTGCGATATTGTAAGTCATGACCGACAATTATATCAACTTCATGTCAGTTAAATTCAAATCATCTACAAACAGCAATCGAATTCTCTTAATAACAAACACTTCACAAAAAATGAATGGCACTACTATATCCGTGTGATCAAATGCAGAAGAATGGCTAAAAACTATTGTAATCTATTTTGAGATCAGCAGTTATTCTCTACTGGTTTTATATCAAATTGAATAGTTGCTTCATCATAGAAAAATTACAGAAAGAGTTTCAGCTTAACAATTAAAAAATCTTATCTTAAGATTAATACAACTAGACAATAAATAAATAATCGAAATTAAATAAAAATATAGCTTCGTATTCATTATTAGCTGTCTTGAGTTTATAAAAATGTTTAGATGGCACAAAAACTTGATATAATAATCAGTTCAATGATCTAGGACACTTTTTTTTATTATTGTAAGTGGTTCTTACATCAAAAGGATCAATTATAGTTCCACTGATCCAGATAAATATGTCCTTTGATTCATAATAATTTTTTGACGAATCGTGGTTTAAATGACTAGGAAACAGAAGTAGAGAATAACTACCGTGGATGAAAAGCACTGGTATGTATGATACATACCGACCATCACAGCATCACGCTCTATGAATACAAACTAAACATCGTTGTCGTACAAGTGAACAGACTTTAGGCATAACAATATTGACTACATGGTTGAAGACTACCCCATATGTTATATGCATTCAGCATATCTCGCTATCCTTCAGTTCATATCATGGGACATGAGATCACAATTAAAACTGGTCATGGTATAAAACAACCATGAGCTCACACAACAATAAAAAAAAATCTCATCAAGTTTCTTTCTTTTTTTTACAATATTTTTTTTTTTTTTACAAATACATTAACATATTTCATTTAATTAATGAAACAAAAAAGACTGAGCATAATGCCGACTTACATATTAAACAAGTAATTATTATCGTGTAGGCCTTATCACAATATACTTTTAAAACTGTAGTTTCCAATTTAACGATCTCCGTAGAATATAAAGTACAAAATAAAAACGAAAAATAAACACGCTACTTCAAGCTTGCATTTTGCCGATATACAAGAAAGCTATTTACAATGTGAAATACATTTTTCTGTCCTCCTTAGTATTTTCCATTTATAACTTATTTATCTTATTTAATGTTTACAGTTTGTTTGTTTTTAATTTATTTTTGATTCTCTTGGAGGTTCTAATCTCCCGGGTGTTCAGGGCAACTTCTATTAACTTCAAACCATCTGTCAATACAGCTGAAACAATAAAACAAGATATCGATTTAAAAAAATAAAAAATACAATAATACAAAAGTGTAACACTTTAAAAAACAAACTATTGCAATTATATGGTTTTCATTAAATTATAATTTAAATTTATATCTCTAATTTTAAATATACCTCATGACAACTTTAATTATATAGATTTAGCTAGACTAACTTAAATTAAAATGCATTCACAAAATATACAATGATGCCAGAGGTTCTCATTTCCTGCATCGAATGCCTTGGATACAATCAGGATGGATAGCAACCAAAAGATTGTCTTAAGAAAGTAAAGGAAAGGTCAGTTTAGATCATACCCAAGTTTTGAACCAACTAAAATGGCTTTATATTTTGGCTAAATAAGTGACTTAGCAGTAGGGAGAGATAGAGATAGCATTACCGGAACCTACAACTCGCTACGATGAGTGCTCCATGTGGGCCTGAAACTCTCACCTACCTCAGTCACTCACTCTGCACTTCACTTTAGTATAGTATAGATTACTACCAGGTTATTACCTTGATTACGGGACCATCCCCACCTGCTACATATAGGGGATTTGATAAACTAATAACCCTGCTATCTTTTTATCAATATGCACTGGACACCACACATCGGTTACAGCAAATAGATAGTAAGGTCCGTTTGTCTTGGTATACTTATTACATGCAAATTTAACTGGATGTAATGACATATCGGTAATATTGACTTGATTTTCATTCAGCTTGGGAATAAAAACAATTGTTATAAAGGCGCGGCAGTGAAAAAAGAGAAGAGAGACTCAGCTCAAAATGTAAACAAATCTTGTAAACATTTTCAAGGAAGGAGATGATGAGCAGTCACTTTCAATGGGAGATGCTTTGAACTCCATTCACACTTTACAAAAGTTTTTTCTAATGAACAATGACATTCAGAGCAACATCAAAGGGAGTATTAATGCCATTGAAACTAAAAGATCTTATCAATATTATATAAACAAATGCTCTATGCAGTCCTGCACAACTGATTTTATTTTATTAAACAAATTTAATGTTTATAAATATACAATCTATGTAATATAATGTAGAAATTTTGTTTGAAAAATAGTGTAAAAATTAAAAAGAATATTCTACAAATCGCACATCCTGAATGAAAGATATACAACTCAAAATTGCTACCTTTAGACATTTTAATGGTTGGGCCTCTATCATATCCAAGAGCAGCCGGCTCTCAAATACGAACATCAGGCCAGACCATTAGACACAATAGGTGATCTACCAGCAACTTGTGTTAAAGAAAACGTCCTGAGGTCTCTAATATAGAACTTAACCTGTGTCTAATGTTTGCTCTAACAAACACATTTTTTGATTTGTGTCCCTTTTGTTCTATGCGATATAGATGTGTAAATCTATATAAAAATTATGGGAACAATAAAGTAAAAGTAAATTCCTATTTTTGATAATTTGTTTTCAACATTTTTGAAACTTTCCCTCTTCAAGAGTTGGTATTGGTTATAACGAACACTGGCTATTACGACAAAAACCGACTACCCCCTTCAGAGTCGTTTTAAACAATATCCAGTGTAGTTTAAGGAAAAGCAGAAAGTGAGAGTTGAACAAGATACACCAGAAGGAACTAACTATAAAAGAAACAGAGCCAATGGTTGTGCTGTTAAGAGTAGTAGCAGCAGTTTTCACCAATATAATAATACATTAAAATCATTTGATAAGAATAATATATGAGTATTACTTATGTCCATTAATAAGATAACAATTAAATGAAGTACAGGCTAGATTATTTAATAATCTGAAATATAAATAGGGAAGATCACTTATTTTTCCCATTCTTATTCTCCCATTGAATCATCAACTTAATACTAATAATAACATCAACTTTAATAACATTGCAATTAGGGATTGATAAATTATTTGCCACTTCCATAATTTTGTTTTTATTGAAAACTAGTTTCGAATGTTATACATTCAACTTCAGTTCTAAAAACACATAAAAATTCAAAAATAAGCAATTCAAAATACATTTTGATATTATAATACACATTAAATTAAATGTAATATAAAATTTTAATTTCATTGAGCATTAAGTGCTCACGGCAGATGCTCTACTCAAATGTCAATGTGACACGTTAACTTTTTAAGAATATTGGATTATTACACAGCTTTCATTATCAGTTCTATTCTAAATCTCAAAAAATATAGTGAAAATTCATTTGAAGAAGATTTTAACGTCATTTAAAGGACATAAAAGCTTTTTAAGATATAAAATATTAACCAATTATAGCTTGCAAAATGTGTGGTTTACAAAATTGAATGAAAATTCATCTTGAGGCATTATAGCATGTGAGAGTACTGATGGATACTTGGAAGAAAACTAGGCCTTAAGCTTTTAGTACTGAGACTAAGTCTACCAAGAAAGATGCGTAAATATAGTCTTCACTCACCACAAAACTACCTTTTCTCAGCTGTACATTATTGAATGGTAATTTAACATGTACTATCGATAAGAGAGAACCAAGAAATTAAAAAATTTTCCTCTAACACAAAGATTCTATAACGTACTAATAAGTACGAATAAGAGTCGATACTCAAGAAGCATTCCTAGTCTGGATGAGATATGATAACACCTTCCAGCAATCAGGATTCTTTCAGAGATATAGGATAAAGCAACTGCCAAAAGAGCCTACAAAAAAAGAAAACTTAAATGGGAAAGATATCTGCGACTTTTGTTATCAGTGCAAAACTATTATATTCACCAGATCTTTTCAGATTGTCATTAATATTGTCGCATCAAAATTATTCATAAAGTCATTCCAATAAGACAAATCACTTAAAGCAATAATTACCCTGTACTATCTAACACCAATTATTAAAGGATATAAATTCTAACAATAAATATATTATTTAAGAAAGTATAAAATTTATAAATATCTCGTGAACCATTCTTCCTATATTGTATATTTCTTATTAGTTATATACTTGGCAAATTTTCTCATTAACAGAAAAAAAAAAAAAATTAAAAAGAAACCCGGCACAATCACCAAGAAAGGAGACGGTAATTTGCAAAAAAATAGAGACAAAACCAGAATTAAGGCAATGATATGGTTTAATGTGAGATTTTACCAATTAACACTTTAGGGAACAGCTAACATTGTTGGAAAATTTAACAATATTATATGAAGCGAGTTCAGCCCTTGGTTGTAGAAATGAGAAAATTGATGATGATAATAATAATAATTAGACTAAATGTTGCTACGCACATAATTACAAGCTTGATAAGCATGCATCATCAATCTTTTTGTACTAGACACACTTGCAAAAGTGAAAGAGAACATGTGTACTAAGGAGTAGCTGATAGTAATGAAGGTTTCTTTCAGGAACTGTGTAACTGAGAGCCTGTGATGGAATTATGAACCTCTAGGCAAATTGATTTAAGAAAAACATATAATATGGAAGGTCAAAAATTGAAAATAATTAAGAAATTATAGTTGAATATTTTATGGCTTCATAACTCTTTCTGATCCCGAGAAACCGAGAGGGTTCATAGTTTCTTTTCATCTTTCTATTTAATTAAAGGTGTTAAGAATGACAAAATGTAGACAATGTCTTCATTTAACCATCCTTTACACAACATTTCTCTTTTCTCCTTTCGCATTTCCTCTTGTGGACATGGTAAAGCAGCCAAAGCTTGCTCAATGTCGTTCAAGTTTAACGTTCCATGGGTCACTGTAGTAGGTACCCTAGGTACCTTTCATCACATCCTACACGTTCATAACAATTTCGTCAAGATCAGCCCATTTTGAAACTCATTTAGTTACATTTGTCATTAACAACTAATTTTGAGTGTCTTTGATGCCAGCAACTTTTCTTCTATAAAATTTATTTCTTACCTTTTTAAGCAAAAAACATCCATCCATTTCATAATTGTGGTCATGTTTATTGATTTCATCAGATAAAAAGTAACTCTTCAATGCAATAAAAAGAATAAAAGCTAATACAAATCAATGATTTTTTAATTAATATGAATTTATTCTTTGCCAATCCTTAGCAATTTTTTGAATAACACAAACTTAGCAGTTTATTATAATTTTTATTACTATTAATTTAAAGTTGAAGTGGTTTGTCAGCATACTTCAGTACAAGCCTTTTATGTATTATGAAAAGTTTATAAATTATTATTTTACAGCAGACTATTCCTAAAATTTTTGTTATTTCATTTAGATTTTCATACGTTTTCCCTAATTTTCGATTATTATACTCTTTTGGGAATTTGAGGATTCCAATAATTTAATTTTATCTAGGACAAAAAAATATTTTCGTTTTATGAATCTGTGGAGTTAAATCTATATTAGATAAAAATTCCATAAAATTCTGTAGGCACTTCATAAAATTTTGTTTTCTATTAAATCAAAAGAATGTGCCCCAGAATCTGAAACTGAAAGTATAGTACATAACATTTTCACTAAACAGAATTTGTAGTTCAAAAATAAAAAAACATAACTTATTACCTATCTATTTTTATTGAATTTATTTGTTGTTGAATTGACTGTTTTTTCATATGTTATTTATATTTACTTTTAATTTAATAGTCTATAGCAGTGGTTCCCAGACTGTAATACGCAAAGATGTTCCAGCGAACAAGCAAAAAAAAGTCATAGATCATTTTTTTAACACATTCATTGAGGATAATTTTTTTTTTAAATTATACAATGTATCAACTATAAGATGAACAAGCAGGATCTACAATTAATTAAAATAATTTAAGGTTACCTTAGTAAAGGCAAAATCACTCAATGTTGAAGAGAATTTAGGAATCAAGTTGAGCTCCATCAAGCCTAACATTGATGCTTTTCGCCAATTTCTTACTTTTGAAGGATAAACTTTTATTTGCAGAATTTTCGGTGTTGTTTTGTGGATCTGACTGTTGAGGGAAATTAATAAATGCATGAGGGCTGAAAATATTTCATCACTAGTTATTTTATTTGTATGCTACGTTTCGGCTTCTCAATTCAAATATGTATAGCAATAAAATTACATTAAAATCCCGTCCGGACCAATTCCAATAATATAAGCTAGCCAAAAAATTAAAAATCCTTTGGGAGCCATCACTGTCATAATAGCTATTACAAGTTACACTCCCTAATTACTGTAGTAGTAGCATTTGAACATATTTATTTGAAATATGCCTGAGGATGGGGCTTGAGAGTCCGAAACGTGGCATACAAATAAATAACAAGTGGTAAAATATTTTCAGCCTTCACGTATTTATGTAAATCCCATTTCACCTTAAATCTACAAACATATATGATCAGTTGACATCCGCATGATGGTATAGGAGGATCAATCTAATTAGGGATTGATGAATTTATCAATCACTAATTAAACATATATGAAATTACTAAACTTTTTATTTGGGATTTTTGAACTTTATTATTTTCTTAAGCAAATTCGCTGTAATATTTTATATACATATATTGCTAACTTGGTTTGACAAGGTTGTAGCTGACATTTTTGGCTAAAATGAGAATATCGGTAATTCTGACTCTCTTCTGACTAACCCACAAGAGCGATTAAGAATAAAGAAACTAGCTCTATCTGTGATCTATAGAGAAATAGTCATTTTACTAATTTTTTTTTTCCTTTTGAAAGACTATATTTTGACATATTTTTTTAAAAAATCACAGATATTTTATTTTTTTATTAAATCAACTTCAAAAATTAAATTAAAACCATGTTTGTAAAGTAATAAGAGAAAATTGATAAATTTTATTTATAACGAAAAACTTTTGAGCACTTTAAAATTTCAAATTCATTTTTCTTAAAATTAAGGTTAAGGCAGTTAGAACCTTGTCAAGCCTAGATTATATTGGTTTGTTTATTAAATCAACTTTTGTAGATTAGATAGTATTTTTTTTATAAAGTCGAATCTTAAATACTAATATCATATGATCCAGGTAGAGGTAGGCCTAATTATCGGGAAAATGGAAGTGATACGCATAGACATCAAGCCTGGGAACCCCTTCAAATAATAAACCCAATCAATATTTCGATTATTTAACCAACATTGAGCATTCATTTTATGTCATCATTGTGGAATAAAAGTAATTCTCGCTGTATTTTTTTCAAAACTACGTTTATCGTTACTTATTTTAGATATTATATTTAAAGTAAGTCAAGCTATTGTTATCTACTACTAAGGTATGCAATATATTCATAAAAACCATGTTATTCTCTATTAACAGCATTGGCGTCTGTCAGACAGTCCAAGAGCAAAGTGGCACTGTTTCAAGCATACTTGTATAACGTGTCCAAGTGAAATTCTCAGTGCTTGAACAAAAAGATTGATCATGCATGCTTGTTGAGCTTATAGTTAATGCAGTTATGTGTGTAGCCACCTTAACAAATGAATAATTAAGTAAAAACAATTATTTCACCTTTTGTGGTATATGCAGAGGCATGGAAGTCTGGCTATAGTGTCTCCTTGTGTGAGCTCCTCGAGGCATATCACGCATTCACCCTTATCTTCTTTAAGGACATCCTCTGGAATAGCGAATTACGACTAAATAATTGCTCAATATCAAGTTAAATTAAAAAAAAAGAAGCATGGCATTTTCTTAGTACATAAATTTTATATAACATATAATTTCATGGGAAACATCTCCTTTTTATTTTATTTTTACTTTTTTTAATTCACTGTTACTTTTAAATAATTTATTGTTAAATTTGTTTTTTCAGGAGTATTGACAGTAACAATGCCCACAAGATTTTTACCAAAGGGTGAAAATTGTGAAGATAACTGATTAACTACATGGGTCCTCCATTAGATGGCAGTCAATGCTCCATGTGACTCAGGAGTTTCAAGACAGTTCCAAAGATCTCCTTTGGCCATTGGTTGGTGAAGTTTATAGTAAACATCAGGTGATTGAAACAGCCCGGACGACTATATAGAGCTTTATAAAGAATGGTTCTTCATCAGGTCAAACACACTTAGCACTTTCATGTAATATGAAAATGTACTCCAGGAGCTTTTTTGGAATTAGAAAGCATTTGAAAAATATTTTAGTATCCTGGAAAATATAAAGAAACTTCAAAATAAGACTTTGATCGATCAAGTGCTCACATAGTTGGAATCATGATTGACAAAAGCTGGAGGCAAAGATATTTCAATATTTAAAAGAAAAGTTCAACGAATCTGTGGGTACTTTATCGAAGACTCTGGAGAAGACAATTAAATAGTGAGGTCTATTACCTATATAGGGAAATGCTTAAATTTTTCCTTTGTCTGCCATGTCAGACAAAGGAAAAAGAAGGTTGTGGTAATCAGATTGTGGAGCGAATAATACCAAATAGTATAAGCATCCGAAACTCGAGCAATGGACACATGATAGTGATGCTAGGCACTTATTGAAGGAGGTCAAAACCAAACAACTGGTTGTTACAATGGGTAAGTTAAAACATCTGTTTTAACAAAATAGTCAAGTACAGTGATAGCCATCCTAACCATTCATCAATAAGAAAAGATAAAGGTAACTTGTATGTTGCCATGACCCCTGTAATGGGTTGATACCCGAACTTAAATGAAGAAGTAGCAGCCTAGGAAAGAAAAAAAATTAGAAGTGAGTGATCTTAATCACTTAATGGCATCTGCTATCTAAGCAGTAATCGATTCGAAAGAGTGAATTGCTTTCAAGATATGTTGAATCAGAAGTTGCTATTTCTTCTTCTGAATTTAATGAATAATTATTCTGGAAACTTAAGTTTTTAAATTAAATCTAAGCTATTCAATTCATCCCAGAGTAAGGAAGGCATCATGGCTGCTTTCTAGGCAATGCAAGATACAAGAGAAAGGGACAGACGATAAATATTGCATACAAACTATATAAATAAAGCCCAAAAAGACAAGAAGAAAGGATCTTTTAGGATGAAGCTAAACAGGACCGCTAAGAAAAAAAGTGAAAGGCTTTAATCAAGATTTGGAAGGTAAAAACTATACTGAACCCCTGATCAATCAACCTCTAGATATACTAGTCCTATAAAATATAAAGAGTCCTTTTAAGAATTTTATAGTAATACAATGATTAATTTTTTTAAAGACTCTGATAAAATAATACAAAGTAGGTACACTTGATACATAGTACTTCTTTTATAGGTACACTTATATTATTATTTCTAAGAAATAATAGTTAAATAGTTAACACTCAAAAACTTGGCATACTAGAATCAATGAAAAATTTTAAAACCATTATATTTAAACTCACCATTATATATCAGTCTGGGTTTTGTTAGGCACATTACAAGATGACATTCTATGTCGTCGGGGAGTATAAATTTTGAACAAACTGGACATTTTATTCCTAAAACAATACAAAACATAGAATTAGAATATTTAAAAAATAAAATGTCATGGTTATATTCAGAGATTTAAAAAACAAATAATACAAATAAACAAAATAATACTGTTTAGAAGACTATTAAGGAGGTACATACATACTTGCCATACAAAAGGAAAATTAAAAAGGGTAATATTGATAATTTTTTTCTTGTCATATCATCTTGACTTAAGTGGTTCAGGAAAGTAAAAATTTGACAGATGTAATCTTATACATACAATGAGCATAATTGTATCTTTAGGTAAACTCAAGTACATAATATAAGACATTAATATTACTACCTTTACATAAAACAGCTTTCAGAAATAATCGTTTTATAACTTGATCAGTTATTTTTTTCTTATCCATTATCACTTAATGGCGATGATAAACAAACTATCGAGATTAAAAAATAAAAAACGTACAATCGAAATGTTGAAAATTATTATAGGTGGTTACATCATTGAGTCAGTAGACCTATAATTAAAGAAGTAATGAAATTATCAACGAATCCGACTTGAAAAACGTCGAACTGGAATAGACCTCTCAAAATGTTGAGGTTTCAAACAGTGAAGGTTAAGCAGTAACAAAAGAAGGTTCCAGACTAAAAAAAAAAGTAATTATTTCAAAAGCCGCTAAATTTTAAAAAATTGAGAATAAGATTATTTTTTTTTCAGAAAGGAATGCTTAAAGTTCAGACATATCATTCAAAACCATCCAATTAATATTTATTAACCCACAGTTTGAATAAATTACAACAATTTAATAAATTATATAAAGGACATAACTCGACCCCTCCATCCAAAGATTGATATTGAAGATAAATGGTATGAAGTTCGTAAAAGCTGTATTGAACCTGAAACCTCTTTAGAAATTAGTTCTGATTTCAATATCTGCATAATCGCAAGACATTTGCGAACAGAAACAATTAAAAAAAAAAAGTACAAAATAAAATTTAAATTCCGCATTACTCATTTCCTTGGGAGATCAGAAATTGTTTTCCTTCAGATGAGACTATTTAGAAGAAAAACAAAACAAAATAAAAACAAGGTCATCAAACATTGTTTTTTTAATTTGTTATATTGGAATGATTTTAGCTTCAATGTGGTTATAGAATAGATGTGTAATATTTATTAATTGAATTATATAATTATCTGAAGATAAGGCTGTTTTGTGAGTGAATTGACCGTTCGGTCTGAACTAGTTTATTGATAAATTTAAACTATAAATACGCTAGTTAATTAATTAATACATTCACTCTGCAGTCATAAGCTAAAAGGCCCTAACTCCAATTAATTTTTTTAAGTATTGTACCCGAATTGCTCTGAAAACTAATCTTTATTATGGACATTAAAAAGGTCTAAAACCAATTATTAGGATCTAACAATTGGATTCGGTGCTTTATAAGGCCATAAAGGGATCTAGTATTTAGAGCAATTCAAGTGCATTAGAAAAACGTATTTAAAAAAATGATTTGGAGTTAGGGCCTTTTAATTAATCACGACAGCACTAGTCCCGGCTTTTCTTCTCTCATCTTGCAAGTTCATATGAATATATTAATATAACACTATAGGTACCAATCAAAATTTTATTACGAAAAATAAAACAATAAATTTTAGTTTGAAAAAATGTTCGCTGTCTCTCTTATACGAGGAGGTGAGAAGCCAAGAGGTACAAGTGATTTTTTTTTCTAAGATGAGAGTTAAGAGCTGTTATAGATTGTTAATGCATATAAAATGTTTTTAAAAAGTAATATTGCTCAATATTCAAGGGATATACAGCAGAGCCATAATATAAGTATAATACAAATTTAAACATTGTTGGTCTTGTCAAAAAAAAAAATATATATATATATATATATATATATATATATATATATATATATATATATATATAATACGTTTTCACAAAATTATTAAATAGTCACTTGCACTCCTTGGAAACAGCAATAATATTATTGTCAAAGGACGTTTTAGAGTAACAAAAAAAGTTTTATAAAACTAATAAAATCCGTTTTAAAGTTGAACTATTCTACATTAGAAAATATTGGAAAAAAATCTATATCGAAGAAAATTTATTATTGACAACTATAATGCCTTATCGATAGTAATATAAAAAAAGTATTTTTCCACTACATAACTTTAGAAGGCTACCTTGTCGAATATACAATTTATTATTTTTTTCTAAACATTTCTATTTGATTGGTCTATACATGAGGTACAGGACTTCAAGGAACAGTATAGCAATACACAAATTAATCAGCATCAGTTTCCGATGGATAAAGAATTTAAATATCTGAGAGTGATCTTTTTTTTTTAAATCTAGGGAATGGCTAATAAAACTATACCAGTGGTTATCTGCGGTCGTGCAACCTGGGTTTGGACTCACAACCAGGAAAGTAAGAAGTTGTTGGCAATCCGGGAAAGGTCCTCAGAAAAATATTCGGTCCTAAGAGAACAAATGAACAGTGGCGAAGAAGGAAAAACGTCGTTATACATGAGCTCTAAATAATGACGACACCGTAGTAACTGTTAAACGGTACCCTCTCAAACGGTTAGGGTATGTAGAAATGATGGAGGGAGACAGGCTAAAACTACTCAATGGCCGTAGTATGGACGATGTAGAAGCAAACCTTAGCTATGGACAAAAAGTACTCCTGAGTAACGAGTAACGAGTACAGAATATTTTACTATAATTCTCCTTACCTTAGTATGAAATAAGTCACATTTTTTGCCACGAGCTCCCTCCGGACTATAAGTAACAGTTACCCATTCGGAAAAAGCTTATGTGATGTTAATTTGACATCGTGAGAATTGACGACTGTAACAAATTCAGCAAATATCAAATCTGTAAACTAAATGGTCATTTCTACACGTATAATATGTAATTGTTGAATGCTCAAATATATTCAGGAGAATATATTTCTGTTAAACAAACATCAAAATAATTATCAAACAAAGCAATAACATATTTCGTCATTAATAAATCCTTTTTTGATTGGAGCGATAATTCAGATAGTGGTGAGTTAGTACTTAAGCCTGATAGTAGAAATGGAACAGCGATGTTATCAAAACATCGATATTTTGCTCTCAACTTACAATATATTGAAAACTACATTTCACAAGCTGAATTATTATGAAACTGAGATGTATCTCCAAGAAAATGAACCTGAATCAGCTGTGCTATAGAAGACGCATTACAATATTTAGATTAATGTACAATTTTCTGCTAATTGTATTGATATTGTATTGAAATTTATTGATAAACGCTAAAACGACATTCTTTAACTTTTGAATAAAACAGAGTTGAGCTGTTCATATATACATAAGTTTACAAACTTACTAAAAACTGTAATAATAATAATAATATTACAATAACAATATTACTATAGCTTATCACATAAAAAAAGCGACCAAGTCTAATTGGGATGTTATGAATATGAGGACATCTGTTGAGAAAGTAAAATTCAAACTTATTCAGTTAATTTTAGAATTTGTTTTGAAATTATCACTTCGTGTCAGGTAGTTTTGTCGTACTGGTATATTTCTATAAACACTCTGAAATGTGATTGTGCCATAACCAATATTTAAATCGATTGATTGAAAGATTATCGTCGAGTACCGTTTGGCATAACTCACTGAGAAAAAGAGGGAGAGGGAACATTTTCAACTTTTTTTTTTTTCATTATTGTATAAGAATTCAAATATGCTATTTTATGGAAAGTGGAATATCGTATTTACATTTAACTTGTGTAATTGTTCATTGATCAATAGCTACAATTCGTTTTAAAATAAATAAATCATCTTTATTTCAATCAACTGTTGTATTGCACCTGTTAGCTCTGGTTTATTCAAATATTTGGTCTATGGTCGAGGGCTATTTGTTGACCGCGAGATGAGTAGTCACGTACTTGTGTCATTTTCAGCATAACGATTATAATATACTTATAATATGTATGATAAAAAACGGCGATTCCACTCCGCATTATCTCTATAACCACATTGTAGAATGGTATACGAGCGAGTATGTTGTTATTATAATAACCTGATTGTCATTAATTGTAAACCAAGTATAATTTTAGGATGGACGTATTCGTAATCACAAATATGAATACGAATATATTCACACAATAAATTTTCTATGCATATGAATACGAATATATTCATATTAACAGCGTTGAATACAAATATATTTACACTCGTATTCATGCATAAGAGTTAGTATTTACAGGAGTGAATATGAATACATTTGTATTCATATTAATAAATGTAAATACGATTATAATCACACTCGTATTCATGTCTATAAGTTCGTATTTACAGGTTTGAACATGAATATATTCGTATTCACGCCAATATTCATACTTATAAATGTAAATGCAAATATATTCACACTCGTATTCCTACATATAAGTTGGTATTAACAGGTGTCAATATGAATATATTTGTATTCACACTTATAAATGTAAATAAAAACATATTTACACTCATATTCCTACATATTAGTTCATTTAATGCTAAATTTAAATGCTAGGCTAGTATATATTAACGCCTCAAAGTAAAAAAAAAACTATACCAAATACATATTGAAACCCTTTTAAAATATTCAATATATATATATATATATATATATATATATATATATATGTGTGTGTGTGTGTATGAGGGGTTGGGGTGGCCGAGCGGGTTAACGTGCTTGCAAAAGTGCACCTACTCACAAACCCAAAGGTTGTGAGTTCGGATCCCGGTACCGGCATTACTTTAATTTAATTAATAATTCATCACCCAATTTATCACTTTATTTATATTTATCACCCCCCTTCCCCGGGTATGTGAGGCCCGTCAGTCTACTGGAGGCAACTCACACAGACCGGGCGTAGGAGTGATGACCCTACCCCGTGTACTTAAATTGCGAATCGCGGTGTGATTTTCCAGGACATAAAATAGCAGCCCGAAGGTTCGGTCCATGGACAGTCTGTTTCGGGGAAAGAAATATAGGTCCTCGTGCGCCTGCTGACTCCGAACAGTTTAATCCGTGGATTTTGACCGATTTTTCACTGTCCTTGAACCCGAATGATTCGGTGGGAAGGACATTGCCGAATTGGCCCCAAAGGGATCGGTTATGGAGCTACTGATAGCTTGTCGCTGCACCATGAAACCATGGTTCGTAGCAACGTGAAGTTGGGTGACCCCCTCCAGGTTGTCTGTTCTCCTGCAAGCGATAAATGTCTGCATGAATACCACATCGTGCGGCCAAAGATCTCCATGGTCTATAGTGCCAACCGAGAGAGAGAAAGAGAGAGAGAGATATGTATGTTTGTATGAGCGTGTATATTTTTTATAATGAAAACACTTAGGCGAGATAAATTGATTATAAACGCAAAGATAATTCAGACACCGTTAGCGAAGGAAGGGACTTTACACACGCTAATTATCTTAATTGGTTATGCTAATTGAGAGCCATACCATCCACAAACTGCACCGTGGCAAGAGGTTTCTTTACCTCGGCAGGCAGAACACAATGCTCAGGTTCTAATCCTCTGGGAATAATAATAAACAGGCCATTGTCATTAGACTTGCAAAATTCGCATTGTTTTTTTTTTTACTTTGAAATTGTTTTTTACTTTATTGATTTTTTTACATTATTTTATAATAATGTAATATCATTTTATAATTTAAATTATTATGGATTGGTTCCAATTGTCTTATATATTATTGGTGAGTACACCTATCATTAGTAAATAGAGAATGGCCAAAATATTTACATTTAAAGTTAATTTTAAAATTCTCAAGTATGTTACTGTTCACATTGACATACATTGATGGAAAAAAAAATCCTAGTTCAAATTGAAAGCACATACAAAGCAAAAGTGACTATTTTAAACAAATAATGGTATTTGAATTTTTGGAACATTTCTAATGGTTTAGAGGTCTATTAAGAATTTATCTGTCCAGAGTATGGTGAAAACGAGTGCTCAAGTATTCAAGATTTCAGTTGAAGGTTTAGTTTGACACAAATTCTCAGATTGCAGGGTAAAACTTATGCATTATAAGATATTGCATCGTCCAAGGTCAGAGCAGTCCAGGGTTACCACCTTATAAAACGAATATTACCCGAAATAATAGTGGTAACATACTTCAGCTCTCGTTTTCACCATTCCATGGAGAAAATAAGTTCTTGATGAACTCCAAACAATTTTAATCACAATATAAACTTTAAATGTAAATATTTTGGCCATTTGCTATCTACTAAGGATAGCTGTACTCAACAGTAGTATTAAAAAAATTGGAGTCAACTCCATAATAATTAGAGGCATGTAAAAACAACCAAAAAGTCAAGAAATGCGAATTTGACAAGTCACATGAGAAGGGCCTATACGCTATTTCAGTAAAAGCAATTAATTATTAATGACGCATTAAATTGGCAAGGTGTGTAGCAAATAATTAAAAAATAAACTTTTGTACTCCTTAAAAAATGCTGTAAGTGATTAGCCGGGCGTAATTCGGAGTAATTGGCTTAGATAAGGTGAACTGGTAGCTAAGATTAGAACCATTTGTTCCTCTTATCTGTAGCCATTAGCCGAGTTTTAATTTAAAATTTCTTCACACACCAATTGCACTATTAAGTACAATGTATAATTTAGTTACCACGCATATATTAATCTAAGAATATTATCTGCCAATTAAGAAAAAATATTATATTATAATTAATGTAATATTTAAGTATGGACGTCGTTTTTTGAAAAAGACTTAAGGGTTTCGAAATTTAGGTTTCAATTTATTGATCATACACACCACTTCCATGGATTTCCGCTCACGATTTAAAACATAAAAAATTGGAAATGGTCTAAAAATCCAAATACCAAATACTGATGACTCTCAGTCGATTATTAAAGTGTTAAAAGCCTTAAAATTATATTATAATTATTAAGATTTTGCCCCTAAATAAACTACTTCTGAATATAATAAAGAATAAAATAAAAAAAATATATGTCGTTATTTGGGGAAAAAATCTTTCATGGCTTTCCTGTAAAGTTTGCTAAGTGCCGCCCGCATACACCTTATTAAAAAAACGATGTCAATATGTATTAAAATGCGTTGTATCATTCGACGGTGTGTCTATTTATAAAAATAAATGTACATACCGTGGATGTAACCACATCACCTTACAGTATGAACGTTGGTCATAAAACAGCACATTCTTATCAAATACCAAACTCCTACGAACCTACATCATGGGTGCGTGCGTGCGTGAGTGCGTGTGTGAGTGTGAGTGAGTGTGTGTGTGTATGCGTGGGTGGACGTCACGACGCCGAATGTCATTTTCAGATACTGCTATCTTCGGAAAGTATTAACCAAATTCAGGATCACTTTTTGAGTCATCGATTTATAGTTCAATGGGCTTACAAGGAAGTCATGCGGTGTCCACATCAGATATTTATTTATTTTTATTACACTGTAAAATTCTGTAGCTGAAATATACGTACATATATATAATGTAAAAAAAAGAAGAAATATGAGTAAATCCAACATATTTTGGATATTTTTATCTGAAAATTTTAAAATATAAATTTATCCCACCACAACAATAATAATATAGTTTTGTGGCAAATAATAAAAACATAAAAAATGACTAATAATAAAAACATGAATTAAAAAATATTTTTCAATTTATTATGATTTTTCAATTTTGGTGTACGTTTAAATATTTCAATTCCATACCTCGTTATATGCAATTTTTTTGTTTTATAATTTTTATGAAAGGCCAACATCAATATAATCGTCCTATATTTTTATTTTTGTCTATTTTTATGATATTAAAAAAATATCAATTATTAAACATTTAGAAATGTTTAACCCATGTGCAACATGAGAAAATATAAATCCTTACTTCTAAATATATATATTTATATTACACGGGACGAAGTGAAAACTAAGGGACGAAATTGACAAAAACAACCACTGAGTTAGTTTAATGTTTTGTTTTTTTAGAAGCCTATAAACAATATACGTGTAACTCAGATGTAACGAAACTAACTCGAAGTAATTAAGGTTCATTTGGATATGTTAGGAAACTTTACACCAGTAAATTCCGCCACAACAGGTGTATGACAATCGAAGGGACGGAATTGACAGATAATTTTCGTTTAGTAATTTTGGCAGTGACCGACCGGCTTAAACATATAGAAATGGTGTACAGGTCATATTTCACTAAAAATAAATCAACACTAGAAAGATTTTTTAATTGCATATTTTTATATGACTTATTATCACTAAGACGGGAATGATACTAATGAATGACATAATTGATCACTTGGCTTTAAAAAGTAATTTTTCTGCATTGAAATATGGATAAAATTAATACAACTTATGGCTACCAAACCAACAATAGTTCCTCTCTTGACTACTGCAGTAATGGCGCGAGTCAAGTTAAAAAATACCTTAACTAATGTGGACGAAATTGAAAATTGACACTCTCTCTTGGGACAATTTTATTAAATTTTTCTAACATAATTTGAATAACTAAAAAAAAAATTATTAAATTATATAATTTACATACAATCTTTTTTTACTTATGAGAGATTTTATTCAGCCATAAGTGAACATTTTTCAATTAAGTGCACATTGTTGAAGATATAAATAGCCTAGTTGGACAGAAGACGGAATCGTCTTTTTGTAGATTATTTTGATTTAAAAATACCAATATAAACCAATATAAAATTGGTGTTAAAAAATTTGAGAGTGCAACAATAAATGTATACACTTAAGGGTTATCTAATTAAAAATTGAACATTAATCTTAAATTGTAAAACAAAAAACTAGTGGATTGAACAATGCAAAGTATGTTGGATTTACATATATACAAAATTTTATTAAAATAGAAAAATAATTGTGTATATAGAACGCTATAAAATTATGCCAAGAACTTTTCCCTATGTTGTATAATAATCTTGAGCAATTGGAACTAAAACTGCATTATAAAAACAAATAATAGGGACTAAAAAAAACATTGTTTTACAACAAGCAAAGAAGATAAATTGTTATCATGAATAAATTCTGCTTTAAAATGAAATATAACAAATCGCCTTCTGGCTCGAATAATGGGACAACTCAAAAATATTCGTTTTACGAACACTTCAATTGAAATAGTTGTAAATTTACCAGATATTAAAAGTGACAACTATTTTAATTGAGGTGTTCACAAAACGACCATTTTCGAACTGTCCCATTATCGAACCGGAAGGCGATATGTGATATGATATTAAGTATGATATATTTCTGTACCATAGAGGAC